>JACONP010000363.1:72500-672500 GCA_016624345.1 Platycodon grandiflorus
ATTCTTGCGTATTTCGATGATCCTCAATATAGAAGAAAGAATTCGGGAATTATAAAATATGAGACTATAGAACTGGATTCAATCTTCAAAAACGAGGATTTCACACCCTTGATCGTGAAATTGAAAAATTGAGCGATTTTCCTTGTTAAAGAGAAACCCGGCAGATTGCATACGCGTGAAAGTAGGATACTCCAAATTCGGGGATCAAAAAGTTTTAGACTAAAATCTCCTTTCTTTCCTGCCTTTCCTGCCTTTCCTTTCTTTCCTGCCTTTCCTGCCTTTCCTGCCTTTCCAGCCTTTCCATACATAAAATCTCCTAAGTCTATCTAGGATTGTTTGATTGACATTTAATTAAAACTTTTACCGTTCGCATAATTTACTGATCTTTTTCCCTAGAGGAGACTTTAGTTTGCCCAGGGTCTTGATGTGATAGACTAATCAAATTGACTGAATGATGAACATGAGAAAAGGTTCTCTTTTTCAATTTTTCTTTACCCGTATTATCATACACCAAGTCATATCATAGCTAGGTTTGGTTGTGCCATGTCTTGTGCACTCTATTGGATGAGCTTTCTCTCAGTTACAGGTATATTTGTATTGCCTATGTTACCTGGATCCTTCATTTTCACCAAAGTACTCGTATCAACATGACATTACATGGGCATGGTAGTTTCACAATAGTGAAAATTTTTTAAATTTTGGCGGATCCGACAGCCGATCCACACCCGTATCGGGTCCTAGTAGCCGAGTCCAGGTAACGGAGAGTATAGCCCAACTTTCAAAACCATTAACCTGAACCCTGACCTAGTTGCCTGAAACTTTACAAGGAAAAGTAGCTCATGGTCACTGCCCTCTGGTTTCTCAATGGAATGTTCAGGCCAGAGCCTTGTCCAAGCTCTCTGCTCTCTTGGTATTGTGTTTGGAACCACATCTGGTTCAGCCCCTTGCTGTCAGATGTCTCAACAGTGCTGGTAGTCGTCATCTCTATTAAACTGTGCCACTGGCTGACTCCATTCATTCCGACCTGGGTTTTCTCTGTTCTAAATTGCTGATGAAGTGGTTCCCCACTGGGGGTGGAATTTGAAGTTGGGTTCTCCAGAAAGTGGCTCATTTAGAACCTACATCACTGAGATTTCAGATCTGTCCAGGTTTCAGCACTCTGAACCTGACCGAGGATATCAGCAACGTGAACGAGATTTTTGAACAAGAGTACCTCGTGAACTAGGCTGCCACTAACCTGGACTGACTGGCCAAAAGTATTAGGGAAAACCTGGTCAGACATAGATCTCTCCAAATACTTATATAATATATATGTATAAACATACATATATATACAAATATATAAATATATATATATATGTATATATATATATATATATATATTTATATATATATATACATAGATTTTATTAAAAAGAAGAGATTAAAGAGCATTAGAAGCAGTGGCGGATTTAGGAATTTTTTTCAGTGGGGTCACAAATTTTATCGTTAACTATTACATAAAAAAAACTTAAAAATCATAATTGTCCTCTACGCATTTTCGTACTATGAAAACGTTTAATTACATCATCATTTGTAATGCTTCTAAATAATTCCCTCAATATAACATACAAGAGAGGAATATAGCTATTAATCTGAGTAAATTACGATAATCTCTACCTTGAAGGAACTGTTTACCTTAAAAATATCGTAGGAAATGGTTCTATTCTTACACAGATAAAAAAAAATCACAGCTTCGCACAATCAAAAAATCCAGTGGAGTCACAATGTAAAACAACGCCATTTTACAAAGTAAAAAAAAAAATTTTTTTATTTCAGTGGGGTCACTTGCCCCCACACCCTAAAGGGTGGATCCGCCATTGTCTAGTATTCTGATTCTCATTATTCTTGTCATGCCCACCATTTTTCTACTAATGCTTCCAAAGTCTTTACTCCAGATCCTTCAGAATTGCCAAGGTTTAGCTTGATGTTAGATTAGATTCCAGAATATTCTTTTTTACAAAAAAAAAAAAAAACTTAACTGTCAACAAGCATAATATGTTAAAAGTCATAAATTTGCCATTGAAATCATGTAAACATCATTATAGGATACACAACAGGACACCAGAATTTAGAAGAAAGTGGATGCGATCCACTATGTGGGAATTCTAAGATCGACTGTAAATTAGTCAATAAGGACCAAACTTTAGACTGAGTAGTTGTCCAGTCCAAACAACCAATCAGGCAGTTCTCTAAAATGCCTCCAAAGCCTTGGCCAAGAGGGAAGCAGGAGAATTACATGAGTCAAGAAAATTAAAGGAGAGACTCATTGGTGAAGATCTTGGCGCATTGCGCAGGCCAAAGATAACCAAACCACCAGATTTCTAAAAGTTCGCAATCCTTTCCTCGAGGTCGGAATGAGCAGCATAGAAATTCTAGATCCTTCTCTCTCTTCTGTCTCCAAGAGCCCTGTTGAATTGACATAGCCAAAGTCTTTTAAGAGGTTATGCTTTCTTTTGTAAAGGTGCTATTAATACTTTGATATTTGTATGTAAATCTCTAGTTTTATTGGGATCCCAATTTCATGCATGATCAAACACTATCCGTTTTTCCTCTTTTGAACACTTGGCTCATCTCATAATCTACCTTGAACTTCAAGTAGTTGTTTCTGTTGCCGTCTTGCAGTCGACTAAACTTGCCCGACCAAATTGTCTTATTACCTACCATAGTTATTAAAGGCATGCGCCTCAGCCGTCTGAGGCGAAAGGCGATGGGTCGGCGCCTCACCGGAGGTTAGGCGGGGCGGATATGGACAGGAGGTATGGAGGCGGTCGCCTCACTCGCCTAAGCGCAAGGCGTCAGGCGCTAGAAGGTGTCGCGCCTTTGTGACAGAGGACTAACCTTGATTGTCAACCCCTTTTTACCAAACGACGTAGTAAAAGAAGAAAGAAAAAAGAAACCTTAGATCTAAATTGCGCTAAGGCCTAAGTCGACTCGGTCACTCCCACTCGACAAACCTGATTGCGCTATCGATGACAACTAGAAACCAGCTGCAATGGAAGCAACCACTTAATATCTCCACCTCCGGCGACCACAAATCGACTGGCGACCATCTGCCACGTCGACTCTAGCTGCCAGAAGGACGACAGGTACTCGCTCTCGAATGTCGCCTTTGGTTCTCTACTCTGCTTCTGTTTTCATATTTTTTACTCAGTATCTAGTATCTTGAGTCTCGACCCCTGCTTCTTGACTCTTTCAGCACAAACATAAAGAATCTTTTTTTTTTCTTTGTTTCTTTGTGTATTTATTTGGACTTCCTTAAGACATTATATTATATTATATTTTTTAATTCGGGATTTAGGATTCTTTTTTTTTTTAGTTTACAGACCTACTCAGTTTTTTTTTTCTATTTACTTTGTGTCTTTGTTTTTTATCTGTTTATGTTTCCCCTTTTTGTTTACTGCGTTCTTTACTATGTTTTAGTTTAAGTCTTAAGTTCATCTTTTGCTACAAAATTGTAGGTTTTGATGCAGAATTTGTGTTGTTGCTATTGTATGTGAACTTAATTTTGTATATTATTCTCATTTACTATAACATGCTTTGGAATTTGTTACAATATATAAATATGTATACTATTTTTCCTAATTTATTGCCTTCCTCTCGCCTTGCCTTTTGCCATAAAAAGGTACCTCTTGCCCACCTCTCGCCTTTAATAACTATGTTACCTACCCAACCCAACTCATTAACACAAATGGGTTGACATGGGTTGCCCATATTAACCCAACTACTTTCGCTAGTTCAGATGGGTTGAACCCGTGAAATTTTACGTTTCTGAGTACACGTCCAAGACGGCAAGACGCAAATCAGTCCAAAATCAAGCGGTCAAACCCTGGTCCCTTCTCACCATTCCAGCTCCGGATTTGTATGATTAACTGATATAGTTACCTTCATCTTGGAAATCTTATATTCAGGATAAAAACGTAAGAAATAGCTTAGTAATCCTTAATAAAATTTCATGGCACATACGCTTCACTGTAAACTTACTACTTCCTCCTTTCCTAAAAAATAGTCCATCTTTCCTTTTTAGGCCATTCCAAAAAAAGTGTCCACTTTCTAATCTTTCCTTTTTTGGATGTTACTTTTACCATTTTACCCTTGATTTGATTTCTACTTTAATTGATGGGTCTCACTCTCATATGAGCATCTTTGAAAAACACACACCATCCTAATATTTATAATAGAGTCAATTAGCTTTTTTTAATATGTGCGCCAAGTCAAATAGGACTCTATTTTAGGATCATAGGGACTACTACTTATTCCAGCTAGTATATTGCTGTAGTTTTCAATCAGTATTCACTAAATTTGAGCTGAACAGAAGTGTCCTTGTCAAACCATTTCCTTGTGTTTTACCACCCTTTTCCATGACTTCTTGAAATATTTATGGTACTCAAGCTGCTTGGCGTGAATATCCATACCAGACACATCAAATCCTTGAAATTATACTATATCTGTCCCTAAACAAGTACCACCTCTGTACCAAAAAAGAGTCATGCTTTTCTTTTTGGTTTCCTCCAAAAAAGAATCCCACTTCTAAAATTAAGCTATAAATTTCCATTATTTTTTCAAATTTTCCTTTTTTTCAAAACATGATATTTCTCTTAAACGTCTTACAAAAAATAAATAAATAAATTATTTTCTTGCAATGTAAAGGAAACATGTTGAAGCAAAGAAAATGTTAAAAAGCTTAACTTTTCAAATGAGAACTTTTTTTTAGGGGATGTAGGGAGTATAAATTTTGAGTTTGTATTTTCTCCCTATGAGTGTTATTTCTGGGCTAAATTGATACGTTAAACTTTATTTAGTGGGCCCCAGAAGTGGACTTTTCCAATATCTACACGAGTACACCTGTATGAGAAGTGAGGTTTATTTAGGGGCGGAATAGTGAAACAAGAACTTACTCGTCAAACACCTCCTATTATAGCTTGGCTAGCCTTAATCAATTGCCCAAAGCATTAAGCAAACATCTTATGCCATGTCACTTCCACCCCCCACCCCACCTCGTACACCACATCTGTTCGCATGGAGTGTCATCTTCGAAGTATTTAGCTGCTCAAAGCATTAATGGAGCAATCTGATGATGACACAAATCTCTGTTCTTTGGGTAATCACAGTGGCAGTCATCTTAGCTCTAAACCCAAGCATGTTGCTCATATATCCCTAACCTCGTAACTAGCGTAAAATGTACAGAAAATTACTAAAATTGTGCTAATTGGAGTCTCTAATGATGGTAATTACCACTAGGGTGCACATTATTGTTACCACAAATGTTGCTGAATTACCTGTGGTGTGATGTAGAGACCAACAAATATATGGTTGACAGGAGAGAGGAGAGAGGAAGGAGAGGAGAGCAACAGGAGAGGGCCTCATCTTCTGAGGACTGGGGTGGTGGAACCCCATGGAAGGCTTGCGCTAAGTCTCTCAGGAGAGAGAAAACAAGCCCCTCTGTTCTGACAACAAGGGTGTGTGTATTAGGGTTAGGCTGAACAATATTTCAAGTGGTTCATAAAATGGTGATACTTATCAGCGAAGTTGCACGGCACTTGTTCCATGGCGAAAATGGAAAAATGACCCTTTCTCTCCTTGTGTGCTGATTTCAGTTCTTGGGGGTTACTCTGTCCTTCTGGGACCTACGTGTATATCTTAGTTTGATATGTCTGTTTGTTTGACTGAGTGTACCTCCTTCCCGCATGGCAGCAGCCATTAACCGGCTTCAAAATGTCTGGTTAAACTACAACCTTCGTGTAGATTTCCCATCTCTCTCTCTCTCTCTCTCTCTCACACATTTATTTTGTTTATGTATTTATAATTTCAGGAGCCTGTTGCTTTCATGGGAGGTATGTTTGCTGGGCTTCTGAGGCTTGATTTGAGTGAAGATCCACTGAAGGAGTGGGTAGCCAGAACTGTAGAAGCTTCAGGGATTACAGAGGAGGAAATTGAAGCTGGAGATTCGGAACCAGAAGAAATCCCACAACAGATAGAGATTGAATGATTCCACCTCATAATCGTGTGTATACTATTCATTTGATCTATAATTGACTTAAATCTTTGGCAAAAGTATCTTTGACATTGATGTGCTCCTCCTTTGTCTCGAAAAAACACTTCCATGTACATTAAAATGGGCAAATATAATCGAGTCTTCTGCAAGGAAAAGTAGCTTATTCCCAATCGGTCAGAATTTGCAAGCAGTGTGTGATATGTGATGCGAAATGTAGACTGTTTCTTCGTTTCACTTCTTCTCGGCACTGTTGCATGTCTTCTGACATCGTAGGATATCATCTACATAGAGCTGAACACCACTCGGCTAAGTAGCATGAACTGTTGGATATCTACAGAACCGATGTCGAATCAAAAATTACATGGGCAGTCCTTGAGCAAAGTTGAGATTCTGAAACATGATAGTATTATCATTTTAGGGATTGGCTCGGTCACCTTAACCTGAGTCAGATTTACTTTTTTAAAATTTTAAAGATTAATTTTTTTATTTTTTTGAGGGGACATAGACCTTACCCCAACTTTTATTATTATTATTTAATACCTTGAAAGGCTACAATGACTCTATGATGCCTTTGGTGTGGCTAGAACAAATTGTTTAAACACCCGACCTTTCCACTAAGAGTATTGAAGTACCAGGGTGACTATAGTATAGGGCTTAAGTGAACAGTACTAAATGGGCCTTTGGTGAGGCTTGAGCAACAACGGTACCTCTGGTGAGGTTTGAACACCTGACAATTTTAAGTACCAGGGTGTCGGTGTCGTCTCTGGTAAAACTTGACCGCTCGACCTCTCCATTAAGAGAAGTGAGCGATACCAAATATCAATCTTAAACTACTCACAAACATAAAACAATTTTTGAACTAATATCTAGCAGTCATGAGTTCTCTAAAAAGCAGGGTCTCTACTTAAGACATGTTACACCATCCATCTTCTTCCCTACATGCTTCATTGCATTTCATTTTACAGCACCTAGTTCAGAATTCAGATTCCTTGTAATGCTACAATTTATCAGGATTGACAAGAGGGATATGATGTAATAAACACAAGTTATAGTGAAATCTCTATTTTTATTTTTTATTTTTTTGAGGGTGGAGGGTGCTCATGTCTGACTTTTTATCAATTGCAAGAGCGAAAGAACGACGAAAAGGCTCACCAAATTGACATTAGGTATGTCAACGCCATGTGCTACATCAGTTGCCTTTAGAACATTGAAGCAGCCGTCTCTGGAACCCGAAAGAGTTCTTTCCCTTAGACTTTGTGAAATCTCCGCCATGAAAAGGATACATCTGAAGTGATCGTAGGAGTATGATCGACTGATAAAGCTGTGAATTCATACCGCTATTAGTGTTACTATGAAGGTTTGTCATTTGTTTCGGATGCAACTGTATATCATGTGATTCTGGATCGACGTAAAGAACTTGTATGCATTGCTGATAACAAGAGCAGGCGACATACAGATCACCGGAACTAACAGAAGTATTTTATGAAAGAACAAGAACGTAAAAATGTTGTTAGAGTTCAAGAGATGGAAACGACGATGGAAATTGAAAACGAGGAACAAACTCAAACTGATCTGTTTAAGAACATGGAAGGCCTTTTTCGGGAAATCATTTTTCGTGAAACAAACAGAGTGTTCAATGCTCATAAGAAGAATTAGGGAAACCAGAAGCTAGACAATCTTTCCAATATTGCCTCTTGATCTAATGATCATGGAAAGATTTCTACTGCATATTACTACTCAAATTGGAACATATTTTGGTACAATCATCGGTCTTTGGTAACTTAACATATTTTTGAGAAATGTTTGTCAGGAGAAACTATTTCATTGCAACGTTAGAAAATGGAAACTTGAATAACTTATTCAAAATGGTAAAAAAAAAAAAAAAAAAGAAGTTGAGAAGATTAGAATGGGACATTGAGTATTATTAAGAACACTAATTCTAACAATATATATTCTCTTTAATAAGTTCAAGAATGGGAAGAAATAACAAATTATACAATTGAGAGATGAACAAATGAAGGAAACAAACATTAGAAGGTGAACCAACAAAACTATGGTAACACCATGTTACACTTTTATTAGAACTACTAACTTCTTCTCTTTCGCTCTTTCTTGCAGATTACAACTCAACGACGATGACGAACACACACAGAATAGATGCCATGTTGGGTTCTTCTGGCTTTGGTGGCTGTAATGCAACTTCATCCCATGAGGTAAGATGCTGGCTTGGGCAAGCCTTGGACGACACCGCAGATCTGAGTGGTATCGGGAATGTTGTATTCGTCACGGAGGGATCGCTCAGGGGAGAGGACGCTAATGTAGAGCTGTTGGCCTAAGTACTGCCTCTCGATTGCTGTCGCCCTCAGGTTCCACATTCCTGCGTTGTCGAATGTTGTCATGATGGCTGCCCATGAGTTGGGGTACACTTGAATGGTGTGCCTGCTCACAGCATCGAGAAGATTGTAGTTCTTCCTCTTTTCAGGGCTCCATTTTCCAGGTTCAACTCTGTAAACGAAAACAAAGTTAAATTTTGATGGCTTAAACAGATGGTCTAAATGAAAAATGGAAAGGGGGATCAAGATAGTTAGTGGCTTACGCGACGGCGAAGAAAGAGTATCCGGACAAGTGATATCCTTGAATGCTCTTCTCGGGGTTCTCGAAGATGATCTCGATGAAGTTACGGAATGTGAAGTTGAGGACATTGGGTGTCACTGTGATCTTCTCGAGGTCAGCACCTGCTGCTGGTTCGTCTGGCATGACGTCGTATTTGAACACTTTGTCAGCAACTCCGAAGTACTCAGCAAGCTTTAGTGGAGTCTCGGTTTCGGAGTGGGAGATGCCGTTGATCGCATATCGGAGTTTATCATCGGCAGTGCTAGCGGAGTTCACGAGCTTAATGGTACGGGTGATGTTGATTTTTCCGTAGTGGTAGGAACCTTGTGGGTTAGGGCGGGCTGCACTGGCTGTGAGGTTCCAGCGGAATGAGCGGAACTGGTTCATGGACCAGGCAATGCCCTTGGACTCATCTGGTGGTGATGGTGGGAGCTCGGGAGATGCGGGGCCCTTGCCACCCTCGTAACGGATGGTGGCGGTGGAGGTGAGGACGGTCTTGGTGAAACGAGTGGAGACCACCAAGTAGTAGTCTTTTGGTTCTTGATCAGCGGTCACCAAGACAGAGTAGCATTGTCCCAAGTGCACATCAAGGGAGTCGTAGTCGTTCTGAACAGTGTGGGATCCTTCGATCTCGACCAACTTCATGGTGTGGCCTTGGATTCTCACGTTGAGTGAGTCCTTCAACCCGACATTACAAAACCTGAACCGATAAGTCTTCCCGGGCTTCATGTTGAACACGGTGCCAGCGTCGGATCCGTCAGGCTTCCCAGCCTTACCATTGATAAGCACACCAACAGGTCGGCCAAGAGAGCGCTTGCCACCATCGAGGATCTTCCTCAAAGCAGCATGGCTCTTGGTGTACCAATCGGTCAAAAGAACGGAGTACTCATCTTCAGGACGGTCAAAGGGGACGGGGATGAGATCACGGCTATGTATATTGAGGGCACCATAGCCACCGGCAGCCCTGTGGAGACCGGTAGTGGGGTAGTAATAGTAGCTACCGATTTGATCCTTGACCTGGAATTTGTAGGTGTAGTTGGTACCGGGGGCAATGGGGCAACAAGTTCCAATAGTTCCCTCTTGCCACGAGTTCTTCCTCTGCTGAATACCGTTCCATGTGAAAAGGAGTGGCTCGTCAAGGTTGTTGAACACGTTGACGACGATGTTGTTGTTGGAAGTGCAGTTGATGGTTGGGCCAGGGAGACCGCCGTTGACAAGAATCACTTGTTGGGGAACACCCAACGGCGAGATGGTGCCGTAGGTGACATTCCAAGTGTAGAACCAGTAAGGATCTTCAGCTCGAACGGTCAATGCCAAGAGGCATGACAAGAAGAGAAATGAAAGAACCATCTTCTCCTTACACATTTTGGTTTGTGTGTGTGTGTGTGTGTGTGTTTTTTCTTTCTACTCACTCTCTAACTCTTTGAGGAAGGGGGTGAATTAGAGATGGTTGTTGTTGTAAGGAGATTTGGAAGTTGATGATTTGATTGTGCCAATGGGACTGTGTTTTTATAGGGAGGGAATGGAGTTTTGGGTTTGTTAGGGAGAGGGAGATGGTGAAATTACAACCACTCGGATCCCCCCATATTTTCTCCGGCTTTGGCCATTCTTCTTCTCCTTGCATTCCGCTCTTCCTTTCATTCTTCTTCCCTCTCTACACTTTTGCCTCACCACACACACACACACACACACACACACACACACTATATTTGACAAAAGTCCGAGTCTCTTGCTTCCCCGCCATTTATGCCCAAGAGGAGTGGTTTGAAAAATTAACATGTACACTAAACTTAAATTGTGTCAGTTCACCAAAACGTTTATTTATGGGTTTTGCACTTTTTTTTTTCTCCAATTTAAGAAGATAGTAGTACTAAATTTAGAAAGTCAACTTTTTATGTTTGACTTCACAAACTTACTTTTCCCCGTATAAATTTGTTCTAGGGTTAAATGCATCGGTGATCATTGTAATATGTAAAAGTCTGAAGATAGTCCTTGTACTGTGAAAATGGAAGTCATAGACCGAAGAAGGGCATTATTGCACGTCAGAAGTCCCTGCGTAACAACGTTGGATATCGTTAGAGTTTGGTCTATTAAGCGAGATTAGAGGGATGAAGTTATAAAAATTAGAAATTTTAGGTATTAATTGAAAGTTTAAGATATTTAAAATAAATATTTCTAGAAAAACACATAATTTTCACCAATTTTTTATTTAAAAATTAGTAATTAAATTTTGTTTTTACAAAATTCTAAAAAAAAAAATTGGTGAAAGGCATGAGTGTTTTTGTAAAATTATTTATTTTGAATAAATAATAAAAAAGAAATAATTAATTTTCTTATATTAAAAGTTCTAAAACTTATTTTATGATGTTTATTTATAATATACACACCAAATAAAATTCAACTCTTATTTCTAAGTTAATTTCTAATTCATTTTCTAAAAATATTAAGTTAAATAATAATAAAGTTTCATAACACAAACTATTTTCTAAGTTCTATTTGCAATATACACAACAATTTTTTCTTTACAAATAGTAAGTTAAAAAATATTTTATTTTCTTAAATTACTAAGTTCTAAAAAACATTTGGTGAAAATCATGAGTATTTTCTACGAATATTTATTTTAAATACATTAAACTTTATCCATCTAATCTCACTTAACGGACCGGACTTTAATAGCATCCAACGCAGAGACCTTTGACGTGCAAAAATACCTACTTTGATCAATGGCGTGCATTTACATAGTACAGGGACTATATTACAGGGCTGCTAATGCATTTAATCCTTCATTTTATTACTCTCTCTATCTTAATTGTAGACTTTACACGTGTTTTTAAAAAGTATTTATCTTCAAATATTGTTTTTAATGCCCCTAAGGTCTTTAGTGGTGTAAAATTATGCGACCTATTATTTTTTTCATCTCATAATCACAAAATGTATTTTAGACAATCGACCTAAATTGACTTTCCCAAAAAGAAAATGAAACACTTTATGTAAAATGTCCCAAAGTAATATACGAGACACTTATTTTACGACAGAGGGAGTAACATTTTACTTTTCAAACAATAAAGACGCTCCTCAAGTTTAAAAATTATCGAATATAGTTTCAAAGGTTAAAAAATAGTGTGTTATCCTTTTTTTTATTGTCATTTAAAAAATTGAAGAAGAAATATAAGAAGAAGAATAAGGCAAAAATGATCAAAAGTATTGATAGACTGATTTTAAAAGTAGAATACTTTAAATTAATAGTTACTAGCATGAATTGTTAAGTGAGAGCTAACCACCTTAAATATTTAATTTTCTTAGGATACACTATAGATAACTCTCCTCAACTTTTGGTTAGGTTCGAATTACCCCCCTTAAGTACAGTTAAAGCAATTATGCCTCCCTCAATTATAATATTTTCTTTAATTACCCCTTTTATTTAGGAAAAATGTCCAGTGAGACTCACGTGATAGGCCATCTTTAAGTAATCTTTTTAATATAATGCCCTTTTGGTGTTAATTGTCTTGGTCATAGAAACTACAAAGAGGGTCTTAAGAAAACAAGGATTAGATAGTTAATTGAAACACCAAAAGGACATTCTGGTTATAAAAAAAAAAAAAAACTATTGATGGCCACGTTGCTCTCAGGTGTGCATTTTTCATCAACTCAAACGGCAGTGCCTAAACAAAAGGTACATGCAAGAAAACATTATAGTTGAGGGGGTCACATTGTTTCTATTGGTATGGTAGTTGAGGAGGACGATTTGAACCCAACCAGTTACGATCATGTATTTTAGTTTTGATGATGGTTAAAAATTATGTAACCTAGATTAGATCACCAAATTATGTATTTTTTATTTTCTAGAAAAAATGTAAAAAAAAAAAATTATACTAAAATGCTAAAAAGTTAAAAGGATAAAGAACATAGCTTTTAAGAAATAACAATTGTTTGATAAAAGCTAAAGATCTTAGTTGTTTGATAAATCAAACAACTATCAAACAACTAACGAAATTATATTATCAACCCTCAAGTTTTAAGATTTTACAAAATGTCCCTTGTAAATTATTGAAAACTCGGACGAGATTCAGACGTCATACGTACTTCGAAAAATATGCGAAATTCAGCTTGAGAGAAAAGAGAATTTCGTTCCAAAGAAGAATATATCATCAGAATTTATTTCTGAATTCATGACAACAAGACATTTCAATTATAGAAGAAATGAGAGTTTTGTACAAGGGGTAAAAGTGAAACATAAAAAGGAATATTGTCTCTTTGCAAACTTTGAAAACAAATTGCACGAGACAAAAGTAATAAAATAATCTTCCTAATGATTGGATATGCAAGAGGACGATCGGTTGCAAATCAAGTGAACTAACAACTCTGAGATATTCTCTACAAATTGCAAATGAAAGTTGCATTTATAGCCTACGTAACAACAAAATTCTTCACGGAAACCTCTAAACCCTTGCTTATAAAAGGAAAGATTTTCTCCAGCACAAGAGAGCAAAGATAGTGCTATATACCGATGAAAATAAAGAAATAGAGATATGCACATAAGTATATGACTTTTCTTTGTAGATCTTTTGAGAGTTGATTAACATGATTGGATTGATGACTTTGACATATGATTTAAGCTTGATGTTTCCTTTGAGTTTTTAGAATTCAAAATTTATCAAAATTGTTTATCTCCTTTTGCTGAGCAGCTAATTGTAGTGTGTGTAAAGCATAGAGAGCTAGAGCTTATGTCTTACCCCTCAGGTATATATACCGTGAAAGTGTACGATTTGCAAAGTGGACACCAGTTGATCTACTAGGTGGGCGATAGTTGGCTTGCTAGATGGGCGAGTAGGAACTCTTCACGGTGTTCACTGACTGAGTCAAGACGTGGTTGGGGCACATGGGTGTAGCACGTCTCTGTTGAGCGCTGACCAGGGAGTAGGTGCAGAGTAGGGTGGTCGTTATCATCTGTTGTCGTATCTCGCGAACCAGTGCTGTAAGGCTACTTTTCGCACGTCAGTCACTGACATGCCAGTCTCATTAAATGCGTGTGCGAGGAGAGGCAGCTGGTGGTGAGGCGGGTTGGTCACCTCGTCAGGTCAGCATGCAACGAGGTGGTCTCCTTCCTCGTCGTTGTGGCCAGGTCGACTTCTTTCCTCGGTGAGACTTGTTCCCTTAGATCCCATCGGTGCCAAGTGGCAAGTGAGTATTAGGAATATTCTCAAATATTTCCTAGAGTCCCATCAAATCTTTTATCCATTTGGCTACCCTCAGTCCCAATTTCAATAAACAAGTAAAAATGACACACTTTATGTATTCTCTATTTTTTAAAATTTAACATTTTTTAACTATTTATGAAACTAATTTAAGTAATTATTTATGAGTGACCAAACCTGTTTAGCCCACTAATTGAGTATTTTTTTTTTAATGTCGCTATTAACACCCCCAAATCCTCTTAATACACTCACATTCTACGTACACACCCCATCTTGATTTTTAACTCATTCAAATACTAAGTACACCTCCATGTATTCCTTACTTTACCCTTCTTTGAAGTATAGAATATTTCTTCTGTCCATTGCCTCTCTCTTTGTTCGACAGCCTTCCCCCCCCCCCTCCTCATTCAAAGTTCTTTTGAAACTTAGAGTCCGTTTGGTCGTGCATTTTGGCCAAAATGCAGGGATAAAACGTAGCTTATTTGCAAAAATTGTGTTTCAATGCTACGGCAGAAAAAACTGTGTTTAAAAATGCAGTTGCGTTTTAAAACGCTAAAATTTCCAGCTTTTTCCCAGAACGCTACTAGGAAAAAAAAGCGTTTTGAAGTAATATCTCAAAAACATTTTATAAGAAAAAAACTGCATTTTTTAAACCGCTATGTTTTAAAAACGCTGCATTTTAAAAACGTTACACCAAACGGGCTCTTAATTACCGCAAATTTCTTTGACAAAGGCTTGCACCTCGCAGCAAGCCGGACTTGTAACAAACGATTGTAAACATTTGTTAAGAACAAGGGTGGGGTTCCCTAGCTTGTGTTTATGATTTAAATTAGGTGTGTCTAACTATTTTGAATGTGAAATGTTCCATAATAATACAGACGGAATGAAATTAATGTAAATTCAAAAACTCATAAAACCTGGTTTGGAAGTGGACTGTTGTGCTTCGCCCAAAAAAATAGTGAGAGAGAGAGAGAGAGAGAGACAGAGAAAGGGAGAAGTAGCAGATTGCCGGTCTTGCTTTTTAGTCAAATTACAGTTGTGTCCATCCTTGTAATAATATCTTCTTCTTCATTTATTTATTTATTTGATAAGTAATAATCTCATTGTCAAATACTAAATACGAAATTTTAGCGAAAAATGAGAAAAGATACTTACATTATTTGTCACACTCACTTCTTTGTGCTCCATGTATGATTTTTGCAACAATATGAATGTTGAAAATTTTTAAAGTTTTTTTTTTTTTTTTCTCTGTAGAGAAGAAGATCATAATGTTTATTAAAATTTTAATTTTCTAGAGTTTTTGTTTTTCTTTGTAGATAAAAAGATTATAAGGTTTAAAAAAGATTGGGGGTGAATTAAGAGGATTTGAAGGTGTAATAAAAGATAAGGAAGTTTTTTTTTTTAAGGAGAGGAATACCCTCTAAATTTATTAATGAAGAAAAAAAATAAAAGTTGGGACTTAAAATCTGACCACTGCGAGTCCCTTTAGCCTACAACAAGGATGACATAAAAATTATCCGAACAAAGAAAAATCTCTTATGCTAATCTATATTAAAAGTTAATAATTGAGGCGAAAGACAGGTTTCTTTTTACGACTACCTTTGCGGAGCAGAATAGAGTTATCCACATTTAGGCTTTCTAAAATATACTCATACTTATCGAAATAAGAATTGATGTAGGCTTCAAGCTCTTCCTCTTCATCTTCGAATACTTCAAAAACTTTATATTTATTGGGGGACATATTTGATTGAAACATTGTATTTCCCTCTTCAAAGTCTTCTGGAATATTTTGACCTTGCGGTGCCTTAGTCAAGGGAGCAACATATAACCCATAATTCAGGTTACTACCTTCGCCAATCTCAATACAACCTTCATCCTTATTACTAGCCTCCCTTGATAAATCTTGAGCATCAATTTGAATATCAGGACGACTTATATTTTCACAAACATTGGACTGACTTGGTACGACAATGGGACTTTCTGACAAATGGAATCGATTAGGAGATGTGCTCAGATCAGTGGGAGGCAAAGAATCTCCCCGATTTTTAGAGCCAACCGTAGGAGAGGCAACATTGTCACTAGACTTCGTAGTAAATTGCTCTGTAGAATCAGTTTTAGAGGAATCATCAACTTGGATTTTGGGAGTAGCGTGGTCACTGGAATTTTCTATAACTTTCTCTGATGAGGGCTCGTTAATGACTTGGGTAGCCATTGGGACAGAATGGGGGGGATCTTGAATGCCACTGGGAGCTATAGCAGCTTGAATAGTCCCCGAAGAATGGACTTAAATCGAGCCTCTTTAGATCCTCGATCATTAACTACTTCAATTGTTTCCATGTTGAGAGTTTGAGCACTCTGTGTCTTGGTATCAATAGGCCTATCCTCTATCCCAGTTTCCACAATTGGCTTAGGGAGGGTTTTGATTGACCTTAACTAGCTTGTGAATCGTAGTTTGAACATTAGAGTTTTTGACTTTGCAAACTTCAATATCTTGGCCTTCACACAAACAATGTGAGCAATACTTAGGTAGTCTTTCAGCGTGGAGGGCTTGCCAAAATCCATAGTACTTAGAGCCACCGTAAATACAAATTCGTTTAGGAATAGGCTTGGTAATATCCACTTCGATGCAAACACGGGCCACACTCGGACGAGTAAGAGTAGTAGTAGGATTGTCTATAATCAATGGCTTACCAATCATGGCACCTATGGAGAATAAAGTAGTCTTGTGGAACAAGTGAATAGGGAGCCCCGGAAGTGAAAACCAAACCAGAACTATGGTATCCGGACGAAAATCAGGTGACCATTTAAAGACACGCATAGGGTACTTACCTAAATACCATTGATCCTTAATCCACAACCGTTGGAAGTCTGCTTCATGATTAGCTTGAATAAGGATGTGCTTAGCATCGAGATGCCCTATAAAAATAGCAGCCTTCAAATCAAACGTTTGAAAGTATTGTTTAGTGGCCTCCATAGAAGGACGACCATGAGAAAACTTCCCTATTAGAGCGTGTTGGAAAGGGCGAGAGAGGCAGTTGATGATATCATCAGAGAGGAAGAGGGCAAGCTCACCCTTGTACGACGAAGGACGAATAGCAGGAATGGGGTTTGAAAAATTAGAACCTGACGTCAAAACCGAAGCAAAGGATTTGGTTGCAGAGGGAGAGGAAGGGTTTGGGGGATCGGCTGGAGGAGGTTCAGCAATGGGCGGGACTGCCATGACAACTGCCATGCCTTTTTTAGTGTTACGGGAGAGAAAAGATAAGGGAGTATATTTAAGGGACTAAGGGCAAAAACATCTTCTCAATTACTCAATGCGTTCCACCTAAAGAGTCCACGTTTGAAAAGTCTAATAATTAAAGGATATATTAATATTATTGGAGTTGGTCGTCATAATTACAAAAGCACTAGAGCACAAACAATGCTTACAACACAAGTAGAGGGTAAAAATGAAAGGTTGTTAAAATTGTAAGCATTATTTTTGAAGGTGGACTCTTTAGGTGAAACATCCAAAAATAGAATAATAAACTCTTTACCTGAAACGAAGGGAGTAATAGTATTTTTATAATAAAAGATAAGGTGGTATTAAGAGGATTTGTTGGGAGCCACTTTTTTTTTTTTTCCTTCGAGCTATGAACATCAAAATTATGATACTTGGATGTTTTCACACAAAGATGCCTGACGTGAAAGGGAAGGTGGAGGGTGTCGCCGGGTGATGGGGCGTCACTGCCGTGACAGACATTGTTGCAAGCCGCCTGATGATGGGCAGTTCGAGGTGATGAGATTACGTTGAAGAGGTCTTTCAATTTCTTGATACATCGTTGTTATTAACCGGAATGGTAAACCCCCCAACACCTCCACCACTCCAGATGAAAAGAGTCACCTCAAATATATTGATACATAAAAAGGTCATTAATCCACCTTACAAAACTACATGATAGAGTCTGACATCAAGCAAGAGAAATTCGCAGGTTTGTCAGAAAAGTAGTTCAGAAAAACGAACTTACAAGAAATTTTGAAGTGCAATTAGATTCATGTGGCAAGATTCTAAGGCCCCTTGGCGGTTGTTTTTGTGGATCCGAAGTTTTTTTTTTTTTGTAGTTTTTACTTTCTCTTTTATTGATCCCACATTTTTTTCTCTACGACATCTTACTTTTTCACGCAATCATTACCCAAAAAAAAAAAAATCCACAACCCACGAAAAAAACCGTGAGTCTAAACGGGGCCTAATTTTCCACAATACATGTGCTTCGGTTGCAATTGGAAAATAATTAGATTATCAGAATATGACTTCAACAAAGTACATCAGAACATTGTTAATTTGTCGCGGTTTTTTCGACAAAACTATACTAACAGAATCAGTTTGGACCATCTTGGATCTAGCTGTGAAAGTCCAATTTACAAATGAATTTAGTTTGTAATCTAATGAATCTCTAATTGCAAAATGGAAAACATTTGGCATCTAAAAATTGAAATGAAAAAGAGGGAAGTAGGGAATTTAAACTCAAGCTGAATGCCTCAACTTTTTGGGGCCATTTCATCGTTAATAAGGTCAATGGACATGGCAGAAGGTATTCTATGGCGCTTTAAGATTTGAGAAGTAGCTGTTTTTGCCAAACCATAGTTCAACACAATAACCCTCTCATCATCCAAGTCAAACCTTAAACTCTCTTCATTGCAGCCTTCCACAAGCTTGCATAAATGTTTCAAATTCTCAACTTCCACACCGTTAACTTTCTTCACCTGCCCAACAGTAAAATGAATATGCTGCTATTATGCAACTAAGATGGAAAAGCTTAAATCGTCTACACGAGCAAGAAAACTCCTACTCCTACTTCAAAAGTCAAATAACCTAAACCATTTCCGACCCCCACTTAAAAGAAAAAAAAGGACAAAGAAAACAGATGGTGAAAGAGAGAGAGATTTGGGCTTATAAAGAATTACTGGAAAGGTGGACTCTGAATATACCCACTTTCCACTCAAAAAGTCCCTTGCTTTTCTACTCTAAGTGTCACAGTTTAAAATTAAGCTAACAATTTCCATTGCAATCTAGCTTTACCCCTCATTTAAAATAAGAAGTCAGATGCAATAAATAATTTTGTTATAAAGATTACTTCCCAGGGTAATTATCTCTCTCAAATGTATGATTTTCCAAACGTGTACCCCTTTGAGTGGCAGGGAGGGAGGAAGAAGTTAGAAGAAACAAAGATTTTTTTCTCTCGTCAAGTATAAGCTAATACATGCACAAAACAATAATAGTAGAGCAGTAATGGCTGTACCTGTAACTCAGCAAGTCTCTCGTATCCTACATTGATATCATCCATCAACACCTAAATCAAATAAGCACGTTAAATCAGTTTGGTGAAAGAAATAGCTTCATGACATGTTCATTATGAAAATATGCTGTTGCAAATGCAGTCAAAAAAGCACACAAGCTGATACAGACTGACACATAGGGTTGCTTATTAAACACCACAACTTTCATGGCCCAGACACAAGGAGCAGAAGAGAAATACTGAGCAGCTCTGAGCAGGCAGTAATGAGGAAAAAAGAATTTAAGGAGAAGCATCATCCAGTAATTACGACACAAGACTCAGATGATTGATGACCTTACCAGAGGTTACAAAGGACTTGAAACATTGGATACCTAAACGTAAGGTCCTAAAGTTTCACCAAGAAAGAATTTTCTCAAGGGTATATCCCGAATATGACTCGTGGTTAAGAAGTTACTTTTTATGTGAAAACTGAAAAGCAACTGCTTCATCACCAATGAATCACATAGACAAATAATTTGGTCAAGAATAACATCAATATATAGCAATCAATTCTAGCGTGAAATAACCTATATTTATAAATACATAAGTACCCCTCTTATAAGGGGTTGTGTTTATCACACTATTGCTTTTCTCACTGGCATGCATTTCAATCAAGTTTTTCCACTGTAGAAAAAAATTTTTAAAAAGAATACATTTCAACCAAGACAAAATGCTAAAGTCAACAGTTTCATTCAGCTTGCTTAATCTTTTCTCAAACGCATCAACAAAAATGCAGGAGAGCGATGTACGCTAAATTTTTTCCTCATGGATGATGTTTGATCATCTGGCATGTTTACTAGTATCATGAAGAAAGAAGGAAAAAGGAAAAGAAAAAAAAAACTGGCATGTTGAGTTTAGTCATAGATTCAAAGTTCCCGTAATGCATTTGCAAGTATAAAAACCGTATACAGGAGAAGGATATCAAATGAAAGAGAGAATAAGAAAGACCTGAGACAGAACAACAAGCTCTTCACCAGCCTTTCTTGGCAGATCCCTGAGTGCTCGTTCGCACAATCGACGTGGTGAGGTATTGTACCAGTCTTCTCCATATTCATGAAGATATGGCTGTGTTAATGGAACAAATACCAGACCAGCAAATACAAAATAACTAGGAAGTTTATCAAATTGATGAATGGGAACAAGTGGCTGCAACTGCAAACAGAAAACAAATGCCATTATTAACATAATTACACAAAAGATGGATAGAATTTAGATCACTGTATAACAGGTACGCACTACTATTTAGTAATTTATCAAAGCATAAAGATACTTCTTCAAATGCAATCATGATGGAGGTATGGCGAATCTAACAATTTAGCAACCCCTTAACAAATTATTCACCAGAGCAGTTACATTTAGGCATTCATACCTCAACAGTCAACTGGTGTTTGGTAGGTGTTTTAATGAGGTATTTGGGAGTATCAAAGAGTTTATTGGAGTATGTCCCCGGGGGGGGGTTATTGGTGTGCAAGAAGAGTATTATTGATGTATGTTGGGGTGCCCCTTTGGGATGTAAAATTTCCTTTCAATAATTATAATTTACTTTGGCCTTTCAGAAGAAAGAAAAAGAAAAAGTCAGCAATTGGATTTTAGTTCTCTTTCACGAGATCCAGTAAAGTGCACAACACAATATTACCATTAGCACCATGATGAGACAATTTTGCAGTGCTATTTAATATCTAAGCTATGACAAATCTACATAAATAATGAAATCCAAAGAGCGTTAAGGCTGAAAATATTTACTCTTTTAGCATGTATAGAAGACACTTGTTACAGACATGCAGAAGGTTGATGGAAACAAGATAATACGACCACACCACTTGGCGCAACGAGGCAATTATGGGTAGGGGTGGGCAATCGGTTTCGGGTATTCGGGTCCCGACCCGACCCGATTGGGTAAAACCCCTTCGTTTCGGTTAATTTTAAAAATCCCGGTTTTCGTTAATTACCCGAACCCAATTTATATTTATCGGGTCGGTTTTCGGTTACCTTGGTGACTACCCGAAACCCGTTCAGATACCCGAAGTTTGCCCCGTGTGTGTGTGCTGTGTACTTGTCTGATTTTAAGTTTTAACCTAAATACCTAAAGCTAAACGAATCCGCCGCTTCTTCTCCCTCTCCCTCTCAACAATCAACAGCCTCCAGTCCAGTCACCCTCACCCACCGATGCCAGCCACCGCCCAGGCTCTTCCCTCTTTCTTGCAGCGTGCTGTCTTGGGCTTCTTTTATGGAGTCCAATTCATCAGAGTAGAAACCATAGCAATCAATCCTCCCGTTCGGTTCATCACCTGTTTTCCTCTCCCCTCGCAACAACCGTTTGAAGAATTATGGCCTCCGCTACTCTCTCCAACCTTATCCTCTCGTCTCATTTCCTCGACAGTAAACTGTAAGCCCTAAATCTCGTTTTGTGTTCATAATTCGTCTTTAAGCTGAAAAATCCCCTTCTAATTGACATAATTTTGTATTTATTCTGTTTATTTCTCAAGTATGTGAGAACTTGATTTTGTTACCTTTTGTTTTGATGTGCTCGCATGTTTCATTCCAGTTCAATCAATGCAAATTCAAAGAACTCAACGCGGTGCAAATTGTTATTTAGGAGTCCTAGATGTGCCGCTGATGCATCCTTTAATTAATTAAAGAAAACATCCGAAAATGTTGATCAGAAACAAGACTAAAGGGGCATTTTATAAAACCCAAAAACCGAATCTAAATTACCCGAAATTTCTGGTTACCCGAAGTGCCGGGTTTCTACATGCATCGGTTCGGTTTTGGTTCGGTAGAATATCTACCCAACTTATCGGGTACCCGACCCGAAAACCCAAAATTACAATTACCTAACCCGATGCCCACCCCTAATTATGGGCTTTGTTACTACCCTGTATAGTTAATTTGATTAATCTAATGTTCTTTTACTTGGGGCATTTCTATAATTGTTTTTTAAGAAATATCTTTATTGGCTCTAACAACTTTTTATATGAAGGCATAAATGTAGGTGGGTCTGACCAGTAAATCTGATGAATTTCAATGTAATTATTGCTGATTTCTCCCTCTGAATTATTTTCCCCCTTCTCCCTTTCTGTTCTGGTTCCACCAAGTGGTATTTAGAGCCTTGGTTTAAAGAACCATAGCTTTCCTCCTAATCTTTCAAGAAAAAACTTAACAGTTAAAAACCAGCCATCAAGCCTTCCTAGAACAAAAGAACTCAAATGTCTTCACCATCTTCTTCCAGCCTCACAATTATAAACAACAATAGCACAAACCAACACCCCGAAACTCAAATTTCTCACAACAGCACTACCCACTCATCAGAGCCCTAACTACTCTTTGTAACCCTGAAGACGATTCAGAAAACGGTGGTCACTAAATCACTGAAACCTTGGGCCAGAACCATCATCCAAGCTCTCTGCGCACCATCAAATTGTGGGGGAAGGCTTCTCAAACTAATCACTAGCCGGTCATGATAACCCTCCATTCGTTGTCCCTTAGCCTCATCTGTTTCCTAAAAGAACCTCACCAATGTTCATGTGCCCTGTCTTGTAAGATCCCTTCGCCACCATCAATGTCACCACCGCCAGCTAACCCTACCATTCCAATTTTGAATGTATTCTGGAGAATGCACTCACTTCTTGGATACAACTTTCAATTCGACCAACGGAAACACTATGTTTCAACAAATTTCTCAAGGAATTGGTTGCTTTCATTCAAAGTGAAACCCATCCACGAAAAGTCGGGTTTTAATTGAAATGAGTACTGCAGCTTAGCCTTGTCAAATAAATCAAAAAACAAGTCCACCCTAATTTTAGCCCAAATTGAGCCCCAGTTTCTAGGAACTCGACCAACTTTGCGTGGGGCTAACCTACGGAAAAACATAAAAGTTCCAGATTTTTTTCTTTTTTTGGCTTCGTGTCGAATTCCATTTGAGTTCTATAACCCTAGGTGGTTAAAACTTGAATGGTACACATTTTGTTTTTGAAGTTGCTACTTGCTACTAATATTCACGATTTCTTATAACATCAATTAATAATTTATTGATTCCGGTATGCCGTGAATTAGGTTTTTGCTATCTTAAAAATATCGATGTAATCCTGAAGGCGGAAGCGATTAGAAAAGATAAAGAATTATTTAAGAATAAGAAGAATAAGAAGGAAGGAGAGAAGAAGAATCACACACAAATAGCTTAAAAGCTCAACTCAAGTTAATAATCAACTCTGAATAATTCTAAGGCATTACGTTAGTATTTATAGGCCAAGAGATTCTCCTAATTATACTAGGACTAGGGCTAGGATAAAATAATACTACTAGGACTAGGAAAAAAAATAATTAAAAAATAATAAAAGTTTCCTAATTAATAAAGCAACTAAATAAATAATAATACTAATCTAATCTACCGGGGACACTTTCCAATTGACCAAAAGGGGCTTTAGTGACTGATTGTGAATCTGTCGTGCATCAACTCTCCTCCGCTGAAAAGAAATCGACTCTGGCGAGTTAGGAACGGGGCCAAGAATGCCATGCGCATTAGAAACACGTTGAATAACCAAAGAGTTTTTCTTCAACTTCAGTGGTGGCATGTCTGTGGCACAAGTGAGAGTATACTTGGTCTTGCCAGTGACAAAGGAAAATGTATTGGCACGCCCAGACTGTTGTACATCACGATCCCAAATCCATGTACTTCCCAAGAGTATATGAAAAGGCTTGAGGGGAAAAACATCACACATAACACTTTCACTAAGAATTGCTTGACCACCCTTAATTTTGAATTAGTAATAACATCATAAGGCCCCCCATTGTTGAACTTCTTCACGGCATCCTCAAAAATAAAATCAACACAACTACTGGTATCAATGACTAAGGAGCACAACTGACCTTTACAAGTTACTCTTTTCTGAAAGATTTTTCCCCTTTGTTGGAGTGTATCATTTTTTGGCTTATTGTTAACAAGAACCGGACGAATAACTCTCACATAGTCATCTTGTAAGTCATCAGCGTAATAAGGAACAGCATTTAAAGGGTCATTAGGATCACAAACACATTCCATAGATTCATCCTTTTGAGTTTCTTTTTGAGCTTCTTGAGGTTCCTTAGGAGTTTCCTCTTCAACAAGGGCCACTGATTTTGTTGAAGTAACCTTCATGGAAGGGGAGGGAAAACTGATGAAAGTATGTCCAAAGCCATGATTCCCACGCCCCCTTAGGACACCACCAAAGAAAAAATAAATTTAAAAATAATAAATAATTCCTTGAGAAGATGTAGAATGTGATTGTCTGTTGAAATTAGAAGAATTTTCTTGGGACTTATCAAAAGATTTACCTCCGTTTGCATCCACGAAAGTTTGCTCACTTGTCTAAGGCTTAGTAGATATCCTTAGAATATTCTTTTTCTTAGACTCCTCTTCAATCTGATAAGCTACTTGCATAGCATCACCTATGGTATAAAGTCTAGCATAAGCCAATCCTTGAGAATATTTGAATTTAACTTCTGTTGACACAGTGAAATCATGACATCTTCAACCCATGAAAATTCTAAACGCGTAGCCAAAGCATAAATGTATTCGTAAATTCCACGACAGACATGCTCCCCCTCCCCCAGATATAATTGAGAAAAATCCATGTTGGTTCTTTGTTTATAATTCTAAGGCACAAAGTATCGAGTCATTTCAAGCTTCATCTCATCCCATGAAAGAACAACTCGAAATTGGTTCTGTAGTACCTAGTCCAGCAAACTCTAGCGGCACCCTTCAACTTGGCTTTAGCAAAGAAAAGCTTACCCTCCTCTGTCAAACAATACCATCGAAAGAATGCTTCCAAGCTGTATACCCAATCATAGAAAACCTCGGGATCATGACCACAATGAAAATCACCCACTTCTAATCTAGCACCTTAGTCCACGTCGGGCAATCTAGGATCTTCTTGAACTCGCGGCTGGCCTGATGTAGCAGGAAATTAACATAATGTGGCTTCACAGGAAATTAATTATGATGGTTGTTCTGCATTATCTAAAGTCTCTAAGGAATCAAGCCTCCCAATATGCCACTTGCTACATGAGAAATCGCCAAATTCATGGTTTAGAATCAGTACCAGCAGGTTTATGGTTTCTCACGTCTGAGTCTCTGAGAAAGCTCAAATAATTATATTATACATATCTACTTTAACATCTATTATATCAGTTAGAAATAGTTGTCAAATGAATCAATTGAAATCCTATGAGCTAAATTCATGAATTAACCTGAGATTTCAATTGTAAAATTCGAGAAGAACTGCAAATAAGTAGTGAAAAGTATCTAAGTTTGTTAAAGGAAAATTCTTGAAGACAAACATATTACATTGTAAAACCAATTTAAAGCACGTGTAATTTTAGGCATGAATTTTAGGTTAGAGATCCCAGGAGACCTGATCATTTCTAAACATAAAGTCCTTCCATAAATTTTGAAAATAAGTAACGATGTGAAATCACCATCCATCAACCACTCTAACTAATATAATTAAGTATAAACAATAATGATAATGAATAAAGAGAAATGAAGTTTGTAGAACAACCCAGTGCAAAGCCACATTGTGGGCAAGGTGGTTAGCTGTTCCCCTTTAGTTTTAAAACATTTGCACTGTAGCAACTGTGGTTTTGTAATATATTCAAAATAATGAACTACGTTAATTAAATACAAGACAATGTCATAAAAGAGAATACTTTTCTTAAATTCGTAATTTTATCGTACAATTAATTTGAGAAAAGGATTGTATAATTTTTACCCCATAAAGAAAAACTTCTTGTTTTGCCACTGGATCAACTGTCTTTACTTTCCATGACAGCAAAGTATTTGCACATTATCTCTAGTCTGGACAATGGAGGTTGTGTCATTAAAAAATTTCATATATCAATAGAGGAAGAGAGAAAGGTAGTGGGTTTTCTTATTGATAACCTAAAGACCCTCTTAAAGTAGCTTGGTAACCTTTTGCACACTAAAAATTAAAATAATCAGCCACAATGGGTATCTTCACTATGATTTGAAGTTGACTGGATCATACAATACATGAGATCCGGACCGCTTCAATGATTTAGTTCCGCACCCGATCCAAACTAACAGTTTGAGCCCTGAACCAAATCATACAATGCGAATCATTTATCGTACACTTCCAACAAACATGCAATTACATATTTTGCATTATTCTTTTAACTTAATCCACCCCTTATTTTTGCAAATAGTGTTGATCACCACTCACTTTCTAGTTTCCTTTCAGTTACAAAAGTTTGTGCTTGAAACTCATAAAGCAAAGGAAAATTCATAATTTCAGTAATATGGATAGATGACTTACTGGACGAAGCAAGACAGTCAAGTTATGCTCTTCCCCATTCCTCAACACTCTAACTACAGCAGTTTCATTTGGCTTCTTCATAGAAACTAGATGATCAAAGGTTATTCGCTCTCTATTCCTGAGAGGAACTGCAGAAGAATAAGAAGCACCATATTAAGATAATTGGAAATAATGGACATCTATAGGTGAAACCTCAAACAGTATCTGGACACGGGCTTGTGTCTGGAAGCTAAGAGTATTATACTTCTTTCACTATTCATTCTTAGTATCAACAGTAATTGCACTCTTTCATTAAGTTTCTGGTTAGAAAACGACTCAAATTAGTAAAGCCAAATTTCTGTACTCGAAATTACAAGACGTATCCCATGCAATGCATCAGAAACTTCAATGCGCCAAAGATTAAATTCCATTAGCATGAGTAAGTTCATGGTAAAAGTTCCACTAAAGCTGCTGGTTATGTGAGAGAGGGAGAGAGTGATGGTGCAGAAAAACATGTGTGAGAGACAATGTTAGGATAAATGAGAAAATGATGGTACTCTTTGAAAATGTATTAGTTAAGATTTAAAAGAAAAAACGTTGTCCATGTTCTATCAAAAATCAAAATTCTGAAAGAGTAGAATGAGATTTGGAGTTCAAAGGGAGCACACCCCTTAGCTACAAGAAGCCTTAATTTTTCTGTAGGAATATGGTCATTTGCATAGCTCTATTTTGGAAAACTTTCGAACTTTTGGCCACAGTATGACAGCTTTTTGCATATTATTCCATATAAAATAGGAGTCAAGACTTCATTGCGATTTATTGTGCACCTAGACTTCCATTAGATAAAGAAATTTATTCCATTTTTGGTTAATTGTTTCAGCATTTATAACTCGTTTAACAAATTATTTTCAGTTCATTTTGATGCAAATTATGGCATGACATCAAGGGTTCCAAGTCAAGTTCCAACTGGTCGGGTTACGAGAGCACGCACAAAGAAGTTCAAAGCAGAATTGAACGGGCTGATTCAAGATGTTTGGAGTCGAGCTCGAGCAAATTCAAGAGGACACTATGAATATGATCCGCGCACTCAACAAAGATGCATCAACTTGATTTTTTTTTTTTTGAGATAAATAAAGATGTATCAACTTGATCCAAGGTCATTCCGCAAATTCAGAGAGCTAGAGGGGCTCTTGGGCAAAGAAAATTTCGGGCTGCGATCAGCGCTAGTAAGGCGCACTAAGGAGCGGCATGCGACAAAATCCAGAACCCTAGAGAAACCGTCAGCGCTGAGGCGCTAAGGCGCAGAATTGTCGCGCCAAGGCGCAGCGATAAGTGATTTTTGCGCGATTTTCAGAACGTTACGCGCTGAGGCGCACTCTAGGGCGCCGCGCCGCAGTCCTGTACGAATCAGTTTAGGAAAGTCGAATTTTTGGTTAAAAACTGATTGTTTTCCTTTTCCTTTTGGGGGTTTTTTTTTTTTGGGGGCAAATAATTAGTGAGATATTTTCAGGATTTTCTTTGTATTTCTTTCAGCCTATAAAAGGCGCCTTATGCAATGAATAAGACAGACCATTGATTCAGAAATTTATGACAGTAAATTCTATTTGGTTCTTGACGAACAAATTGAACTTATCGGAATTCTCTTCTGTGGCGTTCACCTTTGCTTATCAAATGACAATTCCATTATCGTTCGTGGCGTCTTCACATACCAAGGTTCTTGATTCGTATTAAGCAACGGGTTGAGGTCAATTATACCAAGGTTCTTGTTTGTGTTGAATCAACGGGTCGAGGTCTTTTCTCTGAATCTGATTGTAGAACGTTCTTGGGTTCCCTTTCAATTGACGAATCTCGTGACTCCTAGGCGAGATCGTATCACGTTTTATTCTCAAAAATAGGGATTCAGCATTAAGCGAAAGAGGATAGGGGAATTGACAAACAGTTTCATTCAGAACACAGACGCCACTACACCATGGAACACCCCAAAAGAATCTGCATTAGAATGAGTATGTTACCTGTTCCGTCATTTGCTATCGGCACACCATCAAATGCAAGGATAATATCATCTTTTCTTAGGACATTATAAGCATCAGAAAGCGGATTAATTTTACTCACAAGCACCCCAGTCAAATCAGGGCGCATGTTGAAGTGTTTACGAAGTTGAACATTTTCAGTAGGCTGGCATGACAAACCCAAAGAGCAGAATCCAACATACTTTCCACTTGCTTCCACACCAGATATGAAATGTCTTATCACAGGGACAGGAATTATGTAACTGCAAAATAAAACTTACCAATGAAAAGATCTACCCATAAAAGAAAAGGTAAAAGATAAAATAAAATACAAAGCTACAATTGAAATGACAAAAAAATGTGGATAGAGTATCATTAAAAACATATAAACAAGGTTTCAGGATCATAAAGACGAATTATATTCCTTCCTTGTTAAATAAAGAGAGATTATAAATATAAGGGAAAACTAATTGAAAAGGTGAGTAAAATAAAATTTGGCATCATTTGCAGGACTATGTCAGAATTCATCAAAAAGCTTGAGCTGTAGCAAAGAGACTGACAATGCACAATGACATGATAGAACACCAAAAGAAGATGTAGGCGTGAAATTTTCAGTAATAATAATAATAATAACAAAAAAATTGTGTTTGCGTAATTCAAAAATTAATGAACCTTTTGAAGCAGTCTAGCAAGCCTTTACTTACAAAAAGTTAAAAGTAATAGAGCAAAAGAGGGGAACTTTCTTCAAATTTGAGAGAAATTTACAGATCTTATGATTTGGGACTGATTCCCCATCCACTTCCAATTTAGTGCCCCCGTCAATTCACATGTTAAATTTTGATAAAGAATGGTACAATTCTAACAAGTATGATTGTGCAAAACATTGAGTGTAGACACTAATCTGCCAAGTATATGTGAGAACTGGATTGCAGCTGACAAATTAAATGCAAGAATAAAAATTTTAAAACAGCATTGAAATAAATTCCTTGAAAAGTAGCAAACAAGATTAGCTCTAATGCAATCATAACAAGGCTTCATAGCAACCTACTGTCCAAATGCCCATGTTTCTAAATCGTATGGTTACTATTGGTTCAAAGAACTTGACGAATTAGTCTAATGGAATGTGTGCCAGCTTTTGGGAAGCCATTCGAAGTTGTTGAGAATAATTGTCGGGAACAAGGAAAAATCCTAATGAAAGAGAAGTCGTGGAACTCTTAGCTCTTATTCCACTTTTAGGGAATGTCCCTTCTGATAATGTCCCCAAGAAACGTATTTGGAATCTCAGTCCTTTGGGTCTTTATAGTATTCGGTCTCTCAATGGCTTTATGTGTTGCTCTAATCTTCCCCCATCTTTCCCCCCTCACTAGCTTTATGTGGAAGCTTGTTCCTCTTAAAGCTAGAGCTCTAGTTTGGTCTCTTACTCTAATCTTCCTCTATCACTGCTTGTGGTGATAGAGTCCCTTACTGGGCAACTTTTGCTCACCCTTTCTTATTTTCGGTGATACTCGTTGGGAAGACCATAGTTATTAAAGGCGGAAGGCGAGAGGCGGGCGAGAGGTACTTTTTCAAGGCGAGAGACGGCGAGCAAAAGGCGAACAAGGCGATAATTAAGAAAAAATAATTTAAAAATATTATATGTTGTATATTTTTTCATAAACTATTTATAAATAAAAATACTTTATGTAACTTAGTCCACAAATAATAATAATAACCCTATTTTTAACTTTTAAGTTATGTATTTAAACAAAAAAACTATAATTTTTTTAAAAATTCAAAGGTTAAAGGTGGATTCTCAAAAATATAAACAATAACCATCTATATCTTTTTCAAACCAGCCATCAAACTTTGAATCTGAGCTGTACACTCTCCGGCGACCCTTTCTGTACACTCTGGTGAGATTCCGGCGCCGGCCACGGGCAAACTTTCCGGCGAGATCTGGCCGTAAAAATTACATGGGTTTGATCGCCTTCTCAAGGAGATGACGAATGTGGCCTTGGATTGGGCAAATATTTAGTAGATTTGTCTAGATCTAAGAAAATATGTCTAGATCTAAAAACAAATTCGAAATCCGGCCAAAGTTCTACCAAGCGTCGCCTTTGCTCGCTTCTCGCCTCACGCCTAGGCGAAACAGGCGGTCGCCTGGGGTCGCTTCTCTAACATCGCCTCGCTTGAGATTTTTGAGGCGACATACCCTAGCCTCGCCTCTCGCCTGAGGCGCTTGCCTCGGTCGCCTTTAATAACTATGGGGAAGACAAAGTCTTACTTGAGGATAGCATTGGGATTTGTATTGACCAGTCGAGGCATTTAAAAATATCAAAGTAGTAGTTGATTAGAGTTATGGTATCGGATTTGTAAATTGTCAATGATTGAGGTTGAGTAGTGTTGGATTAATCTTGTATAAATGTTTTAGATATTAGAGCAAAATAGATGCTCTAGCTCACTCGCCATCAGATTTGTTTTGCTTCGAATTGTAAAGACTATTCTTGCTATAAAAGCATTTTTGAAAAATTCTCTAGTTTTATTGTTTCTGACTTAAAAAGAAAAAACGAAAATTTCTTTTAATCATCGTCTTGTTCTTTAAACACCTTGAGAAATGCACAATGCAGATCTTCGGGTGTTACATCAAAGATTTAAGTGGGGGAGATTGTAACACCTCAGTCCCTCATCTATCCGAGGGAAGGATAGTAAGCTTATAAGCGGCCACCTACTACCAACTAGTACCAACAACTATTCATAGACTTTTGGGTGGGCTGTGATAGCCTAGTTAACCCAGGTGCTCTTTGGCCCAGTAGGTGGGCATGCGTTGCGGTTCGGGCTCTCGGGCTCGAGTCGTGACAAGTATAGTTTCATCCTTCATGTAAGTGAATGCAGGATCAAATCCTCATCCCTAAGAGGACGGTTAGATATTTACCAGATGAAATTTTACTTTAGGATGTATGTACTCTGTTAAAGAATTTCCAGTTCTTAGCCTTCCTTTTAATTAACTGATTTCAAACCTTTTTTTTTAAGTAAAGGTAATGAACTCGTTCAGATCTCTTAGCCACATGCATCATGATGAAGAATGTTATGGATATATCATATTGGTCCAAGATGGCATATAATCATCTAATATGTTAGCAGAGGATATACGACCATGAAAGACACATGAAAATCAAGTATGAAGCTCACCCTATATTCTCAGCACCCGAAAGGTTTTGAAAAGCTACTCCCGCGACCTTGTCACCCATGATTGCTGGGCCTCCACTATTACCAGGATTTATGGCTGCATCAATCTGTATTGCCAAGAGCTGAGTTGCACCATGTACATATTGTGTTGGTTCAACTCTGGAGACAACCCCTTTTGTAACTGAAATGTTATCTCCTCCTGAAATCATAGTCAACGGTTACAGTTCTCCAATGGAAACGCAAAATGATATTTGTTATCAGCAATATAGAAATACATGCTGGCAAAAGGGCCAGAAAGAGACATTCCCAACTCTTTATCACTAGCATCTTTGCTGCATCCACTGTAGACACTTTAGTTGTCACAAGGAATACAGTGAACTTTGTTGCGACACACGTGGATACTAAGACTTAGTTCTCGCAGCAAAATTTCACATCCTATGGATTAGATAAAAGTTCACTTGAAGTGTGAAAATTTAACCCCAACCCCCTCTTTACTTTTTTGCATGTAGTCAATGAGTTGAATAAAATTTTAAAAAGTGATGACTGTAACAGATGTTACAGATCCACAGAAGCTGTGTAGACATATAAATCAATGCAACTTAAAAGCTACAAATGAAATGCAAATACTTTGCTTATAGCTTTGATATGACTAATTAGCAATGCACCAAGGTGAAGCACTACAACAGTCATACTAAAGACAGTGAATCCTGTGAGTGAACCTATCTAATTTCCTTTATCTTTCAAAAACAACATGCTCTTTTAAACACCCAAAGTAAATTCACAAAGTAATAAGGGTGACCAAAGGGAAAGACAGATATGTAATGCAAGCTAAGGACATCTGCTCCAATGTAAGTGCATCATGGTTTTGTGTGAGCCTGTGTATGAGTGTGTCTCCAGTTTTTTTTTGTCTTCCAAGTTTTCCAACTTCTTTATGAGATTGTTTCTTTATTCAGAAATATCTGTTATTAACAACTTTATTTTGCATTCGTGTAACAATTCTTACACGACTATTATGTATGTTTGCAAGCATGCATATGTGCTTTTGTATTTGTGTATATATTATATACTCCCTCCGTCCCGGATAAATGTTCCTACTTTCTATTTTGGGATGTCCCAACTAATGTTCCTAAAAACTTTTGATCTACCTATTCTCTATCATTCTTCCTAATATACCCTTAAAGTTTCATTTAATATAACACAACCCAAAGAAACCCAATCATTTAGAATAGTTGAACTCAATTAATCTTCATGGGTATTATCGTCAGAACACATTTTACAGCACATCATTAATTATGTTTCTTAATTCCTGTATTTTATCCACTAGGAACATTTATCCGGGATAGAGGGAGTAATAAAGTGGTCTCTAGAGAGGCTCCAATGTTATTCCCTTACACTAATATTTTTTTGGCATAACAATAACTTCTAAATTACATTCTGTTAGTTTCGCTAACATAGTTAATAAAATATATCATTGTATTTATGGAATTTTATACTCCCTAAATCACAACCAAAAAAAATTCCCATTTCAAAAACCAAATTTTTTAATATTGTACTTTTACTCTTCAATATTTCCTTTAAATTGCACTAAATTTATATCTTTGAGCAAGAGATATCACATTTCCAAAAAGAAACAGAAAAAAATAGAAAAAGTAATGATGACTTATAGCTTCAATTTAGAAATCGGCCTCTCCTTTTAGGGACAAAGTAAAATGGAAAGTAGAACTCTTGTTTTGGGACGGAAGGAGTACTTATTTAGCTGGACAGAGCAAGAGGGACAAAAAGAAGCGAACTGCCATAAGGTGGGGGAGGGAAGGGGCTTGCTTTTGCCGGGATTACCTGTTCAAATAGAGCGACTTTTTTCTCTTTCTCTTAAGAATCTTGTCAAAAGACTACCATTTTAGAAACTAGAGTATCAGCTGGTAATCAAAATAGACATAACCTCACCAAAATTGCAAATTAGATTTATGAAAATGTAATAGGGAATCCTATCCACATGTTTTTCAGTGTTTTGTAGAAGTAGAAAACAGTATGTTCAGACACACTGACCAAACAAGACCGAAAGGAGCAAAGTCGTCATAATCCAAGAACCCGAAGGACCTAAAAATGAATTAACATGAAATTATAACAGGCAGAACGTGATAAAATCAAAGGATCCGCCAAATGTTTGAGTCCCAATATTAAGAGGAAACAACAGCTGATTGGACTTCGAAGATTTCATAGTTTAGATACAACTAACTACTCCCTGTTATTGCAGCATTACTCGCAAACATCACATCAAGTTTGATAAGAACATACATTCCCTCCTCACCAAAATTTCCCTCGCGACATTTGGTCCATCCCAAATGAATGTCCACACACCCAAAACTTAAAAGTACTCGTTTTCTACCTATCCATATACCGCCGACACTTTGGTCTTAAGAATTCTGGTTTTAAGAATGAGTGATTGCCCTTCTCCACCCTTAATGCGTTCCATTTATTGAAGATGGTTCTATGGTCGGTCCAAGGCCTCTGGATGCTGTACTGTATTACTAAATCAAAGACGCATGTTTTCAAACAGACCAAAATATTTTATTTTACTCTACTCAATTAAAGGCAGTTTCAAAAAGATTTCAACATCATCTTCGTGTTCATTTTTCCAGAGTAAAACTCCATTTAGGATCAATATGTGGTGATCTTTTGTTGTTCTTATACTTGGAACTTAATTACTCAAGTCCAAGATAACAAGAGCAACTCATGTAAGCTAGAGACAGCAGTGCTGCATTCTAGTAAAGGCCCTCAACGTGGTGTCAAGTATATGACAAGGTAGGAACATTGAAGCAAGCATTCGTATTTGAACGAATGACAGAGCTTCCTACATTATACTTTACTTTAGATACGCCTCTCAACCCATTACCGCGTGGCTCCAGGTGAGATGCCTCTAAGAGTAAGTGGTAACAGAGCTGGGTCTTAGTTGGCTGGTCCCTCTAAGCCTATCTGGTTGTCCCCCCAGTTCATATTTAGTCAGTCTCCATGGTCGAGCCAAAGTCAGACATATGGGCGCATGCGAGAAAGCTTTCCCTACTTTAGAAAGGTAAGGAAAGGGAAGGCTTAGTGTACATGGCTGGAACCAAGACCTTTTGAGAAATTTTTTTAACAAGAAAAGAGGATTAGATTATGGAAAAAAGGATACAAAAAGGAGGGACGAGAAGTCATCAATCAAAAAACTAACATACAAAGAACTCAAGGGCTAAAACTAAAAGCTAAGATAACAAAACAATCCAATCCCGCTGTATTTCATAAATCGGCATTCCTCTTGGAGGACACCCCTAGGCAAAGCCCAAGAAATGCCATAAAACATGTCTATCTCAAATAAGTGGAAAAGTCAGTAACTGTTGCCTAAAAATTCTGGACTCCTATTTTGTCCATACACACCATAGAACAGTGAACATACCAAACTGCTCTACCCCTACCAAAACCTCAGGCTACCCCAGTCTTCCCCAACACCCCAAACAGACTATCACAGAGGAAGCGATCACCGCCACAATGAAGAAACAGGTGATCATAAGATTCAGAGGAACACTTGTACATCAAACACCAATCAGGAATGATCTTCTTATAGGGCCAACACAGTTGCAGGACATCGTTAGTGTTGAGCTTATAAAGAGCCAAGGGCCAAAGGGACTTTAGTTTTCCCAATGAATGAAGAAAGAGGGAAGAGAGGCCGTTACTTGAACAAATCAAGTGGAATAAAACGGAGCAACAAGAATACAGCCCAGAACACTTCAACACCCAATCAGGACTTTGATAGGAACACACTTGCAAGAGAATATCAGAGGAGAGTAAGAACCTCCTGAACCACCTGATATTCAGATCTGTTATTCTGGTGTGTAGATTTGAGCGGTATCTTCATCTCCTAAGACAAGGTAAGAGTAGCTGGCATGCAACATCATCAGGTTTATTTTGGACAATTTGGAGAGAGAAACAGTAGTGCTATCGAGAACGAAGTTATGTCTATAAATAGGTTGAAGGCATCTATGCTCCATCATAATCTTTTTGGATTATGGAGTCCTTGCCAAGTTCTTTTGACACTTTTGAGGGAGTTCAGAATCTCTTCAAATCAAAGTCTAGTAGGCACACATTATTAGTGCCTTCCTGATTGCATTCGATGAGATGATCGATTAGGAGTTTGGTGATGGGTTTGTTTGAACTAATTTTCTCTAGAGGAAACTTTTCAACCTAGTAAGACTGGAGCAATAGAAGGCTTATGCGTGGAGGGGATGAAGCACCACGATCAACAACTTAGGATTTCAGGTCTAATAAGGCTTTTCATTCTGGTGCAGTTTAGCAATTAAGTCTTATAGGCCAACCACTCATTTTCATTTAGTACTGCTTGAATCCTTGATCAGTATCTTTTACAACAATTCAAGTATATGTAGTAGCATAACATAGAGAGTCCAAATGAATACATTTATGATGCTCTATACGAAAAACCTAGACCAAAACTGCTGTCAAGTACTGACGTTCAAGTTAAAGCCATTAAAAACACACCCAAGTTGAGACGGAGTGAGTAACTAAGCATACTTAAATATAGCATTCATGAAAACTGAAGTCCCACATATCGATTTCACAAGTACGAAAATCAAATAACTCGCATAACATTTGAATTCAATCGGAAAAAATGTAAACAACTCCTCTGATTGGAAACCAAAAAGAGGTGGAAACTAAAAAGATCTAGAGAAATTATTTTCAGAAGAATACCATAAGCGTTGTCTTTCTAACCCCCACCCCCTCCCAAACACACAGCACAAAGGAAAGAGAACTACTTTTCAGGCTTTCTACGGACAGTTGTACTGTTATAATCCTAGGAAACAAAATATATAGAATAATAGGGTCGCCTATCTCTCAATTGTTGTGTTCTTAATGTACTTATCTTTGCAATGAACAGTCAACTCCACCCAAAAGGATACACAAGGGGTTCAACGTGCAACACATTAAAATGACAGTAGCCAATCCTTCTCAGTAGATGGTCGAAATGTGGTCTCACAAGTCTTCCTGCTTCATCCTTGGCTTACTCAATAGGACATGCAATGCAACATATTGCAAGGGCCAGATCAGTACCAACATATATCCATACTGAAGTTTGCACTGTGGTTCACGCTCATGCAAATACGTGGGAGAAGTCTTGGGTCAGGTATGATGCCATTTGTAATGACTCATGTACCTCCATCCTTAAGTTGTCACTGAAAGAAGCATATTCATAGAAGGAATCGACAATACAGCGATGGCTCATGGCTCTCTTTCGTGTGCCTTCATCACATAGGAGAACTCAAGCTGTTTACGAAAAGGAGGCACAGATGTAAATACTTGCAACTAGGATCCTCCTCAGCATATACTTCAGGATGAGATCTTACAGTTTTAAATTGTTTTTTTTTTTTTTGGATTAAATATATTTTAGATTCTTATACATTTGAAGTCACCATAAACCAGCGGTGGATGGACACCAGTGAGACAAGTTGGCCACATTATTCATACCAGTACATGATATAGGAGATTGAAGAATAGGAGGTATTGTTCTACTATAATAGTAAACTAAAGCACTATATTCTGATTTCTTCCATGTTGCAATGAATAGTGAGACTAACCCATAACATATTTTTTTCGCCATCAATTACTATAATATTATTCTAAAAAATCATAAAGAGATGCAAAAGGAAGAAAATGGGGTGGCGCTATTAACACCCCCCAAATCTTCTTAATACACCCCCTCATCTTTTATAACAAAAATGCCATCAATAAAAAGACTAAATTGTCCTTAGTCCTTCTAAATACACCCACCAAAGCCCTAAATTCACCCCATCTTTTTGAAACCTTAATCTTCTTCCCTATCAATACACCTCACCTACCTCATTTCTTCTTCTCTACAAGACACACCATAATAGAGGTTTTGGGCTAGATCACACCGAGCTAGAACAAGAGCGAAAGAGAAAGTAGAAGAGGTGCAAAATGAAAAATTGGATGAGAGAGAAAGCGCCATGAAGAAATCCCCCAATTTGCGAATTCGAAATCGAACTGCAAAAGACTTCATTCATTATTGATTGATTTGAAATCAATCAATCAATCATGAGAATTGCGGGGTTGCACTACCAAGAGAGGTTCGGTATTCAGCAGCGGCATGAGAAGTGGAGGAAAAACCCACCCATCAGTATTCAGCTTAGCATAGTATAGAGGAGGCAGCCAACTAATATTGACAATCTCTTTTCTTTGCCCTATAGACTGTGATTCTCCAACCTGTAATGAAGATGAAGGAAAACTGACTACTGAAAAAGATCCTTCTTTGCATCAGAGCGTGCTCCAAAATATGTCTTCTTTCTTTTTTCCCTGCTAGACCTTAAAGTCAATACGAGGAATAGTACAAATAAGCGTAGGTTGCAGCACTGTGCACAAGAGAGAGGGAAGAAATTAGGATACTTTCAAGAAGGGTAAAATAGATAATATATGGGGGTGTTTAGTATTTACTATTTAGATGGGTTAAAAATCAAGATGGGATGTGTATGTAGAAGATGGGTATATAAAGAGGATTTGGGGGTGTTAATAGCACCACCCTTTTTTTTTTCTTATCAAAAAAAAATATACATATAAAAAAATAAAATAAAATAAAATAGTGCCACCCTTTTTAAAACTCACACCTTGAGAATACCAAATAAAAGCGATGAACATCATTCATACATAATTACATTTGAGATGCATAAGGAAGATTTTAAAAATGGTGAGGAAGTAAAATCTCATTTAGTATAGAATAGTATTATTCACAATTTATAAATTCACCTTGAGGGTAACCAACAACGGCAACAGCTTCTTGCAGAAAGGGAATCTCACCAAGCTCCAAGAACTTCATGCCCTCCCAGAATTCTTCACTTTCAACAACAAGGATAGCCAAGTCACATTCATGACCAACAGCTTGAACTTCTGCCCTATACTTGGTAGGAGAACCATGCTTTCTTACAAGTACAAACGTATGATCAGCCACTACATGAGCATTTGTCACAATCCTCTTCCCAACAATAACAAAACCTACACATTGAAGATGAAACACTAATAAAATAAAGTGGTGCTATATGAATATGTACACACACATACATATATTTAATTTTAGAGTGTACAGCAACTTTGGTTCAAGTTACCACGAAGAGGTTCAGAAAATGATTACAATTAGAGACTTGCATATAAACCAATTGTCATCAGGTGGTCCTGATGCAAAATTATACTTTTCTAGGTATTTAAAGGATTTTAGGCCTAAAAGCAGGTATTTCCAGAGTTTGTCCAGAAAGGAGATCATGAAGTCAGGCAGGTATGCTCCATAAAAGACAAAGATAACATAAACCTAGCCACAAGAAAGTTTCTGAACAAGCCAACTATGTCGATGCATCAAGAAGGATAACAGTATCTAATGGAAATCCATCGATTTACATTGCTCAAGTTTGCTCACAGTGTTAGGTCCCAGAAGTGGTTGGAACAAATGATCACCTTTATAACACAAAGTGGCTATCCTTTAACATGACCCACATTCTTATGCATTGCCTTATGTTCATAAAATTCCACCAACCGTGATACTTAAAAGAGACTTCCACCGCAGACCAATCGTATATGGGTTGACAACCTGGATCAGTAAATGCAAATACGCAGCCAGAGTGTTTTAGATCATCCTCTCGTGATTAGAAATTATACTAAACCTACTATGACATCTAATAATCCTTAAATAACAGCCTTCAGACGTTCAGTATTCAGTATTACCAGAAATCTACGTAAACTGTTTGTTAGTCATTATAAACCATCTGATTCCTAGGAGTGCAAGCATCCATAGAGTAAGCATGATGGGCACACTGAACGGGGTTGAGCTCAACTCAACTCAACATTTGTTCAAATTACTTGGAGCCAGCTACATGAATCAAGGGCGGAGCCAGCTTAAGCTCACAATGGGCTTGGGCCTATGCTGAAATTTGGGAGGGGGGGACAAGGAATTTTTTAAAAGAATTCTTTTTAGAAGTATAGCAGTTCTACTGAAGTAATAAATACTAAAGAGAGCCCATATGTAAATAAAAGTCTTAATAACTTAACTCTCTATTCTCTCCAGTAAAGTGCACTAACCCCTATGGTTTGGAAAATGTCAGCACACCCTAAATGGTTTCGCTCCATCTCATTGCCACCACTTCTGTAATCTTTTGTTAAAGATTTGATGGAATTTACCAGTTTGACTCATTAAGACCATAATACCCTAACTAAACCAAACAACTGAATAGTTTAGAAAAAAAAAATCAATTTATTTTAATTGGTTATTTTCTTTTTTCCAACCACTAAAAACACCTTATCCAACAACTTTGGCAACATCAAAAATCAACAGCTTGAGTTGATTTAAGTGTTCAAGTTGCTTTCTTATTGAAATGAACCTTGTATGTCAAGAGTCCTCTAGTAAGCGAATGGGAGATGAATAGTTCAATGCTACCTTGGTGGTTTATATAGAACAAGTAGACAATTGAAAATGAAGTCGTTAGGTAATGAAGCTATCATCAAAGTCTTTTGCTAGATATGGCACATTGGAAAATCATCTTGTAATTTAACATTTTGAAATATCTCTTATGAGATGTTTGTATTTTAAATTTGGAGTATTTGAGAATATCGTTCTTTATAATTTTCATGTAATGGAATTTCTATTTTAAAATATAATACATTTGATCAAATTAATTTTAGTCATTTTCACCATCGTGACAAATTTTAATAGGCCCTTGCTAGCCAAAAATGAGCCACTGACATAAATCTCTTTCACCATTTGGTTTTATGATGGTTGCCCATGTTAGTTTAGGTATTTCCCTACCTCCCTACCTCTAGCCTGGTTAGTGATCTATGTTGTATGTGTCCATGGAGTAAGTATGATGGGAGCACCGAACAGAGGTATGCATTTGGATTTCAATACAACTCTTTTGCCTTTCAAGATAATTGTGCTGGTATAGATACTCTATTTGTTGGACCATTTTCTTTCTATCAATTCACACTCTTTTTCAGTTCCGGAATGCTTCTGCATCATGTTATGGCTATATATAGTACTTGTTAATCAAATGGAAACTCATGTTTCTTTATCTAAATCAAGATTTTGTTTCTAGTTTATGAAGCAATGGGAACATTAGGCAGCTAAACTTTTTCTCAAAGAATATACAGAAATATAAATTGAGGACAATGTAACCCTAGATTTTACAAATAAATTTTAAAAATTAAAAGACCGAGAGATTGAAACAAACCAGAACCCATGGATTCGCGCTGAGACTTGTTCTGCCATGGAAGGAAATAATTGGGGCTACTTGAAACTGTGAATATCTTCACCACCGAATCAAGAGCCAACTCTATTGCCGAATAAGCGTCTACACTCGAACTTATGCTGCTACCGCAATCGCTATTCCTCGGCGACTCAGCTTCTGAAAGTTCATCACTAACTACAGAATCAGCGGCGGAGGCGGCCGTCGTATAGGTCTTACTTATGGTGAAATTCTTATGGCCATTAAGGGATATGGAGGTCGAGAAGTTTATAGGTATAGAGCAATACAAATGCTTGAGAGCAAGCGTTCTGCTGCTCGTTTGTGAAATTGAAGAACGACGACAGTTAGCGCCACCGGAGAAAATCGGACACCGACAATTGTGGTGGTAGTGGTGGTGGTGGTGGTGGTGGTGGTGGTGGTGAACGAGCCGGCGAACGGCGCGGACGGCTGTTCCCAGCATTGCTTCTCTCTACTAGTATGACTTCACAGACTTTGCATTAGTGGTGCAGCTGCGCCTCCGCCAGTCCGCCATTGCAATACGGCGACTATTGTCGCCCCCCACTTCCCCCCCACGCCCCTTATTTTCCAAGTACACCCCTTCAATTATTACAAAAATTAACATATTTGCCCATATTCTTACTAAGTACACCCACCTCCTTATTTTTATTTGATTTCAGCATCTCTAAGTACACCCCCTCCAATAATATTGCCCTACACTCTTCCCACAATATTCATTCAAACATTACACTTTCATTCTCACATCTTCCAAATCTCTCTCTAAACCCTAAACCTCCAAATCATTTACATTATTGGAAAACACAACCATGGAGTATAAAGAATTGAAGAGACAAATATAGTAATATTTCTATATATTTTGGCTTAATTTCCCCGCAGTATGAGAAGCACACACGAATGACCTGGGTTGTTAATGTTCGGTCAGTAGTGATAGAACACACTAAGGGGTGTTCGGTCACTGATGGCCGAATAACTCTTAGTGTGTTCTATCACTATTGACCAAACACTTCTTAGTGGTGTTCTATCACTGATTGCCGAACATACTTCTTATAGATTTCACAGACGTGTTCACGACGCGTGAATTATTTTCACCTCGCGATAGATTGTTTGATTGAGTGCATACTAGGGGAAGGGAGCATGGCATTGAATTAGTAATCAGCAGGTCGGACAGCGGTGCGGATAAGAAAAAAGCTCGGATGTTGTTGGCTTGTGAGCGTTGTGGGCAATACCGTGAAAAGAAAAGGTTGGGGCATTATCTCAAGGAAGTCAATCAGCAGAAAATGTCGAAGAGGTTGATGAGAGTGAAGGGAAAAGGAAGAGATAAACTGGAATTGTTTAAGGGGGAAGCAAGTATCAGTTGACGAATGGGAATTGGAGGTTCAATGTGGTGTGCACAATCATCCAACTGCAGATTACTTGGAGGGCCACTTATAAGACAAATAGATACAAGTTACCTTTGTTGGAGATTATTGGTGTGACGTCAACACATATGGCATTCTCGATTGTAGCCGCCTAGTTGGAGTTTGAGCGGGAAGACTATTATATGTGGGCGTGCCACCTTTACACTAAAGATGTCACCATCACTTTATCAACCTCAAGATATGATATCCGCCTTAGCGACTGATCTTCGAGGCCTTGACAAGAGTCCTCCACCTTTGAGATAATGAATTTTTTTCGAAGTTTCCACTGATACAGTTGTGATATGTGATTGTTGCATTTCAACACCCCTCGCTCATTTCCATTCCAAATGGATGTCACTACGTGTAAATTGAAAGTAGTAAGCAACCCTGAAACATATGGCCCACCAGAAAATGGGGTGAATTGTTCATCTTCTTTATCCACTACATGCTCCTCCTCCTGGTCCTCCTCATGTACATCTTCAACATACTCTGCTTCTATTTCATAATCAATGTCATGAATCTCTTCTTCAGGTTGTTGATGCTCTAGTACTGGTTGTTGACGCTCTAGCTCTTGTCGTTGACGCTCTAGCTCTTATTGTTAACGCTCTATTTCTTGTTGCATACCCTCAAGTTCTCGTTGTCTTTCTCTCCTATTCAATATTATAGGTCTTCTCCTCGCATATATCTTTTATAAACATAAAAAAATTCATCTATTAGATCAATGCAATCAACAAAGGTAAAGAGCACAAACAAATTAAGAGCACAACAAGAAAATGACCAACATCCTAAACTTGTTCGGCAGGCAGAGACTGAACATCCTAAGTAAGGTTCGGTCATGACTAAACACCTTTAGTGATGTTCAGTCAGTACCAACTGAACAACTTTAGAGGTGTTCGTTTGGTGCTGACCGAACACCACCAAAGGTGTTCAACTAACCATGTTCGAACAATATAGGCCCAGGTCACTTCGAAATTCAACCTAAAATGCAATTTTTTTTACACAAACCACCAATTTGGAACTCAAATTGTAAAGAAAATCATAGTTAACTTAACCTTAAAAATTATTTAACATACAACTTGCAAAACAAGTGATATTTAAGTGTAAAATGGTACATACCTGAGGTGGTGCTTGAATGCGTTTCTTCTTCTTTCTTTTTGCAGATAGCTTGCTATGGGAGTGGAGTTTTGAGATAGCAGATAGCTTGCGTCTTTGCTTTGCTATTCTGCGTAATGGGCTTGGGGTGTATTGGGTTAGGGGTGTCTCAACAAAGGATGAAAGGATGGAAGGGAGTGTACTTAGTAATGATAGGTTGTTTATTCAAAATAAGTTTGGTGGGGTAAAATGGAAAATTGAGGGGGGGTATACTTAGTATTTAGAGAGGTTTACAATTTAGGGGGAGGGATGAACTTAGAGAAGTGGTGTACTTAGAGATTAATGGGGTGTGAATAGCAATTCTCTAAGAAAAATTATTCATCCATGTCAGTAGAAAAAAATTAAAGAACTTAAAGAAAGAAAATGTATATTGTATTACTTATAGTGGGGCTATTCACACCCCCAAATCCTTTAAGCACACCCCTTCAAATATTACAAAAACGTCATTAAAAATCTGACTTAATTGCTCTTAGTGGAACACCCCTAATGGTGTTCGGTAGCCGAACACCTTTTTTTTTTTTTAGGAAAATAGGGACGGCACCCTGCTAGATATTATTAAAACAAGGAAAGAAATACAAACTTGAAATGGACAATTAGCCTGACCCTTATAAATGGGAGGACAAAGGAGCCTAACCTCGAAATTGAAAACAAATTTAGAAACAAGATCCAAGAAACTAAGAAAACTGAATCTTAGATAAATTCTGAGCATCCATAACGATGTCTCCACGAATCCCTCAAGGGAGATTAGAGAGCGCAGCGAAAGAAGAATCTAAACTAGAATCCATAGCGAGATTGGCAAATCCATCAGTGACCATATTTGCTTCCTGAAAGCAGTGTCGGAAGACAAAAGATCCTGCCTGATGCATGGACAAGATAGCATGCTAAAATAGGATTTAGGTATTATAATCTTTGTGTGCTTAAAGGATTATTGAATTGTTATATGGACGGACCAAGAAAGTATAACAATTTGAGGATACTAAGATTGCAAACCGTGACCCAAGCGTCCCAATCTTTATTTATGTGATTACCCTTGATGTTGTTTGATACATTATTTGCATGAGCATAAGAAGGCGATACAATAGAAATTCAATTCCTAGATTCTCTCCACATTTGGTAAACTCTTTATTTACTTTTTTTTAAGGAAACAGGGACGGCACCCTGCTAAATTTTATTAATATAAAAAAGGAGTACAAACTTGAGGGGGACAACCAGCCTGACCCTTATAAATGGGAGGACAAAGGAGCCTGACCTCGAAAGAGAAATACAACAGAAAAACAGAAAAAAACAATCAGGAAACTCTAATATGAGGAGTATCTTTTTCATCCAGCAAAACAAGGCCCCGAATACGCCGAGGCAAAGATTGCAAATTTTGAAATTCAAAATCTCCCAAGGAGTCACATGCAAGATTAGCCAAGCTATCAGCAACAGAATTAGCTTCCCGGTAACAATGATTAAGAATGAATCTCTGAGTCTGCTGAATGTGAGCAAGAGCACGAAAGAAATAAGCATACTGCCATGGAGGAGAATGACCTGAAACGAGACAGTCATATGTGACTTTAGAGTCCGTTTCAATAATAACATCAAACCAACCTTGGCCATTAAGCCATTGGAGGCCATAAAGAAGAGCCCGAATTTCAGCTTCCATGTTGGAACAAACTCCAAAATACCGAGAGAAAGCATATATAATTTTTCCCGCATCATCCCGCACGATGCCTCCTCCCCCACCATAACCCGGATTGCCCCGACTAGCACCATCCGTGTTTAATTTAAACTTACCAGTTGGCGGTTTACACCAAGTAACATGTTGAATCACAACTTGCTTACATCGCATCAATCTAACTGTCGAAGAGCCTTGAGTAACCCGCAAGCCCTTAGCTTGGAAAGCAGCTGAGAGATCACCATGAATAGCTTGAATAATCTTCACAATAGGAGGCTTGGAATTATCAAAAACTGAGTGTTTCGAATTTCCATAAATGCCAAAGGATTATGGAAGGGAGAATATAGCAAACCTTAGAGTTGGCATTGCACCACCAGGCGAAACAAATCTGGTTGATGGAATTATAGGAAGCCCACTGGATATCATAAAGGAGACCAAAATAATTCCAAACTGCAGCAATTGTATTACTCAAGAAAAACATGATCGAAGGTTTCAATGTGACCCGAAACACAAAGAAGAGCATTTGGAAGCTAAAGAGAAGCCTTTGCTCCATAATCCCTCATCCAAAGGCAATTTTTAAGCAACAATCTCCAATGAAAACGCCGATATGCCGAGGAGGAAGGGGTGCCAGATGAACTTATAAGACAATAAAGTGGGATTAGCAGGCCTGAGAAGAGACAACACTGAGCTGATCGTGAATTTGCCCGAGGAAGAAAGCTCCCAGAATGGAGCGTCATCTTTGTCAGCCAAGGAGACGCACTGCTTCTTAAGAAACTGGACAGAATCTCTCGGCAACATAGCAGCAGCCTTGGTCAATAATATTATGAGCTTGGAACAAATCCTTCACACAGAGAGAGAGAGCCTGGAGGGTGAACAAAAGCGTGACCTCTAAGCCATTTATCCAGCCATATAGAACAATCCCCACGACCAATAATCCATAAAATATGGGGATCCGCAACAGGTCTAGCCTTAAGCAATCGAGACCAAACATGGGAGCCTTTAGAGATAATAATAGATGGATGAGAAGAAGCACAATATTTAGCTCTCATAAAATTAGACCACAAATTAGAATGGGTTCGGAATCTCCACCAAAGCTTAATGCTGTAAGCTTGGATAATATCAGACAAAGAAGCTATCCCAACTCCCCCTTCCGACACAGGATGACAACAAGCTTTCCAAGAGACCCAATGACTCTTATTCTTGCCATCGATTTGACCCCAGAAAAAATTAGCAAAAGCCCTGTCAATCGCATGCACCACCGAGAGAGGGGGATCAATGGAAGCAATCTGGTAAGCAGTAATGGAATGTAAAACATGATTTATGAGAGTAATACGGCCAGCAGAATTTAAAAAAGGACTCATCCATGAGTTTATACGATTCTGTAATTTCAGAATTAAGCCATCAAAGTATTGCTTACGCTTCCTGCCAAAGTAAATAGGGCAACCAAGATATATAATGGGGAGGGTGCCAGCCTGGTATCCCAAAATAGAGGCAATAGCTTGGGATCTGGAGACAGGAGTGCGAGGGTGAACATAGAAAGAGCTTTTGCTGACATTAATAAGCTGACCTGAAGCTTTTTCATAATCCGCTATCAACTCCTTGTGCCTTAAGAGAGAAGTTTTGCTCCCATTACAGAAAATGACAATATCATCAGCGAAAGCCAAATGAGAAACAATAGGGCAGCCACTAATAGTCGAGTAAATCGCATTAGGAAATTGAGAATGGAGTCTATCAAGGTTACGGCTGAGAACTTCTGCCGCAATAATAAAAAGACTCGGCGATAAAGGATCACCTTGACGCAAGCCGCGGGAAGAAGGAAAGAAGCCCATAGGTTCTCCATTAATCAGAACCGAAAACCAGTTGTCAGATAAAAGACGCCAAATGAGATCAATAAAAACTTCAGCAAAGCCAAACTTCCTGAGGACCATAGTAAGAAAAACCCAAGAGATGCGATCAAAAGCCTTGGCCATGTCCAACTTTAAAATAATATTAGAGCCCGTCACCCGCTTTCCCAAATGACACATCATTTTTGAGCCAAGAAATGTTATCCTGGATAAGACGCCCTTTAGTGAAAGCACTCTGGTTGTTTGATATGATAGAAGGTAAAATAGAGGCCAGCCTCAAGGACAAAATCTTTGAAATCACCTTATTACAGAAGTTGCATAAACTTATCGGACGGAGATCCTTAAAAGAATTGGGCCTATCAATTTTGGGAATAGTAGCAATAAGAGTACTAGACCAAGATCTGGGGAGAGAGAAACCTGAGAAGAATTCCAGAATGGCCTCACAAAAATCTTGACCAATAATATCCCAGCATGATGTATAAAAAGTCCCAGTGAAACCATCCGGACCGGCAGCACTGTCACCACTTAGACTTTTAACAGCAGTAAGGACTTCTGATGTCAGAGGGGGAGTAGTTAGAAAGTTATTCCATTCATCCGAAACCAAATTTGGAATCATATCCAGATTACAGTCCTGAGTAGATCCCTCCGCTTGAAGCTGATTTTTAAAATACTCCACAGCAGCTTGTTTAATAGAATGCTCAGACTGCAGAAGAGATCCATCCGTATTATGAATAGAATGGATATGAAGACGTCGTTGAGCCTGTTTGACAGACGCATGAAACAGCTTGGAGTTACCTTGCCCTTCTTTAATCCACTTGACTTTGGATTTTTGTTTCCAATAAGCCTCCTCACGAGATAAAAAGAGCCGATAGCGAGCCTGAGCTTCCATGAGGTTCGATCTATTCTCCTCAGAATTATTAAGCTCAAATAGCAATTCCTTTTCAAGGACATCATCCTCAGCTGAACGAAGATTAGCAAAAATATCGCCAAAAGTGGTTTTGTTCCAAGCTTTTAAGGCTGTTTTGGTATTGCGAAGTTTGCAAGCGAACTTAACGATAGGTCTCCCTTGAACCGGAATAGCCCAAGCTGTTTGAACCTGCTCCTTAAAAGAGGCATGAGTAGCCCAAACATTCAAAAAATGAAAGGCACTAGGAGAAGAAGAAGCAGACCGAGATATAGATGCTAACAAAGGGGAGTGATCAGAGCATGTTCGATTGAGATGCTGGATGGAAGTAGCATTAAACTGGTCTAACCATCTAGTGTTGCAAAGAACCCTGTCTATTCTTTGATGAATAGTAGAAGAGCCCTCCCTTTTATTCCACCAAGTGTAGGATGGGCCAGAATTAGGGGTGAGCAGACCTGCCCATGAGCCCATCAAGCCCGCCAAGCCCGCCATAGCCCGGCCCCCAAAGCCCGTGCCCATGGGCTAATACATAGTGCTGGGCTTTGGTTGAGTGAAAGCCCGCGGGCTCGGGCAGGCACTGGGCTCTCCAATTCGTCCTGCCCATTGAGCCCGGCCCGGCCCGTCTATGAATTAAACTACGTCATTTTATATATATATATATATATATATATATACATTTACATAATATTATTAATATTTATCTAAAAAAGTAAAAATTAAAACCCTATCTAATATCTATCTCTCTCAGGTAAAATTGTATAGATACTTTAGGGGGAAAATTGTATTTTGGCCTAAATTTTACAGGTAATTATTATGTCCTAAGATGTACACTCGCAATGCTATAAAGTGCAGAATAATGGTATTTATATACATATACTACTAAAATAAATTAAAAATTAACTTTCTTAGTTTTTTGGGAAAAAAAAAAATACGAACAGCTATTTTGGAACAAGGAGATGTAACCAAGTCAGTTAATATTTAAACGGTATCCACCTCACTCACGTTTACAGACATGTAGGATGATTGGTGATTGTGAGTAGACTTTTTTTAAGCACACCCTTATTTCTCTAATAAAAACATAAAAATCAATCTTAAGCCCATCAAGCCCGTGCCCGTCTAAAGCCCGTCCAAAGCCCGCACAAAGCCCGTCCACTAATGCCCGTGGGCTCACTGCTGTACTGGGCTTTAAAAAATGAAGCCCGCTACCTGATGGGCCTATGCTGGGCATTGCCAATGCCCACGGACTTAGGGCCCGTGCACACCCCTAGCCAGAATAACCCAAATCAGTTAAACCCGTGGCCGAAATGCAAGCATGAAAATCAAGAGCTCCAGCTCTATCCCAGCCATTACCACCAGATTTTTCACTAGGATGCAGAATAATATTGAAGTCCCCTCCTATGAGCCAAGGCACATCAGGATGGCAAGCATTAAGCTGAATAAGATCATCCCACAAATCTTGACGATCTCGAGTATCACATCTCGCATAAACACAAGTGAAATGAGTTAAAACAGGCCAAGAATAGTGCTTAATCTGAATAGTGACCTGCTGTAAAGATTCTTGAACTAGACTGCATGTAAAACAAGATTTAATGAAGACCCAAATAGAGCTTTGAGCATTAGAAAATGAGAACCTGAAGTTAAGTTTTCGAGTAATAAGAGCCACCTTTTCCATTGCAAGCATCGGCTCGAAAATAGCAATCATCAAAATTTTATGGAGGCGAATGAGCTGTTTCAAACGAGAGACAGTGGGATCATTCCCAATACCACGAACATTCCAGAAAAGGGTTTTAATTTCCATGGGAAAGGGTCAAAAAAATATCTGAAGATAGCTTAGAAGCCTGAGATCGAGTCACCATAGTAGTGGGATGAAAATTTTTTGATTTCTTCCGAGTTAAGTTTAGAACTTCCAGATGTAAACGATCCAGAACAGCTTGGTCATCAGAATCGTCTTCTTCTTCCTCTAGCACATTTAAAACAGCAAATCTGTTGGGAGATATGACCAGATTATTCTCTTCGATAATCAAGCATAGGAGAACCTGATTGTGCACTTGGAGAGGCAGAAATTCTGTCCTTCGAGTTAGACGTGGAAGAGTCTGATGCATGGGATTTATGTACTTGGTTGTCAACCACTGGAGAGGATTGCTTGGCAGGATTGTGAGCACTGTCGTGAGCAGCTGAGTCATATTGTCTTTTTTCCATAGCCTGCGTGGGTGACTCAGAATTGTTCAAACATTCTTCACCCAAGTTTTTTTGCAATTCAATATTTGAGGGGCCCTCTAACGTGCCTTCTTCCAGAATCTGCGTAGGGGATACATCAGCCTGCAATGAGTGGTCCTCCAAGGTGTTAACTCTATTAGGGGTATTTTCCACCATATTATCCTTTGCATGAAATGTTTCCTTGGGCAAAGACGTTGGCTTTGGAATCCAATGCGTATTGGTATTTGGTCTCGGAAGGGGATTAGAAGCAGCAGTAGGGTTCTTGACCTTGCAAACCGAAACGTCATGGCCTTGTCGCAGACAATGAGAGCAATACTTTGGAAGTTTTTCAGCCTGAATTGGTTGCCAAAACCCACAGTATTTTGACCCCCCAACAACCCAAATCCGTTCTGGAATAGGCTTAGTAACATCAACCTCAATGCATATTCGAGCAACGCTTGGTCTAGTTAAAGCAGCCGTGGGATTATCTATGATCAACGGCTTACCTATCATGGCACCAATGGAAAAAAGAGTAGTCTTATAAAATAAATAAAGAGGGAGACCTGGAAGGGAGAACCATACCGGGACTACTGGGCTTTCGATGTCTGGACGAAAATCTGGTGTCCACTTGAAGACTCGCATTGGAAACTTGCCTAGGTACCATTGATCCTTGATCCATAGACGTTGAAAATCCGCTTCATGATTGGCTTGAATGAGAATATGTTTTGCATCGAGATGGCCTATCGTTACAGCAGCCTTCAAGCCAAAAGTCTGAAAATATCGTCGCGTGGCCTCTATTGCAGGGCGACCGTGTGAAAATTTCCCTATGAGGGCAAACTTGAAAGGCCAGGAGAGAGTTTCGTAATGTCATCGCTAAGACAAGTGTTGGCTCACCTTTGTACAAAGCCGGCCGGATTGGAGAGATGGAGTTGACAGCGTGGTATTAGCAAGCAACACCGAAGCAAAGGACTTTACAATGGAGGGAGATAAAGGAGGCTCCGTAGAGGGAGGTTCAGTTGGCTGGGCTGCCATAGCAGCCGCCGTGGAGGCAGCACCCTTGGAAGGGTTAGGGTTTGCGAAGGTAAGAGAGAAAATTTCTTAGAGAGAGAAAATTTAATTATAATGTAGAGATTATAAACTCTTTATTTACTTGTTTTGATAAATTAGTTTAATTATTGTCAGTAGTTTTAAAGAATCAAACAAAACCCCTTGTCATTTATGTTTTTTGCTGTCTTAATTACTAGTTAACAAAATCAATCATTCTCTTGTCTCTGTGATCCTTGTCTCTGCACACCTATACTCCGGTGTACTCGTGCACTTGCGAGGTAAAATTTAATTCATCAACGTGCCGCTACTTTTCCAGCTACAATTCACCCCTTTTTGACCCAAAATTATAAAAATGCCCCTTGGCTGACCATTGACCACTGGATATAAGAGATTTTCAGCCATAGAAAGGGTAGGAGATCTCATTTCATTTGGTTTTCACTCCACACAAGTTAGAGAGGGTGAATAGGTTTCCTTGAGAGAGAAAGCTAGATCCCAAGAGATTCGAAGCAGGTCTCGATCATCCGACTCCGTGGTAGCGTAGAGCTTAACGAGGGGAACAATTCTACCAGAAGAAATCACAATTTTTATCGGTGGGGTTTTCGGTAGAGAAGTAAGTAACTGCTTTTATTTCTTGTTATTAGAATCTATTCATGCTGTAGAGCATGTATCTCATGTCGGTATGCCGTAAAGTTGCATAAAATGAAGTATTTGATGGGTAGAACAGATTGTAATTATAAATTTGTGTTAGGTGATACCTGTGACGACCCGAAAGTCATCACCTGCTTCTAATCCCAATACAATCAGAATCAAACTTAATCTTGCGGCGAAAAATAAATAACACCCTAGGTTCCTCAGAACCAACAATTTCCACAGATTAAATTTGGTTCTTCAAGCTTCAAAGTAGTCTAAAACACTTAATTAAAAGCTTTCTTGGTTGAATTGCAAAGCCCTAGGTTCAATCTTGAAATCCCCTTTAAATTCTCTCATTTTTTCCCTTGTTTTTATCTCCTTCTTTGTGTATTTGAAATGGGCTGAAGAATGAATGAATTCACAGCATATTTTGGTCCTTAAATGAGTCATAAACTCAAGTAGGAGATGTCACCAACCAAGGCTAGCAAGGAAAAAATGTCAAGCTCTCATTGGTTGGCCTTAATCGGGTGATTAGGGTTAATTAAGTGCGACTAAGTTTAATTAAACGTAATCAAACCCCACTAATCAAGGTTAGGAACTCTTACTCTTGTTTAAACTAATTAATCATATTTAAATTTAATTAATCATGGTTAATCACGTTAATCCTAACTCAATCAGATGCTTAACGGGTGATTTAAGAGCTTTAGGGGCTAAAATGTAAAATCTGAAAGATTGGTGAGGTGTTTTGCGTTAATAATTCAATCTTAAATCTAATTAACCCTTATTAGCCATAGCTAATCATTACTATGTCTCATTATACTTATTTACCACGAATTATAGCTCACTAATCAAGTTGAAATCAAAACAAATCGAGTTATACAAGTTTAGGGGGGTCAAATTGTACTTTTTTTGAAAATTCTAGGCCAAGGCAAGAATGAATGCACCACGTTCCAACAAAATATTTTCAAGTCAAATAAATCAAAAATAGTATTAAATTCATTTATATTTTAAAATCAAAATAGGTAACTTTTCGGGATATTTTAATACTAGTTCAATTTCCCTACATGTTTTTTTTTTTTTAAAAGGTTGGAGGGGACATAGACCTTACCCCAACCTTTAATATTATTATTTAATGCCTTGAAAGGCTACAATGACTCTATGATGCCTTTTTTGGTGTGGCTAGAACAAATTGATCAAACACCCGACCTCTTCGCGTACCAGGGTGGCTATGGTGTAGGGTTTGAACACTCAACCTCTCTGTTAAGAGAAGTGAGCAGTACTAAATGGGCCTTTGGTAAGGCTTGAACAACAACGGTGCCTCTGGCGAAGCTTGAACACCCGACAATTTTAGTACCAGGGTGTCGTCTATGGTGATACTTGAACACTCAACCTCTCCGTTAAGAGAAGTGAGCGGTACCAGTTGAGCTAGAGCTCATTGGTATTTCCCTACATGTTTAGTAGCTAATTATGTTGAAATTCATGTTGTATATGTGAAGAGAATTGCTATTTGCACCCAGCAATTTGCTGAGTACACCCCATTGGGTGTTCGGTACCCTACCGAACACCACCTAATGCACCATTTTTGTGTTCAGTAGGGGTACCGAACACCCAAGGGGGTGTACTCAGCAAATTGCTAGGTGCAAATAGTAATTCTCATATGTGAAATACTCGTTGGACTATTATATTACGAAATGTGACGTTGGACACTACGAATTCCGAATTTGATATGAGAAATGTATGTGTTATGATGTGTCTTAACCCTATGAAACTTAAATATGTTGGGAAATATGGGAAACCTAATTAAATGGTGTAACTCGTGCAATTGAGGTATTTGACTTTATGAAGTCTGAAATTGATGTTGATAATATAAGTTGCTAAACGTGTAGTTTGGTAGCCTATAAAGAAGTTGGGATTCCTGTTATGAATGTGAATTATTAGTTGAGTTATTGAACTATACAAATGTGGTAGTAGACTCAACGGAGTCCAACTTTGACATGAATGGTATAAATGTGTTAGCTCATCTCCTTTACTTGCTTAGTAGATAAAATTGATGAAATATATGTACTTAATAATTTGATTCTATGACATGTGATATGTAGGTAGAGTGATCTCTACATGAAATCTGATATGTTGTAATCCAGTAATAAAGAATAAAGAACCAAATCACAAGGGGTCATAGTATCACCGACGTTCATGAGGGCGGAGTGCTAGTGAAACGTCATTGTTAAGCTATGGTTCGGCCTAAATCCCCCGCTATTGGCTATAGCTGGGCTTTGGCACATCTCCTGTTAACCCGAGATGGAGCCGAACCGTGTGATCTTTCCAAGTCGTAAGGGACTAGGCTCACGAAGGTCCATGTGCCCACACTTTACTATATAGTCATTCTAAAATTGGTACCGTACTAATATGCTGAAGGGGGTAATAAGGTTGGAAGTTGGTCGGAGGTGTACCTCGACCCCCATACTATTTTATATGTGTTTATTTTACAGTTCATTATGTGTTCCTTATGTGAGCGAGTTGGTCGCTGTCTCCAATTGGTATGGGACTGTTGGCGGCAATTGAGCCTCTCAAGTAGTATAGGATTGATTAGTTATTATGCGATATCTGTTACACGTCGTTGTTATATGTTGTATAAAGCATGTCTCTTGTTATTCACAAGTCCATTATGTTATTGCTCATTATTGGAATTGTATTGCATGTCAGCATGTCATGTAGCTGCATAGTAGTAACATACTGAGTCTTCGACTCACTCGTCCATATTTGTTTTCCTTAGTTTGCAGGAACACAGAAGTTAGTGAACTGTGAGGTTGAAAAGGTATACATAGGAGCTGGGTAGTTCTCCTTTACTTTTGGGATGTTAGTTGTATTTTGGGAACGAATATATTGTGGAATTATGTAAACTCTCGGTTGGGTTGTGTATTATGGCATACAGTTAGTTGTGGTATTTGTCTTAAAACGTGATGTCGAGGTGTATTAGGATGGCTAATTTATGGTGCTGTGCATATATTATGTGATGATTGTGGCCGCGTGGCCCTGTTATAGTTATGTTGCTGATACCAAGCAGGTTAGCTCAATGATGTATTTGTGGTATGGCTTGTGTTAATTTAAGCCGGATGCTAGTGACTGTTGTTTGAGCTGTGTAGCTTGGGAGTTTATAACATTTAACGGCATGTTGTGTCCGTTGGTTTGATGTTATGTTATCAAGTTTGAATTGTTCGAATATTTATACATGATTATGTTGATTAGTATGTTCAGTTCATGTCCTAATTCGGTGCTCCATATATGGGGTTGGGGTTGAGGTGTGACAAACAAAGTGGAGTGCCGGTACATTATGACAGTCAGAGTGCAATCTTCTTTGAGAAAAATTATGTCTATCATTCACGGACCAAGCATATCAATGTGAGATTTCACAAGTTAGATAGTTGATTGATATGGGAGATGTTTACTAGAGAAGATTCACACTACGGGAATATTGTAGACATGTTGACGAAGTCGGTTACTACTGAAACATTACTTGGATTTGTTGCACATTTCTAGGTTTTAGAGATGGGAAGTCAAGACCTACAAAGGTACAAAGTTTAGTTTTTGAGTGGTTGCATGGCGGGAGCGCGGGACTTCGGGTTGGGAATTATGTAATTGGCGCGGTCGCGCCACTTACGGTGGTGCAAGCGCGCCGCACCGCAACATTAGTTTTTGCTTTCCTTGTTTGTATATAATTAGGGTTATGTCTTGTATTCTATATATAGGTTGTAACCCTAAAACGTGTATAAAGTTGGAATATCAATATACATCAGTCTTAAAACCCGAATTCTCTCTTCTCTTTTAATTCCCAATTGCTTGATAATTGTTATTTGCTCAATCCATTGTTTGGTTGCTCCGCTGTCGCACAACAAGCTACTTGACCTTGCCCCGTGTAACCTATTTCTTGTCCATTGGGACCAACATTGGTGATGGTTATACTCCTTGCGTTACAATATTATTGCCTAGTTTGACTTTTTGTTGTCAAACAAGATATTTTTTAAATACAAATTTGACATATATTATTTTATTTTATTCAAAATTACAATACACATAATTTGTAGTATTTTTAGAAACGGGGGGAGTATTATTAGAGCAACCTCCCCCGAGACAGCTAAGTGCAATCAACTGTGAATTCATGCACCTCACCAATGGTCAATTGCACTCCTTGTAATTAGTGTAAACTTTTATATCTCCCATAAGTAATAGGAAAAGTCTTGAAGACCAAATGAATGTATGTTGTATATATATATTCCAGTTGTTAATAAAACATATACTTAGCCAATCTTGTTATGGTATCAGAGCTTCTTGCTTAAACGTGCATCCATTTTTCTTTCTTCGATCCTACCATGGCAAGCACATCTGCACTAGTCACCATCCACCTCAATGTTCCTACACATCTCCCCACCAAACTTAACCAAAACAACTTCATTGTGTGGCGTAGACAACTATTCTCTACCCTCATTAGATTCGATCTTCTCGGATTCATCGATGGCACAAAGCAGGCTCCTGAGAAAGTCCTTGACAATGATGAGACGAAACTCAATCCCGACTACAGCAATTGGTACCGCTAAGACCAAATCATTGTAAATGCCATACTAGACAGTTGTATTGAAACTATTCAGCCCCATATCTCCATAGTCGACACATCCAAAGAGGCGTAGGAACGACTCTCAACCCTTTTTGCAAATAAATCCCAAACATGGGTTATGTCTCTCAAAGAACGATTATTTGATAATCCAAAGGGCACGTGTTCCATCTCTGAATATCTACAAGATATGAGGACCATTGCGGACGATCTGGCACTGGCCAATAGCCCTCTCGATGAAGATGATTTGATTCTTCAAACTCTCAAGAATCTGGACAGTGACTATAAGGAAATTTGTGCACGAGATTCGGCAATAACCTTTGCCGAACTCCATGACAAACTCGTTGACTTTGAGATCCAACTCAAGAAACTTGAAAAGGAATTGGTCCCTGTGATCCCAACAGCAAACTACACCCATCAGCAGCCTTCGAAAACATACCCAACTTCCAATAACAAAACACCCTCTAACCCTCGGCCTTCATGGCAACACAACACCCAATTTCAACGACGATACACCAATCCCGGCCCTCGCCCTTCGTGGCAGCCAAATCACTCAAACCCCAATTGTTCCCCCTCCTCTCAAGTAAACACATACTGCCGCTTTTGTGATCGAGCAGGACATGCAACTAACGAGTGCAGAAAGTTGGCTCGTTTTCTTCGCGAAAATGGTGTACAAAATCCATCAAGTACTGCTACCTATCCAGTAGCCAATGCCACATCCATGAGTTCTCCAGCTGTTAGCCCATGGCTATTTGATACTGGTGCTTCCAACTATGTCACATCAACTCCCACCAATTTGCAAAATTTCTCTGATTATGGCGGCCCAGATGAAATTGTACTCGGTGATGGTAAAGGTTTGAGTATTTCTCATATAGGTAGCACAACACTCAACACACTTCATAAACCACTTTCGGTGAACAATGTTTTGTGTGTTCCTACACTTAAAAAAAATTAATTTCAGTTGCGAAGCTTTGTCAATCCAATAATGTGTCCGTTGAATTTTTTCCCTTTTCTTTTTTGTGAAGGATATTCGTACGGGGGCGTCTCTACTTCGAGGGAAGAATTCCGGTGATGTGTACTATGCACCATCCTTGGGTCACTCCCAAGTCCATGCGACTGCAAAATCAACCATTTCCGAGTGGCACCATCGTCTTGGTCACCCTTCAAATAAAGTTCTCCGTTCCGTTCTACAAAATCACAATTTAATAATTAAACTCCCTAGTGATTTAAATTTTTCATGCAATTCTTGTTCGTGTCACAAGAGTCACAAGCTTCCTTTTGCTACAAATTTCCTCACCAGTACAAAACCACTACAATTGGTTTATACTGATGTTTGGGGACCTTCTCACAAGACAATTGATGGTTTTTACTATTATCTAATTTTTGTGGATCATTTCACAAAATATGTTTGGTTGTATCCAATGAAGAAAAAATCTGATGTCTCCACCTTATTTCCCAGTTTAAATCACTAGTGGAAAAATACTTTCAATTGCCTTTAATCTCTATCTATTCTGATAACGGTGGGGGAGTATGAAAAATTAATTCCTGTCTTCACGGCTTGTGGAATTTCACATTTCACAACCCCACCTCACACCCCGGAACACAATGGCACCTCCGAACGACGCCATCGTCACGTTGTTGAAACAGGACTCTCCCTACTTTACTATGCCTCTCTTCCACTCTCATATTGGTCATATGCATTTCAAACTGCCGTCTACCTCATCAATCGTCTTCCCACCCCCTTCTCTATAACAAAACACCGTTTGAAATTCTTTTCAATCGCCTCCCTAACTATACTCGTCTCAAAACTTTCGGTTGCTTGTGCTATCCATGGTTACGTCCATATTCCCAGTCCAAATTACATCCTCTATCCACACCGTGTATATTTCTTGGTTACTCAACCTCGAAATCAGCATACAAATGTTTTGAGCCCACCAAGAATCGCCTATATCTTTCGCGACATGTTAAGTTTGTGGAAGATCATTTTCCTTTGCAGGGGCGTAATACACATCACTCGTTCTCCCAACTGGTACATGATGCCTGCCATGCGATCCTTTCACGAGACAATGTCTTGTCCTCTGAGAGCTCATCAGGTATCGCTACTTCTCTAGTCACTACTACTACAGTACCTATCCCTCCCTCACCCACACCACACACGTTGCCCTCTCACCACTCACCAACCTCTTTCCCAGCTCCCCTTTCCTCATCCCAACCTAGCCACTCTTCTTCCGCATCCCCAGATCTCTCACCAGCACATTCGCCGCATAATTCCCCCACCAACTCCTCCTCACCCATCCCCTCACTTTCCTTAAACTCCCCACAAATCTCACCATCTCCAGCACCCACCACTACTCACCCTCAACGCACTCGCACCTTAAATCCAAGATATTTCAATGATAAGTTTGTCAATATCACCACCGCCCATCCCATGCCACCATCTCTAGAACCCAGAACTGTTACTCAAGCCCTAAAAATTCTCGAGTGGCGTGCTGCCATGGATGATGAAATCAATGCTCTACTTTATAACGGTACATGGGACTTAGTGCCACCTTCGACTCACACTCCAATTGGCTGTAAATGGATTTATCGGGTCAAGCGAAAACCTAATGGTGATATTGAAAAGTATAAGGCCCGCCTTGTCACTAAAGATTTTTTACAACGACCTGGTTTAAATTACTTCGAGACATTCAGTCCGGTCACAAAACCGGCGATTGTTCGACTAATTTTAAATCTTGCTCTCTTCTACAATTGGCCAATCTATCAATTTGACATTAATAATGCTTTTCTCCATGGTACACTTCATGAAGATGTCTATATGAGCCAACCACCAGGTTTTGTTAATCCTCAATACCCGAATCATATTTGTCGTCTTCGAAAAGCATTGTATGGCCTTAAGCAAGCTCCCCGAGCTTGGTACAACGAACTAAAAACGTTTTTGGTTCAAGTTGGGTTCACTAACTCTCTAGCAGATACATCCTTATTTATCTATCGGAACCATGGAATCGTTGCCTACTTTCTTGTCTACGTCGATGACATCATACTGACCGGTAGTGATGAGAAGTTCCTTGAGAACTTTGTTGGGTAGCTATCTCATCGTTTTTCCCTTAAGGACCTAGGTCCTCTTCATCATTTTTTAGGTGTTGAAGTTGTTCATACTCCTGCTGGCCTATTTCTGTCCCAACATCGCCACATTACCGATTTATTGGCGCAGTTTAATATGAGTGGTGCCAAAGAAGTTATCACACCGATGAGCAACTCTCAACCCTTCTCTCTATCGGATAACAGCCCCTCTGTTGATCCTACTCCCTTTCGCACACTCGTTGGCTCTCTCCAATATCTAGCATTCACAAGACCCGATGTTTCGTTTACAGTCAATAAACTGTCCCAATATATGCATGCTCCGACTGAAATTCACTAGCAAGCTTTGAAAAGAGTTCTACGCTATCTCAAAGGCACTCTTCATCTTGGTCTGTTTCTACGGCGTGGCTCTCCCCTCACATTGCAAGCGTTTTCCGACTCTGATTGGGGAGGTTCCAAGGATAATGGCAAGTCCACCACAGCTTACATATTATACCTTGGCTCCAATGTGATCTCTTGGCGCTCTGCTCGTCAAAAATTAGTACCCCAATCCTTCACCGAAGCTGAATATAAAGCTGTTGCAAATACCGCCGCGGAAGTACTTTGGGTTCAGCAATTGTTGGGTGAATTAGGGATCACTCTCCCTCAAACGCCAACCATTCACTGTGACAACATGGGTGCTACTTATTTATGTGCAAATCCTGTATTTCATACACGCATGAAACACATTGCGCTGGACTACCACTTTGTTCGAGAAAAAGTCGCAGATGGTTCTTTGAAGGTTTGCCACATTAGCTCCCGTGACCAGTTGGCCGGCATGCTCACTAAACCTTTGGGCAAACCACAATTTCTTCTTCTGCGATCCAAGATGGGCGTCTCCAATGGAGCCTCCATCTTGCGGGGGCGTATTAGAGCAACCTCCCCGAGACAGCTAAGTGAAATCAACTGTGAATTCATGCACCTCACCAATGGTCAATTGCACACCTTGTAATTAGTGTAAACTTTTATATCTCCCATAAGTAATAGGAAAAGTCTTGAAGACCAAATGAATGTATGTTGTATATATATATTCCAGTTGTTAATAAAACATATACTTAGCCAATCTTGTTAAGTATAACATACATGGTGGTAGTGTGAATGTGAGTTTTGAAGGTGGCGATGGTGGGTATGGGGTTTGGACGAGGTGTTAGGTGGTGTAGATATGGGGAAGAATTAAGGTGAATAAAACTAATTGAATAAAAATAAATAGATATCTTGGTTAGAAAAGAGAAAATGAGTAAATATTCAATTTTAAAATGATTAGTAAAAAATCTAGCATAATTTGATACATTGTCCATAAGTTTAATCATGTGCTAACTACGAACCCAAATCCTCTGCTTTTTCTAGTGCCCCCTTCATACCATTGGTCCACTTAATCTCCAATTAATGATATTCAACTTCAATTTATTTACTTTCACTATTTATAAAAAGTTCCTAATATTACATTATTTTATTAATTGTTAAATAGAAAATCTCCTTACGTCTTGTCTTATATTCCAGACATCCGGTATCATTCTCTGTTCAATCTACCAGTCTATTGGAGTACATGAAAGTAATACCTCTGCCATTCCATCTATTTTATGCTTTTTCCGTTTCAGATAAATGTTTCTAGTGATAAAATACATGAATTAAGAAATATAATTAATGATATGTTGTAAAATGTGTTCTGATGATAATACTCATGAACATTAATTGAGTTTAACTATTCTAAATAATTGAGTTTCTTTGGGATGTGTTATATTAAATAAAACTTTAAGAGTATATTAGGAAAAATGGTAGAAAATAGGTTGATCAAAAGTTTTTAGGAACAATAGTTGGGATATCCCAAAATAAAAAGTAAGAACATTTATCCGCGTCGGAGGGAGTATCTATCATCTTAGCCTTTGGAATCTATTTCATCATTGATTGTTGCTAGACTCAAGCTCTTTGATATTTTTTGAAGGAAAACTAATTAAAGAAGATAACCAATTTACATAGGCATCAAAGCAAGGGGATTGGAGGACACAAATGAAATGTGATAAGAGATAAAGGGGCTATCCAAACTCACCTACTAAAACATGGCCTAAAAAATGAAAGAAAAATAAGGAACAAAAAGAATTTATAGCCATTAAGCCAACAGGGGTTTAGAAATGTCCTTGTAGAATCAAACTCAAATGAAGCCATTAAAGCAGTACTAAGGGGAATGAACTCGACTTGAATTTTAATATAATCAAGAATATATTGAGCTACCTAACGAAGAGCTGGTTGGAACTGTACGACTCGAGCCCGAAAAGCCCAGTTTGTCATGCAGCCTACTCACTGGCGTGTTATTAAGCACCTGGATTAACTAGGTTCACCATCCGTGGTTAGTGGTAGTGAGTGATTACTTGTACGACACACAAGCCCCTCATCTAACTGACATGGGCTGGGGGTATTTCGGGAACTGCAGATTGGTCCAAGTTCTACTGCGATAAGCAAAACTTAGTTTATGATTTCCTTGACTAGGACAAGAGAAGACTATTGTTATTGACAACATTAGAAATGTCTCCCGAATGCTAAAACTAACCCTTTTTGCGTAGCTATTGTAAAATTTAAGAGCCAATTCTTCAGATTTAAACTCTAACCCAAGATTATGTCATTGGAAACTCCATCATGAACACAATCTTTGCCTTTATCTATAGCTACATTGATGTTAACTTCATTGTTATTGACAATTGATGTTGCATGGTCTCCAGAATTACACGCAATGCCTTCATTTCCAAAAGAAGCACTCGAAAAGGATCGACTGCCACGCCACTTTCAAATCTTCGCCATGTGTTCCGGGAGATACATGCTGCTACTCCCCGAACCTAGGGCCTCGATTTAACTTTTCATTTTTTGGTGATTTGGTCCTCGATTGATAAAATTTCCTACTGTGGTCCTTGATCTCAACATTTGAAGCTTAATTAGTCCCTCGTACTGTTATCTTAAACAGAATCGTTGAAAAAATTTTAAAATGACAAAATTGCGCTTCGCTGAGTCGGATGAAGATAAACGTGGCAATTTTTTTGGTAGAGAGAGAAAACAAAATAAAAAACCCATCACTCATTCTCTTTCTCTCTCATTTATTTCAAAATTACTCATTCTCTCTCTCTCTCACACACACACAAACACAAACCTAGGGCCCGATGTGTTAGTGAGAGATTGTTGGGTATCCCGCATCCGTTGTGGAAGGGACTGAGTGCTTAGTCAATAAGTCTGAGCGAAAGTCTAACCCTTAGAACTAGCTTTTGGGTTGAGAAGACCCAAAAGCACCCATGTAGGTTTCATCTTGGCAATTGAATGCACTTTATTCTACAAAGATGTTTAAAAACATCCATTACAACATAATGTGATTAAATAATAACAAAAAAAGTTGGGCTAGTGTTTGGAAAAATAAAAACAAAAGCTTGAATTGATCTTTATTTTAGAAAGAAAAAATAAATAAATACAAAGTTATCACACATAAGAAAATTATCAACATTAAAAAGAGAGAGCTCCGGTAAAAAGATGTCTATGTCAAGAATTGAAATAAAATAAAGAAAATTAACATGTTTAGATTGGAAACAGAGAAGCTTACTTGGTACAGTTCATTTGTTTGTTTGTTTTTATTCGTGTATTGTTGTCGTGAGGTATAAACAATCAGATATATCCATGGTGGAGAAGGAAACTTTCCAAGGGTTTTTGGCTTGAGGTTAAAAGAGATGACCGTAATTGCTGTAGAGGTGTAAGATAATTTCCTGATTCCTAATTAATAAGATAATGAAATATTAGTAGTTTTCTTATGAATAGTAAAAGTAAATAATTTGAAGTTACCACCGCGCACTAGCTAAACTAATATCGCTCACTTCTCCTAACGGAGGGGTCAGGTGTTCAAGTCTTACCTGAGACACCCTAGTAGGTAACTACTCTCAACAGAGAGGTCGGGTGTTCAAGCTTCACCAGAGGTATTGCTGTTGTTCAAGTCAAACCAAAGACATTTGAGGTCGGGTGTTCAAGCTTTACCAGAGGTATCGATGTTGTTCAAGTCAAACTAAAGACACAATTTAGTACTATTCACTTAATAATTTGAAGTTAGATATCATTACTTGGATATTAGGTAGACAAATAATGTGAAAGGGGACGCTAGAAGGAGCGGATGATTTGGATTCGCTAAATACGATCAAAACAAGCTTCAACTCAACTTAGTTTTTTTTTTTTTTTTTTTTCAATTACTTGGGTTGTCTACATGAATCCTCAAAACACATAAGTGTAGCTTAGATGATAAGACACTTCACCTACAACCTATAGGTCGTGAGTTTGAGTCACCAAGGGAGTAAAAAGGAAGAAAAAAAAAGACTACATGAATCCTCTTTTGTCAAATTAAAAGTTAGGGTGAATTACAGGCCGGTCCCTTTTTAAATATTTGTAATCGCTCCAGTCCATTCATCTTCTTAAAAAACTGGAAAAAGACATTTTTGGGGCGAAAAGACGATTATGCCATTAATGAAAGAAAAACACGCGCGCTTCAGTAACCCAAGGCATCGCGATGCACTACTTTGGCATCGCGATGCACTACTTTTGCATCGTGATGCACCAAATTGGGGCATCGCGATGCAAAAATTAGTGCATCGCGATCATCGCAGCACGCTTTAGGGAACCAAAGCATCGTGATGAGCAACCAAGGCATCGCGATGCACCAAATTGGGGCATCGCGATGTAACAATTGGTGCATTGCGATCATCGCAGCGCGCTTTAAGGAACCAAAGCATCGTGATGAGTAAACAAGGCATCGCGATGCACCACTTTTGCATCGCGATGCACCATTTTTGCAAATTGGGGAATCGCGATCATCGCAGCGCGCTTTAGAGAACTTGATTTTCGTTTACCTTTCGGGGGCGTTGCCCCTGAACCCCCACAAGGGATGCTGTCCCCTCGACCCCTGCGACCTGACCGGGCAGGTTGAACCCCGTTGCGTTGCCCAGCATACTGCGATTGGCGAATTAAATCAGTCCGAGAACATCTTCCTCTGTTTTTGGACAGCACACTATCAAGCTTGATTTGAAGCTCAAAAATAGTATTTTTTTGGTAGAAAAATTGTGCACAAATATAGTACTAAGTTAGGATAATAATATGAGATTGATTTTAAACAAATTCGAAGCTTAAAACAGAGATTTAAGTGGCCAAAACAGCTCAAGAACAAAGAAAAATGGGATGAACTCAAAAAATTTGAATTTGATCAAATCCGTGTTTTATGTATGAAAATTGATACCCAAACATGAGGAAAGACTATATTAACAACATGAAATCATTTATACATAAATTTGAATCTCAAATCTGAAGCAACGATGTTGTTGAGGGTATTTTAGGAAGAAAATTTTCAAAATGCCTTTTAGCGGTTAAAAAAAAAAAAGGTATATTGGAGAGAAAAAAAGTTTGGAAAAGTGGACCGGCCAACAATTTCTCCTAAAAGTTACTCTAAAATAAGTGTCTCTTATTTTAGCTTGGACAGTTTCAAAATAAGTGTCCCCTTGTTGAGCTTGTTGACTTGTCAACACAGGGTTTTGAAATGTCCTTGTAGATTTAGACTTAAGTGAGGCCATTAAGATGAGGGTAATGAACTGGACCATGAATTTTAATATCATCAAGAATATATTGGGCTACCTAATGAAGAATTGAAATTGTAACGACTCGAGCTCAAAAAGCCCGGTCCCTTATGAATAGACTCATAAAGTACTTAGGTTAATTAGGCTTCACGCCCACTCAAAAGTCCATTAATGATATTGATGATTAGTGGAAATAGATGCTAAATAAGGCACATACAAGCCCCACATCTAATCAAAACCAATTAAGGGTATTACTGGAATTGCAAATTGGTCCATGTACTACTGCGCGAAGCAAAAGGACGGTTATCTTTTGTATGCTTTCCTTGACTGGAACATGAGAATACTATTGTTATTGACAACATTAGAAATATCCTCCAAATGCTAAAACTAAGAGCTTCTCCAATACAATTATCTATCTAGTAAAAAATATTAGACACGTAGTAAAGATAGATTTTTTCAAAAAAAAATCTTTTCCAATGCAAACCTCTAATGCAAGTGGAGATGATATGGCATTTGGTTGGGAAGACATCATTTACGTTATTAGAGATAATGTGGCATTTGGTTGAGAAGACATCATTTACGTGATGTGACATTTAGTTGGGAAGACATCATTTACGTGATCCTCCACTATTAGAAGATGTCTTTTCATCCACGTCATATGCCATCAATTTTTATTTTTATTTTTTACTGTCAATCAGTTACAGTAGGAGTAATTTTTATTTTTTATAAATAATTATAAAATAATGACACGTCTGAAAGAATGTTCTAAAAGAAGTCTTGTATTGTCTTTTAATTTTTTTGCCACATATGAAAGAGGTCTTCTTGCTTAAACATGCCGCATAGGAAAAATTAGATGATAGCATTGAAGATGCTCTAACCCTTTTCGCGTAACTATTAATTGTAAAATTTATAAGCCAATTCTTCAAATTCAAACTCTAATCTGGGATTATGTCACTGGGAACTCCATCATGAGCACAATCTTTGCCTTTATCTCCAGTTACATTGATATTCACTTCGTTGTTATTGACAACAATTGTCGTTTGGTCTCCAGGATTACACCCAATGCCTTCATTTCCAAAAGAATCATCCAAAAAGGATCAACGGCCATGCCATGTGCAAAAATCTCCGTCTTGCATTCCGGGAGATACAGGTTGCTGCTCCCCCAACCTAGGGCTTGATCTGTGAGGGGATATTGTTCGGTATCCTGCATCGGTTGTGGAAGATGCTAGCTGCTTAGTTAATAAGTGTAAGGGAAAACATCACCCTTTGAGCTAGCTTTTAGAGTTGAGAAGACCCAATAGCACCCATGTTGAACAAGTTTCATCTTGCCACTTGAATGCACTCTATCTACAAAGATGTTTAAAAACACCATTACAACATAATGTGATTAAATAATAACAACAAAGTTGGGCTAAAGTTTTGCAAAATAAAAACAAAAACTTGAATTAAATTTCATTTTAGAAAAATTAAATTTAGTGGCAAACATATCATACATAAGAAAATTATCAACAACAAAAAGAGAAAGCTCGGGTAAAAGGATATTTCAATGAAGAAGATGAAACAAAATAATGAAAATTAACATGTTTAGATTAGAAATTAAAAAACAAAAAAAGTGTACTTTCAAACAATATCCATGGTGGAGAAGGGAACTTTGCTAGGGTTTTTGGCTTGAGTTAGAAGAGATGACAGTAATTGCTGTAGAGGTGTAACATAATTTCATGTTTCTTAATTAATAAGATAATGAAATATTAGTAATTTTTTAATGAATAGTCAAAGTAAATAATACTCCCTCCGTCCCTAAATTATTATTTTGTTTAATCCCGGTACACGGATTAAAAAATAATTGACCTGATTATTAATATTGGTAAAATGTGTAGTTTTCTTTAATGTTCATGTGCATATGACCCATAATTAATGTAAAAGAAAATGTAAGAGTAAATTGGTAAAAGTGTTATCATAAAAAGAAAATTTTCAAATAAAATAATTATTTTAAAACGAATAAAAAAGAAAAGAAGCCAATAATTAAAGAACAAAGAAAGTGTGAAGTTGCATATCATTAAGTAGAGATTAGGTGAACCAATAATGTGAAGGGTGCCCAAAGGGGGCCACTTGGGGTGAAAGTGGTTCGTTTTAGTTCGGTTTGAGCTAAAATCGCAAATTGAATCACTCCCTAACAGTTCCACATATTTCAAACTGAATCGAACAGCCACAAACTTCAAATCAAACCGAACCGAACCGATCGGTTTGGTTCGGTTCCACGGTTTAATTATTTAAATATTCTAAAAAAAAACTTTTAAATATCAAAAAAATAATTTTAACACAAACTAAATAATTAAAAGTCAAAAAATTAACTTTAAAATTACAATAATTCAATTAAAATGTAGGCAAACAACAATAATTTTCTTATTAAATTTAATTACTAATTGCTAATTACTAAATAATATATATATATATAAATAAATATTAAATGGTGGTGGTTCGGTTCGGTTCGATTCGGTTTGGCACCAAAAACCGCAAACCGAACCGAACCACTTGGTTTATAAAATTTTCAAACCTAAATCGAACCGTCCTAATTCAAAACCGAACAGAACTGACCGATTCTGTTCGATTCGATTCGGTGGACAGTTTGGCGGTTCAGGCTTACAACCCTAACGGCCACTAGAAGGGGGTAGATGGTTTGAATTCGCTAAATACTTGCTAAATAAACTTCAACTCGATTATTTGAGGTTGGTTACACGAATCTTCTTCCGTTAAATTGAAAGTTACTTCTTTCATCTCAAAATAAGTGTCTCCTATTTTATTTTATTTCAGCTCAAAATAAATGTCACATTTTCATTTTTAGAAAGAATTTTTTAGCAAGTTGTTTATAATACCCTTATTAATTGTGAGATAGAAAAAAGATGTGGGGCCCATTGATTTGACGCCAAGAATAAATTGAAGTATTAAAGGAAAATTATATATAATCAACAACCTTTTAAAAACTTACGTAAAATTAACAGGAAACACTTATTTTAGAACAAAAAGAGTATATTTAAGCGTTGTGCAAGAACACAATCACACGTACTAAATAATGTTAATGATACAAAAAGAAAAGGATTTAAATTGTAATTCAAAAATTAAACTAATATATATATATATATATATATATATATATATTATGACACATGCATATTAGTCTGCTAAATATAACAGTTTTCCGCCCAAAACGAGTTACTAAAAACGGAACATCAAGATGCATTGTCTCATTTGCCATTTTGGAATACTAAACGTTACACAAAATTCTATGAAACTAATATCTAATTACATTTAATCTATTATTTTAATTAAAAAAACAACTCTTCATTCCTTGGAAATAGGATTAATTGAATATTATACTGCATAGTAAATCGAGAACGGAAGCTAAAGCATTTTTTGGAGAGCTGAAACCACTTCCATTTATCTTCCATCTCTCTGAACTCACCATCTTCCCTCTTTCCTATCAGAGATTAATATCTCTACAATATCTTTGTATTTAGTTGTAATTCCTATCAGAGATTAATATCTCTACAATATCTTTGTATTTAGTTGTAATTATCTTCTGTATATTTCCCCTACAAATTAGGTCTTCTATTTTTTTATTGTATTTAACTCTACTAGGCTAACCTATAACCCCTAGATTGTAACCCTATATAAATATGTACTCATATCAATAGAAAGGTATGACATTATTTGCACAATTATAATTTTCTACATTTCCCCCCTCCCTTCACTATATGGTTTCAAAGAAATAAAGCATCTATGCACCGGCCCAAACAATCCTCATTAATTGGGAAATCTTAAAGAGCTTTGTATTCATAAGCATAGCAAATTACTACAACATGAGCTGCTCTACATACCATATACCAATACACCCTCGCATTCATCACAGGGAGGAAAAGGAAAGATTGAACACACATCTGGTACAAAGCACAACTTAGTTGTTACTCAAGAAGTCAAATTTTGTGAAGAAGTAAGCCATTCTTGTGCAGTCACCAAGTTCGGGAGTATAGTTGCACCTGATGCCCTCCAATTCTCAGCATCCGGTGTCTTAAATCTATCCAACAATAATGCATGCATCCTTACACTCTTTTCTGGCACATAGTCTTCATGAAGGCTGTCTCCAATATGCAGAGTTTCTTCTGCTGCAGTATTCCCAGCCCTCTCTAGAGCAATCTTGTATATTTTTGGGTCTAGCTTTTCTACACCTCTAGGCCAGAGAACACGCCAAAGTCCCATTCCGAAACATGTTGAAAAAAGAGAACATCATGATAATGTTGGATTATTTCAAATAAAAGTATGGGTGAATTACGGGCCGGTCCCTTTTTAAACATTTGTAATCGCTCTAGTCCAATCATCTTTTTTTAAAATCGAAAAAGGTATTTTTGGAGCAAACAGACGATTATGCCATTAATGAAAGAAAAACACTCGTGCATCAGTAACCCAAGGCATCATGATGAGTAATCCAAGGCATCGCGTGGGTTAATCATCGTGATGAGCAACCAAGGCATCGCGATGGGCAACAAAGGCATCGCGATGAGCAATCAAGGCATCGCGATGAGTAACCAAGGTGTTGCGATTAGCAACACAGGCATAACGATGAACAACCAAGGCATCGCGATGAGCAACCAAGGCACCGTTTAAATTTCAACTGCTGGAGGGGACTTGATTTTCCAAGGCATCGCGATGAGAAACACAGGCATCGCGATGAGAAACACAGGCACCGCGATGAGCAACCAAGGCATCGCGATGAGCAACACAGGCATCGCGATGAGCAAACCAAGGCATCGCGATGAGCAATCAAGGCACCGTTTGAATTTCAACTACTGGAGGGGACTTGATTTTCGTTTACCTTTCGGGGGCGTTGCCCCCGAACCCCCACGAGGGACGCTGTCCCTCGATCCCTGTTGCGTTGCCCAGCATACTGCGATTAGTGAATTAAAACTCAAATCATTGATTAGAGTCCCAAAATCAGTCCAAGAACATCTCACTTTGTTTTTGGACAGCACACTGTCAAGCTCGATTTGGATCTCGAAAATAGTATTTTTTTTTGGTAGAAAAATTAAGCACAAATATAGTACTAAGTTAGGATAACAATACGGAATTGATTTTAAACAAATTCGAAGCTTAAAATATAGATTAAAGTGGCCAAAATAGCCCAAGAACAAGGAAAAACGGGATGAACTCAGAAAATTCAAATTTGATAAAATTGTGATCAAATTCGTGTTCTAGGCATGAAAATTGATCCCCAAACATGAGGAAAGACTATATTAACAACATGAAATCGTTTACAAGTTTTCAGTTTCTTTGATGTAACTAAATGTTTTTTATGTTTGTGTGTGTGTGTGTGTGTTTTTTTCACGAATCTCTAAAATAAAAGAGTGTTCATGTTGCATAAAAACATTTTAGGAAGAAAATTATCAAAATGCCTTCTTTCGGTTAAGAAAAAAAATGGTGGACTTTAGGAGTTAAACTTTTTGAAAAGGGGACCGGCCAGCAATTTACTGTAAAAGTATCCCACATGACTTAATATCTAATTGGGCTTTAATATTAAGGGCCTACTTTGATTGTTTGGTGAGAATAAAATATTATTAAAGCTTTTGGAAATTATAAAAGGAAAATGATTCTCTCTTCCTCTGCCCATAAAAAAGACTTAAAGTTGCAAACCCTAAACACACTTTTAGATTTTCTTTTCACGTCTCTAAAAAAAGCCGTCAAGAGAGAGAAAAGAGAAAAGGCCTAGGGTTTTCTTCTCACCATCAAGAAGAGATTAAAGTAAAGGCAAGGAGAAAGAAAATTTCTACATCAAAGTCTTCAACTTCAAGTAAAGTATGGATCAAGGTTAGTATTTAATTTCATGTTCCTAGAATTATATGTTTAGTGATTATTATGTGTTCCAAAATTTTAGAGCATCATATATTGTAATTTTATGAAATTAAAGTAGCATGAATTTTCAATTAAAGTTTACAAATCATATATTGTGATGGTTTTTGGTGTGAGATTACTAAGTATAAGTCTGAAAGTGTAATGCTTTTTCCTATCTTAAAGATAGAGGAACACACATAAAAAGTGAATGAATTGTGCTATTATAAGTGAATGTTTTACATGATTTAAACCCAACACTGGAAGAATTACATCTTTATACCGATACTCACCATTGCTAACAAAGCCCAACTATCAATCCCTGTTTGCGAGCCCATCTTAGGAATGATTTTTAACTAAATATTTTGTATCTTTTCTAAATTCACTGTGCAGTTACACTTATTTTACAGCTGAATATCGCTACTTTGTCAAATTCTTTAAATCCTGAGGAAACAAATTCAACAAGTAGATAATTTCAAATAAAATGATTTTTTCACCTTCAAGTTGGTGACAAATGTATTTTCTCAACTATATTTGAGCAGAGAAATATAGTTGCCTATCAATGGTTTCAAACATCTCCATAGTCTTGGCTATAAAATTTGGTTTTCCTTCTTCAACCTAATAAATGGATTAAACACAGTTAGAAACATATAAGTCCAGTATAAGAATGCCATATACCAAACTAGCAAGTTTTGACTTGAAATGGTTATCCATCAGTCATTGGACATTACTACTACATGCTCTCCTCTATATGCAAAACAATACTACTACTATAATCAACAAAATAAAAATAAATCTTTGCTTTTCCATTAGATAGTCAAATTAAATATTAATTTTTTGGAGCTACAATTCATGATTAATTAAATGTACTAAACATAAACCTTCAACATTTGTCAATAATATTAATATTTCCATATATTTCTTTTCACTATCCTAGCAGAATACAAGTGTTAATTCAAGAAATGTGTAATGACCATTCAAGCATGCAAAGTTAATTTTGAGAATTTTTTGAAGCAAAATAAACTTGGATTTTTAAAAATCTCTATATAAGTATAGAAAATTTAAACAACAGATCTTGAACTAGGAACGAAGAAAGTTACCTTCACCGTCTAATGAATATGGTGTGGCAAGTTGGCCTTGGTAGGGGTGACATTAGTAGGTCAGCTCATTAGCTCAGCTTTCTCTCTCTGTGACCGAACTGCTACATGGAAAAAGATATGCTCATGAACTCCAAAAGTATATTTCTATAAAAAAAATTAAGTAATGAGGAAATCAAACAGATCCTGTTAACAAAATAATGAATTCTAACAGATCTTGAACAAGTAACTATGGAACATATATTTTTAGAGTTTCGTTTCAAAAAATATGACTTTATTCCATCAGATTTGCAACAAGTATAACTTTTCCCTATAAAGATCCCAAAATTATTTGAAGGAAATTCCTTCTGTCAAAGAGTTGCAGAAACTACTCGCTCAAATAAATAAATAAAATCTTAAGACATTGCCATACCTTCAAAACCCAGAAAATTATGGAGATCCCAAGACATGGTGTTTTTGTCGATTGTCCAAGTCAGAGTTTTGGACAAACCCGTTAATTAAAATGTTACAAGAAATAGTGTTATTGCAGGACATTTGGTCGAACAGCTTCAAGGCGGTTTGGGATTGTCCGTATTTGAATCAGGGATTGGAAATTAGCATGGTGGAACAGCTAGAGGTGATAACTAAGGAGTTAAGTTGTTTGGCGAGAGAGAGGATATCACTTGGAAATGGAAGAGTAAGGCAGAGTGTATTGGTTATTATAAGGATTTGGGCAAAATTAGAAAATTGAGGAATGCAATTGAAGGAAGAGAAAGTTCGGAACTAAGTATTAGGGAAAACGACGTTGTTTTGAAACTTAGTATATATTGAATTAGGAAGGACAACTTCGTTTTGGTACCAAATATATATAGTTTTTTAAATTTATATGGAGTATGAAGTTGTACATTATCGTTTTTAGTGATGCTTTGTTCTTTTCCTTTATTCTTGATATTATTTAATCTCTATTAATCTTACTTTTTTTAATTTTTATGTTTTAATTATTTGTTTAATTTCTTTAACCCATTATTATTTTTTTGTATCAATATGTGATAGTGATAGTAGTAGTAATCGTACATGCTCAACGACCAATGTTGTTTAAAAGAGTATTTCATAATTTATAATATTTTTTTATGTGATTATCTAATTTTTATTTTATTTTTTTTACATTTTAATTATTTGTTTAATTTTTAAATACATTGTACAAATAATCTTTACATTATAGTTATTTGTTTATAATGGTTTTTTTATTTATTATTTTTTTAATTGTATTTATTATTTTACAGAAAATGTTTCATGTTGGAGGTTTTGTTCAAAGTGTATTGTATCCGACTTCCATTGATTGTTGATTATTTATAATTGTAAATTTTAGTTATTTTTTATTTGTAAATGTAATCAATAATAAAGTTTTTTTTTCCAGCTAATATACCAATACGGGATAAGGAAAACTATCGTTTGCATCGAATTTTGCCATTCATGGGATCAAGTAGCTCATCAATTATTGATTGAACAATGAAGATGGATTCAACACTACCGTTCGCCTCACACCAAACAAAAAAAATTGTTTAGATAAATCTCCGTCTTTTACTCAATGTAAAGTATTGATTTTAATTATATATTTTATAATTAATATATTTCAGGTGTATATTGTAAATTAATGTTTTTTTTTCTTCATTTATGATATTATTTATTTTGTAAATAGTCTTAATACTGATTTTTTGTTTTCATCTATTATATCTATCAATAATGTTATATTTATTTGTATAATGTTTATATTTCAAAGATATCCATGACTAAAAAGTACACAACTAATTAAATGAAAATGTTTGAGTCAATTTTTAGAAAGATATTTAAAGTAAATTATCAATAATACCCTTATTAATTGTGAGATGAAAAAAGAAAAGGGGCTCATGCTAAAAATACATTGAAGGTATTAAATGAAAATTATATATAAACAACCACTTTACAAACAGAGAGAGTAGCAAATTGGGATATACCCCCTCAGTTCTATGGAAATAGATCACTATTTTTTTTAAAGGTTGGAGGGGACATAGACTTTACCCCAACCCTTATTATTATTATTTAATGTCTTAAAAGACTACAATTAAGACTATATGATGCTTTTGGTGTGTTTAGAACAAATTCAATTGTTTGAACACCCAACCTCTCTGCTGAGAGTAGTGACGTACTAGGGTGGCTCTGGTGTAGGGTTTGAACACTCAACCTCTCCGTTAAGAGAAGTGATCAGTACTAAATGAGCCTTTGGTGAGACTTAAACAACAAAGGTGCCTCTAGTTCACTATTCAATTTATTAATGTTCCACTTAAATAGATCATTTTAAAAATGTATATCTTTAATGTTCATAACCTTCCAACATTATTTTTTACAAGAGATATAAGAATTAATCTTGTATACACTAAACATTTCTTATTAATTATAACCAACTCCAAATATGCTAATAAGAGTATATTGATTAATTAATTAGAGATTTCAAACATGGACTTTCTAATATACTCTCTCCATCCCAAAATGATTAAATGAGTACGCATTTTTGACTTTTTAAAAAAATTTAAAAAGTTGACATTTAAGCAATTTTAGTAGTACATTTACATAAATGCCCTTGTTGTCCATCTTATAGCATTACAAGTGCATATTGAGACATAATAATTGACAATGGTAAATTTAATAACTTCACTACAAAATAAACATTTTTATAATAAATTTCATAAAAAATAGACAATCATATATTGGGACAGACCTGAGTATTTTAGGTTAAGTACCACGCATCCTTTTCAGATGAGCTAGTTCATTTTGGTTGAACACTCGTTTAATTAGAAAATAGTAGAGTAGTATACAAGCTCTTAGGGTTGATAGACTAAAATCTTAAGGAAAAGAAATCACGACTCAAAGCGGGTGTTGGGCAGTGCCTTTATATTTATATACACCATAACTTGGTGATCCATTATAAACAAGGTAATAGAATAAAGAATTCTTAGCCTACCAAATATACAAGTATAACAGAACATTAGCTAATAAATAGGACGTTAGCTATCACCCCCCACAATCGAAATGATACAGAGAGGAGCTTGAGATTGGAACATAGCAGCAGAAATCGATCACAAGAGAGACCCTTTGTAAATATATAGGCTAATTGTTGATCGATCAAAGAGAATAAACTGGATGCGAAGAACACCACTGACAAGCAGCTCTCTGATGAAATGATAATCGATCTCAATATGACGAGTGCGATCATAGAACACATGATTGCGAATGAGCTGAATAGTGGACTAATTACCACATAAAATGAGAGGAGAAGAATGGAGGGATATGGCCAATTCACGAAGAAGATAGCCAAACCAGCGAACTTCTGCAGTAGTCGTAGTAAGTGAGTGGTATTCTGCTTCACTACTGGACCGAGAAATAGTTGATTGTTTCTTCGCAGCCCATGTAACCAAATTAAGACAAAGAAAGATACATGCTCCTGTAGTGGAATGACGATCATCAGGGTCTCCTGCCCAATCGGCATCACAATAAGCAGTAAGTGAGAAATCAGAGGACGAAGAGAAAGTGAGACCCATAGTGAGGGTTCCCTTGATGTAGCGACAGATACGTTCCGCAGCCTTAGGATGTGAAGTCCGAGGGTTGTGCATATATTGACAGACTTGGTTGGCTGCAAAGGAGATGTCCGGGTGAAATAATGTAAGGTACTAAAGAGCTCCCACGAGGCGATACTCAGAGGGACGAAGAAGAGGATCACCTTCCAATGTTGAGAGCTGAGTGGCCGGAGAAAGAGGGGTCAGAGCGGGCTTACAATCTGCAAGATCAAATTTTTTGAGAAGCTTAGTAACATAGCGAGATTGAGACAAAGCAAGCGACTTGGGTGTGCGATGAATTTCCAGCCCAAGAAAGTAACCCAGTTCACCCATGCGACGAGTGTCAAACGTCGAATAGAGGGTATCAATAAATGTCTGAATCACGACACAGTTGCTACCAGTAACAATAATGTCGTCAACATAGACCAGTAGGTAGAGAGTGTGATGCGAATCTCGATAGATGAACAAGGAAGAATCAGACTTGCTATTAAAAAAACCTTGGCAAAGAAAAAATTCTTGAAGCTGATAAAACCATGCCCGAGGAGATTGTTTAAGGCCGTAGAGAGCCCGATGGAGTTTACAAACATAATCCGGGTGAAGAGGGTCAACAAAGCCCGACAGTTGAGACATGTAAACTTCCTCGGAGAAAATACCATTAAGGAAAGCATTGCGAACATCGAGTTGTTATAAAGGCCAGTTGCAAGAGAGAGCCAAGGCGATGACTGTTCAAATTGTAGCAGGCTTGACAATCGGACTGAACGTCTCATCATAGTCAACACCCTCTTGCTGACAAAATCCTTGGGCAACTAACCGTTCTTTGTGGCGATCAATGGTACCATCAGCTCGTCGTTTAACACGATAAACCTATCAAGACCCGACAACATTCTGCGAGGCTGAAGAAGGCACCAGGGACCATGTATTATTTTTATGCAAAACTGTCATTTCCTCGTGCATAGCCCACTGCCAATGAGAGTGCCCAGCTACTTGTTTGAAGGAAGAAGGCTCGTGGGATAGATAATCATTAGATTAGGCTGTGAGAGCCGAAGGAAGTGAGTAAGGAGATGCCCCATAAACCAGTTCATTGATACTATTATAATGAAAAGCTGAAGATGAAGAGGTGGAAAACTCAACAGTTGATTACAATGACGGTGATGCGCTGGAACTGGTGGCATTGGAGGGGGTAGGCTAGTGGGTTGGCGTGACAGGACTAGCTCAATTGATACTCACACTCATATTTAAAGGCCTTTGTCTTGGACCTAGAGGTCAGGGGTTCGAGTGTGGGGGAAGGCATGTAACCCACTACTAGGAGTGGGAAGGCCTGTGACTAGTGATGCTGGGGAAGGACCTAGGCTGGGACCCACAGGGCTCGGTACGGTGAAACCGAGTTGCCTTTTTTGTAGCGACCCGGGTTCACCGTACCGAGCCCTGTGGATCCCAGCCTAGGTCCTTCCCCAACATCATTAGTCACAGGCCTTCCCACTCCTAGTAGTGGGTTTCATGCCTTCCCCCACACTCGAACCCCTAACCTCTAGGTCTAAGACAAAGGCCTTTAAATATGAGTATGAGTACCAATTGAGCTAATAGGCTGCTAGGTGTTGAAATGTTTTCTGGAAGATGGACTGGAGCTGGTGCGGTGAGACCCAGTTACAGAGAGGGAAACTCAGGAAGTGGTGGGATAGAGACTTGGTTGATGCGTGACTTTCTTGGGGCCTTGCGTGGAGCTGATGGGGATGGAGTTATTGTAGTAGCATGATAGTGCAAATGTTGCTCATGGGAGTTGGTGGTAGCACTATCAATTGGGATAGATACAGACTGTAATGACGAGCGTGGGCTCGGAGGACATGAATGAACTTGTCGATCCTTGAAATAAAAGTCAGATTCATCAAACAAAATATGCCGAGAGATATATAGGCGGCCAAAAATTGGATCGAGCCAACGGTATCCTTTGTGCGAAGAATCATATCCCAAAAATACACTTTTAATTGTTTTGGGTAGAAGCTTGTGGCGGTTGTATGGAGCAAGGTTAGGGAAGCATGTGCACCCAAAAATTTTGAGTACCGTGTAGTCGGGTTGACAACTTAACAAATTCTCATAAGGTGAAATAAGGTTTAACTGTTTTATGAGTAATCTGTTTATCAAGAAGACCGCGGTGGAGAAAGCATCAAGACAAAAGTGAAGATGGAGATTGGCATGATGAAGCAAGCATAACCCAACTGATTCCATATGACGGTGTTTGCATTCAGTAACCCCATTTTGTTGCGGAGTGTATAGACAAGATATTTGGTGACGAATACCATGGGTAAGTAAGAAGTCAGTAAGCATGCGACCGGTGAATTCCCCCTACCATCAGTTTGAATGGATTTAACAGTACAGTATAGACCGTTTTGATATCATGAGAAAGTGTCTTTTTAATCATTGTTTTAAAGTAATGAAAAATAGTAAACACTTCAGATTTGTGAACCATAGGAAATAACCAAGTATATCGAGAAAAGTCATCCACAATCGACAAATAAAAACGATATCCATTATTAATAGAAATTGGGGAAGGCCCCCAAACATCCAAATGTAACAATAAGAAATAATTAATTATCTAATAACTAATAAAAATAATTTAATTGACACATTATATTTTACAATTGTATTGAAATTTTTTTTTAAAAAAAATATACAAATTCTAAATGGCATCCATTTTTCCACGTCCACATTGGTGATGCTCTTAACTATCAAAATCAAAATAGACCAACATGGGGATTAGGGACATAGAAAACCCATAAAAGAGAAATTGAATTAAATTAAAAAGGAAAAGAGAAAAAAAAAAAACCAACACAACAATTCCCAATCCCAACACTAGCCCTAGTAGTAGGAGGAGGAGAAAGGAAAAAATAGGAAGGGTCATGTCACAACACTAGACAGCTCCACCTTCCCCCATCATCATCATCATCCCTAATAAAAAGTCTACTGTCTCTCTCTCTCTCTCTCTCTCTACTTAATTTGGAGATATATAAATAGAGAGAAATGGGTTTATTTAGTGTGTGTAAACTGTAAGCTTTCAAAACACACACACACACACACTACTAGGTTTCTCTTTCTCCGCGTTTCTTTAGGCTCTGCTTCTGGGCGACTTTCCCCTTCCCCCCTCCCCCTTCCTTTTTGCCTCTCTCTCTCTCTCTCTCTCTCTCTCTCTCTCTCTCTCTCTCTCTCTCTCTCCCTCTCACACACACACACACACTGAGACTGAGACAGCTTTTGGGGGACACCATCTTTATATGCTAGTTCCAAGCTACTACCTGTAAAGAAATAAAAATAAAAAATCAGAGAGAGATTTGTGGGGAAGCATACAAAGATTGCCCTTAAAAGATCCCCTCGTTTGCATGATTTATTTCTTCTTAGCTTAGCTTCCTTAATCTTACTCTACTAAACCCTATTTCTTATTTTCTTATTTTATATATACCTCAGGACACAGACAGAGAGACTGCTGTGACTGTAGGTTTTACAGTGTTTTCAGGTTTAGTCTCTTCTGTCTCTTAGTTTCATCACACACACACACACAAAAAAAAAAACAAATTTTTTTAATTTTTTTTTTTTTTGGGTCTGGTAGTATAGGATCTGGGTTTTTGATTTTCTTATCTCCCCATTGGTCAAAGTGTTGAGAGCTAAAAGAAAGATTTTGAAAGGTCAAGGGAAGGTTTGATTTGACCGAAGAGATCGAGGAAGCTGCGCAAACTCCCAAGAAGAATAGAATTAGAATTTTTGAGAGAGAGAAAGAAAGAGAGATCTCATTGAATAATATTCACCCATCCCATCACTCAAAAGTATCCTTTTCTTTATTCAGGTTCGTTCATTTCTTCTCTTATTATCTTTTCAAAATAATTATTTCTTATTAACTCATCAGATAAATATTTAACATATTTTTATTTAATTATTAACATTTATTTTAAAACAAAAGGAATATATTTTATGAATTTAACTAACATGTGTTCCGAGAAAATACTTTAAGAATCTATATGCTTAGAGTTATCTCGATCATCATCAATGCACAAGTTTTTGTGTTGTTAAGATAATTTTTGAAAAATAAAAATAATTTCTTCGTTTTGAATAAATGTTACTAGTTGATAAAATATAAAAATTAAAAAACATAATTAATAATGCTCTGTAAAATGTGTTCTGACCATAACACTCATAAATATTAATTGAGTATTTTAAATAATTTAGTACTCCCTCCGTCCCTAAATTATTGTCTTCCTTCCCTTTTTCGTCCGTCCCAAAATAATTGTCTTGTTTGAAACTTTCCTTTTTAGAACATCACTTTTACTATTTTATCCTTACTTTTTCTTCCTACTTTAATTATGGGCCAAATACACATAAACATTAAAGGAAACAATACACTTTTTCAATACTATTCTAATATTAATAATCAAGTCAATTGAGTTTTCTTAATCCGTGTGCCGGGTCAACCCAGACAATAATTTAGAGACGGAGGGAGTATTTTTTAAAATATGTTATATTAAATAAAATTTTAAGATATATTAAAAACAATGATAAATAATAGGTAGATCAAAAAGTTTTAAAAATATTAATTGAAACATTCCAAAAAAAAAAAAACATTTATTAATGGACGGAGGGAGCAACAAACACAATGTACCCACAAAACACATGTTGACTTTTGTCATATTTTATTACTCCATCCTCAAGTAGCATAACTTCAAAGTCATCTTGTATATTGTTCTTTAGAGAGATCTCTCTTTCTAAAAAGTCTCATTTCTAAACTCCGCCATTACAGGTACGATACAACACTTCCCAAGTAAATCTTCATCTAATTCTTTCACGAGATCCAATTTCAATCTCCACCCCCAGGTACAATATTATAATACACCCACCTTGATTTCATCCTTACTAGTGTAATACTAATACTCTCTCTCTCTCTCTCTCACACACACACACACACAAACGGAGTTGACGCTCTAATGGAGAAGACTGCTCCTACAAAAGAAGAATCTCAAACCCACTATTAGGGTTTCTACAGGGCGGCCGCATTTCTAATGGCAATGAATTTTTTTTCATATTCTATTTTATCTTATTTTGGTTCGTAAGAAAACGTTGGAAGGAGAGAGTGACATTCTGACATAATTTTGCAGAATCTGGTTACTTACTAAGTGTATGTATAATCTCTTGTTAATTTAGAACCTAAAACAAAAGAAATGAATATTTTATATGATTATATCTTCTCTATTTATAAGCTTGGATATCTTAATCCAGGTGTAATCTTTATAAAATTTATGTAAATCTTTTTTTGAAATTTTCCATTCCATGTATGAACCAAGGCATACTTGCCTTTTATAGATTTCATTTTTCTTTTGGGTACATTTTTAGTTAGATATTATATTTTCTTAGATCTAAAATTTAAGGTTTCTTTGGAATGAGTAATACAATTTCACCTTTTTTTTTTTTTTTGCCAATTTTTGATAGTATTTTTGAATACTTCTTAAAATTCAAAGTGATAGTATATTTTCTACTCAAGTATTTGAATTCAAATCTGATTTTCCTTCTTTCTTCAAATATTGATTCGAATATAAAAAATAAAAAAAACCACAGCGCAAAATGAACTCTTGATTTATACTATATATACAAGAATTTCCAGCAATAATTTGATGTTATTAACATATTGCAGGGAAAGAAATATTGAGAAAGTCGAAGATTTCGTTGGTTGCAGGAAAAGATATATTAGTACAAAAATGGCGTCGTCTTCAAACTCGCCATGTGCAGCGTGTAAGTTCTTGAGGCGAAAATGTCAGCCAGAATGCGTCTTTGCACCCTACTTCCCACCAGATCAGCCTCAGAAATTCGCCAACGTTCACAAAGTTTTCGGTGCCAGCAACGTTACCAAACTCCTCAACGAGTTGCACCCGCACCAACGCGAGGATGCAGTCAACTCACTTGCCTACGAGGCCGACATGCGACTCCGTGACCCCGTTTACGGCTGCGTTGGTGTCATCTCCCTCCTCCAGCACCAGCTCCGACAGCTCCAGATGGACCTCACGTGTGCCAAATCAGAACTTTCCAAGTACCAGAACCACCTCGGCATCACTACCACCACCCATGGCCTTATTGCTGCGGCTGCAGCAGCAGCCGCAGCAACCCACCACCACCACCAACAGTCATTGGGAATCAACTTGATTAATGGTGGTGGTGGTGGTGGCGGCGGCGGTGTTGGTGGTGGTAGTAACAGGGATCAACTATACCACCACCACCATCACCATCAATTCTTCCCAAGAGACCAACATGTGATGAGGACTTTTGATCATGTCAACAACAACTTTGATGCAACCAGCAACCTTCTTGCTATGAATGTATCGGCTAGCATTGGTCAACTCACTCAATTCCAGCAATCTAGGGCTGCCAGTACCGACGATCGGCGAACTCCCATTGATCCTTCTTAAGATAGTAAATCATAGGTAACCAAAAAAGCAAGTCTTAATTTTTACTTTATGTTTGTCAAAAGAAACAGAAAAGGCAATCCATTTTGTTTTAAATTTTTTTGACTAATTAATTGTTGTTCAAGTTTTATGTTACTCTTACTCCCACTTGTCAGACTGGGTTGCAAGTTTTTTCATAGTTTTTTATTATATACTAGTAGAATTCTTCTATCAATCTGTGGTTCAATTTTGGCTATGGCTCTTGTTAGGTTTTTATCAAAATATCATCTCTCTCTCTCTCTCTCTCCTTTTTTTGGACATGAATATATATATATATATATATATATATATATGTTATATTGTTCAAGTATTTTACTTGTATCGCGTTGCTATTACTTTGAGTGAAACTTTTTGCATGTTTTTTTTTAAATGAAATTTCTTATTAATGTTGTTTAATTGGTTAGCTATAATTTACATGTCATTCTTTTTTTATCATGAAATTATTTTTTCAGCTAATGTGAAACTTATAGTTTGAGATGATCGATTTTCAATTTTTTTAATTAAATAAACACAATTATTTTTCTATATTTCTCAACTATAAAATACTCTTTAAACTTGTACTTTCATGTGGTGGTATTTCAATTTCTTTTTTATTGGTCAAAATATAAATATCCAAGAGTTTCTTGATCCAAATTATATGTAGCACTGACTTCCTTTCTTTAATTTATATTTCATGTCCCAGAATAAAGAGTTTTCATTTTGGTTTGTTTCAAGAAAAAATGTCATACTCTCTCCGTTCCTAAATTATTATCATGTTTGATTTTTTGAGCCATGATTGTTTTTCAAATGAAGAATTGATGTATAATTTTTTTTTCAAATTATAAAACAAGTAATTCGTAGTACCAAATTTTTTTTACGAATTACATGTTTTATAATTTTGAAAAAAATAAATATATATATATATATTAAATTTTTATTTGAAAAATAGTCAGACTTATGAAAATCAACTAGAACAATAATTTAGTAACGAATGAAGTATTTCTAAGGTTTAATATGTAATTTGGTCCCTGAACTTTACACATTTTTCCTGATTCGATTATAGAACTTTGACATTTTTTATTGTGGTCCCTGAACTATCATTTAAGCCTTACGGTTCGCCCCTCAAGTGACGGTCGTCACTTTAAACGTTAAAAAAAAAATTCTAAAATACCCAAATTGCCCTTACTACTTGATGAGTGTGTTTCCTCGTGGATAAATCTTGCTTACTTGGATTTAATGTTTTTTTCTCTCCTTTTTATTTCTCTCTCTTTTTGTCTCTCTCTCTCTCTCTCTTTCTCTCTTCTCTCTCTCCCTCTTGTTCTAGGTCTATCTCCTTTCTCTCATCTCTCTCTCTTCATTTCGCTTTCTTCTCTCCTCTATCTCTTTTCTCTTTCTTGCTTGTCTTTTCTCTTTCTCTTTAAATCTATTAGAAATCAAGAAGCCAAACGAGGACAAGGATCGCCATGACTATGACTAGCAATTAATGCACAAATATAGTGACCAAAAACCTTAAGATAAAACCCTTGACTTGAAAATAGCTCGCCACCGGCTAACACTGGCACAATGCTCACTACTTGAAATAAAGACGACCGGTGTTCACCACCAAACTTCAACAATACCCCAGGTACCAGCGACGCCATTGTTTTACAGCTTAATTTCCACCCTTCCCACAAATTTTCAAACCCAAATCATTAAATTCGAATTAGGGTTTTCTTTCTCCAATTCAATAACCCGATTTCAAGATCAACTCAAGATCAATTGTGGCCCAGAAAAAGAGGTTGAACAGTGTAGAATGATAATCACATTATGTAAAACAACTAAAATTGCACCCAAACTATAAGCTTGAACCACATTTCCCTGTTGTTGCACCACCTCTATGACAAACATAGAAATTGCACCCACACACACACAAACTCGGACATAGAGAGCGAGAAAGAGAGAGGAACCCAGATCTGGCTCTTAGGCAAGCAATTCCCATCAACAATCATTTTTCGAGTTTTCCCCCATCTCTCTCTATTTTTTTCCGGCGACCTCCCAAATGAATGCCATAACCTTTCCGGTGACTTCTCTTTCCCCTTCTCTTTATCAGTGTGACTATGTCCTTCCCCCCATCTCTCTATGTCTTCCGTTTTGATCTTCCATCAACAAGACATTTCCATTTCGTACAATTAGAGAGACAAAGTGGGACTGTGTGTGTTAATGTGTGAGAGAGAAAATGGGAGGGAGGAGAAGAGAGTTGTCAAGAGAGGAAGAGATTTTGCTGCCGGTGAACAAATGAGATGCTAGAAATGGATGAGATCGTCGGCGGCGGCGACAGTAGAGAGAGGGAGAGAGAGGGGAAATGAGAGATAGGGTGTAACTTAGTTTAAAAAAAAATATATATATATATATATATATATATTAATCCAAGTAAGCAAGCTTTGTCCACGGGAAAACACACTCAGCATGTAGTAAGGGTAATTTGAGCATTTTAGAATTTTTTAACGTTTAAAGTGACGGTCGTCACTTGAGGGACGAACTATAAGGCTTAAATGACAGTTAGGGACCACAATAGGAAATATCAAAGTTCTATAACCGAATCAAGAAAAGGTGTAAAGTTCAGGGACCAAATTATATATTAAACTTATTTCTAAATTAAAGTTACAAACTCGACTAATTTTTTAACTTGTTTTTTCAAAAAAAACATAATATTTGTCTTACGTGTCATACAAAATTAATCAATATTACATTCCATTGATATACACTCCATTTTCTTTTTTTGTTTTCTTCCTAATCACATTGACGAAATAATATCTGTGTAAAAATTTCACTGGTTTTTGAATATGGAATACCGTGGTACATGGATTTAAATGACTAATTTGGTCTTGTTATTGTTCTTTTGATTACTGTGATCCTATCTTAAAATTGGATATTTATGCTCACATTTGACAAAGATTTTGGAATAATTTGATATATTTACTCTGATTACTCGATCGATATTTGACTGAGACAAATTCAATTTAAGAAATCAGCTATTAATTCTATTAACGTCTAACGGAGAGATCGAGTGTTCAAGTCTCACCAAAAACATCATTGTACTTAAAAAGTTCGGGTGTTCAAGTCTCACATGAGGATTGTAATTACCTTCAAGGCACACCGTTGTTGTTCAAGCCTTGTAGATACCAAAAAAAAAAAAAAACAAATAAAAGTAAATAGAAAATGCCTACAAAAAAAAAAATCCAAATAAAAGTAAAAAAGTAGGTCTTTTAAGATCAGTTTACAGCCTTAGAATTGTGTGTGGTCTTAATAGAAACTATGTCACCCTTAAAAGAAGTAGAACCAAGAACTAAGACGAAGAGAATGTCAGGTTCGGCCATGAATTACTCAGTATTTACTCTAAAAATGATTATTTTTTTTTATTATTATTTTAATTTTGCTTTCAAGAAACTAAAGATACAATTATGAGTATATGAGGATCCAAAATTATCATATTTAACATTTTATTCTTGCATTAACGAGAACACAATAATATTTGAAATGCAAAAATTATTATTATTATTATTATTTTTGGATCAATAGTGGTTCCGCACTTACCCCTTTGATGACTCAAACCCACAACCTATTGGTTGTAGGTGAAGCGTCTTACCACCTAAGCTCTTAGCTAATAGAGATAGTCCTTCTTCTTCCCTTTAAACCCCTTCCCTCGGCTCTCCACAACACTTAAATCTGCATTTATCAATCTGGATAATTGAAAACCAAACTCAAATTAACCTAGCTATGTCCAGATTGACTGTTGAGAGAGCTAGCCGTCCTTTGTTCCTGTACAAGCTCTATAGCTAGTTTGACACACACAAAGTACACACACACACACATATATATATATATATATATATATATATTTGTAAGTGTTTTATACTGCAAAACAACTTTTTGAGGTAAATGATTTTTGATTTTGATAAAACGAAAGAAAGAGGTCCACAATTATACAAACGCATAATGGAAATTTTTTCATAGTCTCGGTATGTGGTGCTCTGGGATTAATAGCGACACAATATAGTACTCTCTCCGTCTTTAAATTATTGTTTTGTTTGACTTGGCACACGGATTAAAAAAATAAGTAATTGACTTGATTATTAATATTGGTATATTGTTTAGTTTCCTTTAATGTCCATGTGTATGTGACCCATAATTAAAGTATAGAGAAAAAGTAGGGATAAAATGATAAAAATGATGTTTTAAAAAGGAAAGTTTCAAATAAAACAATTATTTAGGAATGGATAAAAAAGGAAAATAGGATAATAGTTTAGCGACGGAGGGAGTATTAAAATGATACGAATTGAATTTAAAGTAGACCTTACTTTTTAGATACTTTAGTACTCCCTCCGTCCTTAAATTATTATCTTGTTTGACATAGCACACAGATTAAAAAATAATAATTTATTTGATTATTAATATTGATATATATAGTGTGTAGTTTTCTTTAATATCCATGTACATGTAGCCCATAATTAAAATAATAATACAATGGTAAAAATAATGTTTTAAAAAAAATTCAAACAAAATAATTTTTTAAAAATAAATAAAAAAAATAAGACAATAATTTAGGGACGAAGGGAGGTTACTAATCGTACTACATCATATAAATATGTCACGTAATATTCCATGATCATCGATAAATATTTTTCTTCACAGGGTTTTCAAATAGGAAAAATGGGAACTTGAACTTGTACAGGATTTTAGTTTTACAGAAGAAAAAAGAAAAAAAGATTATGGCCTTATTGTTTGTCATGATTGTACTTGTTATAGTCCCACGGCAGAAAGGATAATTAGGCAGAGGGCCCTCCATGCAACTATTGAAAATGTGCATGTTTGTGTACAGTTTAGTTTTGTACGTAGCTGTTTGAATTTTTCTTCCTTTCTAACACTTATGAACAGTGAGGAAATCAAATTATTCCATGTGTCTCAAAATTATTATTTTGGTTGACTTGACATACAAATTAAAAAATAATAATTAATTTAATTATTAATATTAATATAATATATAGTTTTATTTAATGTTTATGTGCACGTAGACCAGACCCGGTTTAGGGCATGTGCTAAGTGATCCACTAAACATAGCTCCAAAATTTAAAGGGCCCAATTTATATATATATATATATATATATGTATTATATATAGGCTATTTATTTTATTTTTTCTGAATTAAACAAGGGTGAATTATAGGTCGGTCCCTTTTTAAATATTTATAATCGCTCCAGTCCACTCATCTTTTTTTAAAATCGAAAAAAGGCATTTTTGAGGCGAAAAGACGATTATGCCATTAATGAAAGAAAAACATGCGCGCATCAGTAACTCAAGGCATCGCGATGAGTAATCCAAGGCATCGCGTGGGTTAATCATTGTAATGAGCAACCAAGGCATCGCGATAAGCAACAAATGCATCGCGATGAGTAACCAAGGCATCGCGATGAGCAACCAAGGTATCGTGATGAGTAACCAAGGCATCGCGATGAGCAACCAAGGCATCGCGATGAGTAACAAAAGACATCGCGATAAGTAACGAAGGCATCGCGATGAGTAACAAAGGCATCGCGATGAGTAACCAAGACATCGCGATGAGCAACCAAGGCATCGCGATGAGCAACCAAGGCATCGTTTGAATTTCAACAGCTGGAGGGAACTTGATTTTCGTTTACGTTTTGGGGGTATTAACCCTGAACTCCCACGAGGGACGCTGTCCCCTCGACCCCTTTGACCTGACCGGGCAGGTCGATCCCCGTTGCGTTGCCCAGCATACTGCGATTGGCGAATTAAAGGCATCCCAATGCCCAAATTTAGGAATCCCAATGCCCAATTTAAGGCATCCTGATACCCAATTTAATATAATATCAAAATCGATCAAAATGGTTGTTTTTGGTTGGGAAATTTACATACAAACATGGTATTGACTTCCTATAACAGTATGATATTAATATTATACAAAATTCAAACTCAAATCATTGATTAAAGTTCCAAAATCAGTCCAAGAACATCTCCCTCTATTTTCGGACAGCATACTGTCAAGCTCGATTTTGATAAAAAAAATTGTGCACAAATGTAGTACTAAGTTAGGATAACAATATGAGATTGATTTTAAACAAATTCGAAGCTTAAAACATAAATTAAAGTGGTCAAAACAGCCCAAGAACAAAGAAAAACTGGTTGAACTCAAAAAATTCAAATTTGATCAAATTCGTGTTATATGCATGGAAATTGATACTCAAACATGAGAAAAGACTATATTAACAGCATGAAATCATTTGTACATCAATTCGAACCTCAAATCTGAAGCAACGATATTGTTGAGGGCATTTTAGGAAGAAAATTCTTAAAGTGCCTTTTAGCGGTTAAAAAAAATAAGTGGACTGGAGAGAAAAAAAGTTTCAGAAAGTGGACCAGCCAGCAATTTCCTGATTAAACAAATATTAGTTCACTTAATAGAGTGGTAGCTTTTGTGGGTAAGCACTTTTAGCCATTCTTAGATTCTTGCTTCGAATCTTGCAAGCTGACCTTTGTTATTAAATAATACAATTTTTTTTTTAAGATTTGTACTATAATTATTAAAAATGAAAGTGTAAAAGGAAATTACTAAATGTAAAATGTAATTTGAAATATCCATTCGTCTTGAAGAATAATCTTTTTTTTTCAATTTGTCTCAAAATATATATATATATATATATATATGGATTATATAGGAATATGCACCAAGTACGTAAAAATCAATTAACTTTATTTTATAAATAATTTTTTCAATAATAACACTCAGATGGAGTAACATTTCCATAACATGTTTTTGTAACCAAATTCTAATAAACAAATCAGAAAGAGAAAGAGAAAAAATAAAAAGAGTAATGCTACATATATAGAATTCATCCACATATTTCATTTACATCAAGCTTTAACTATTATACATTTTAACCAACATAAAACATTTTAAAACATATTGTAAATGCATTCTTTGGGTAAATTCAGTAGATGTAACATTTTTAAATACATTCTGCAGATAAATTCTGTAGATTTAACATTTTGCAAAGAAAAAAAAAATAGAGGACTAGTATAGTGTAAGAGTGTTGGATAGCAGAAGTGAGTTGGGTATATGATTGTTTTAACTTAAATCATATGTCACGAGTTTGAATTATGAGACCATAGTTGCGTTAAAAACTTAGTAAAGAGTAAAGAAAGATTCACAGTCTTTTTCGGTACTACCTGAACCAAAATTTAACCTTAAATTTTCAAGTTTAAAAATACCTCAAAAAACCAAAAATGTAAATTTAGCTCAAACGTATCAACCGTTTAACATTTTCAATCGTTGTTGAACTCAATATATATATGAGGGAGTTTTTAATAATTATTTTATCTCTTTAATCATTAATAGTTATTTTTATATCAATCATTGGATTAAAAATCAAATATTATGCATAATTACATTAAATGATTCACCTACTTACATTAATTATATTTTCTAACTAACTATTAAATTTTAACTTTTGATTTTTAATCTAATGGATAATAAAAAGAGTAATCTTAGACTAATTGAGTAACAATTGAAAATTTTCATATATATATATATATATATATATTGTGGGGATGGTGGGGTGAGGGGTGACATGAAATGAAAGGGACGGTTCTGAAGGTTAGAGTATATCCCGACAGAAGCACGCTTACCGAAGTTGAGTAGAAAAGAATAGTCTGGACGGACACCAGAGAGTGAGTAGTAAAAGCTAAAGAGAAGGTAGTAAGCATTTATTTCGGGTTGTCCCTCTGACACTGTACACTGTACAGTCCTCTCAAACCCCTCCCTCCCTCCCTCCTCAACCTACAACATTTACATTACTCTCATTAACCAAATGTTACTTGATGACTTCTTGTGATGAGAGATTTGTTTAGTAATGAGTAATGTTATAGTCATAAATTTTGTTTACATCAACTAACAAGATGTTGTATGATATAATTATGGTATAATAAGGTGTTGGATACTTTGTTTTGTTTAGAAAGATTTATTGTTATGTTGTATTTCACGCACCTTTGCTTGCTGTATATCAAATATATAAACAAAATTTGTTGTTTTATTATTTTTCTTAGTAGAATGTTTCGTATTCGATTTTTATTACGTACTTCCTAAACAACTATTATGTTTATCTTTTTTGTCCGTTAAAAAAAATTTAATGTCCAGGGTCTAAAATTTTCTTTTAAGTAAAAATATATTTACGATCTTACCTTTGATTTGATTTCCACTTTAATTTATGGGTCTGACTCTCGTATGAGTGTTCTTGGAAAATACACACTATGTTAGAATGGATGGCTCTGTTGGCACGATTGAGCAGGGTAAGCGCACGGAATGCGAGAGAAGCCTTAGAAGTTGACTCAGTTGGTTGGCGCGCGGGAACTTCGGGCATGGCTCTCAGTATGGTTTGGTCGCACCACTTAGGCTGGCGCGAGCGCGTTGCGTTGAATCAACCGGTTTTTTGGTTTCCTTATCTGTGTGTTACTTAAGCTAGCGCAAGTGTGTCGCGCTGAATCAGCAATTTTTTCAATTTCCTTATCTGTGTGTATTTAGAGTTATAAGTTGTAACACTAAAACGTATATAAGGTTGAAATAAGAATTTACAGTAGTCCTTAACCCCAAATTCTCTCTTTTCTCTTCTAATTTTCTTTGCTTGATAATTGTTATTTGCTAAATTGATTGTTTGTTTGCTACTGCGCTGTTGCACATCACACTATTTTAAATTTTCTAATAGAATTAATTATCCTTTCTTAATGTACTAGGTCAAAATGACAGTTATTTATAAACTAAGAGAGTAAAATTTTCTTGGATCAGAAAGTGAGAATTAATCTTATACCCAAAGTAACATCAAGTACTTCAAAGAGACAAAAGAAATAACATTATTCTCATTTTATAGAAATAAGTAAAAGAAGATACTATTGTGATTTGCCCTACTCAATACACACATTTAATTCGACAATGCCAACACCATGAACAAACCTCCCCCTATTTACTCTTTTCTTTTGCTTCCTTCCCATCTTGTCAGGCATTGACTATCTCTCTTTCTTTCTCTCTCTCACACACACACACAGAGAAAGAGAACATACTATTGCTACTACTAGTAAGATCTTTTTCTGTATACAAAATGCTTGACTATTCCCTTTGTATTCTTTCTTGGAGTTTGGCACGCACGCTTTCCTACAATGACTATGTGTGTGTGTGAGAGAGAGAGAGAGAGAGAGAGAGAGAGAGAGAGCAACTTATGTATTGTATTTTAGTGTAGAAAACAACATATCAAGAACATCTCTTACACCCCACATTTTCCTCCCCCTTTCCCTTCTTTATTAAACATGCCTTTTGTCTCCCTCTCTCTCTCTCTCTCTCTCTCTCTCTCTCTTTATTTTTTTGAGTTGATTGGTTAGGTTTATTTGTGGGCACATTAATTTAATTCTTTTTTAATTGAATGGATTGATTTAATTGCTTGATTATCACTAGTTTTTTTTTTTTTTTGTAAAACTATCCATTTAAGGAAATATCTCATATTAGATTCTTATTACATACAAGTTTCTTTAGGCCGACAGCAGCCTCAGTACCGCAGGCAAGGGTTAGTATCAGATCCAATGTGATTTGGGACACCTCGTAATAGACAAAAAATAATAATAATAAACTCTAATTCTTCTTTCAACAAATTTAAGGATGTTACACACGTTCGGCCAATACATTTAAAAAAGGGTTAATACTCCCTCCGTTCCGGATAAATATTTCTAGTTGATAAAACACATGAATTAAGAAACATAATTAATGATATATTGTAAAATGAATTCTGACGATAATACACATGAACATTAATAGAATTCAACTATTTTAAATAATTAAGTTTCTTTAGGATGTGTTATGTTAAATGAAGTTTTAAGGTATATTAGGAAGAATGGAAGAGATTAAGTAGATCAAAAGTCTTTAGTAACATTAGTTGAGACATCTCAAAATAGAAAGTATGAATATTTATCCGGAATGTAGGGGAGTAACAAAATTAACTATTTTATAAAGATCTTATTTTGCCATTCAACTTTTAAAATAATTAAAAAACAATCAAATTATTCATAACCCTTTGTAGTGGAGAGGATACCCAACATCTGAGAATTAAACCCTAATAAATATGGTGGAGAGGATATACCCACATACACAATCCTTTGTGGTTGATCTTTAAATAAATAAAATAATCCACTCTCTCTCTCTCTCTCTCTCTCTCTCTCTCTCTCTCTCTCTCTCTCTGTAAAGTGGAAAGCAAGCCTTGGACAAACTGGTCTAACTCCACAACCCTACTACCCACTAGCTTGGCATTTGGTGCAGCTATTACAATCTGTGTTTGGAAATAATTTGCCACAACATGAAAGACTTTGGATGTGACTTAATTGGGATATTCTCACCTTTTGTCTACTTAACATATTAGTCCCCTCTTCTATCCCCTTTGATTTGACCATTCCTTAGCCTGTTAACTTAAATAAATACCAAGGTGATGGTTGGTGTTTACTCGTTTAGATTCCTATACGAGTTTTCCTATTTCACTAAAAAAAAATTTTAAAAAAATCAAAAAAAGAATTTTTAGATTATTTTAATAATACACAGGAAATTCACTTTTGCAATGAGTATAATAATTTAAAAAATTAATTTTTTAATAACTCCAATGTTTAAAAATTAAAAATATTTAAAATATAAAGATAAAAAAAATGAATTTATGAGAAAGAAAATGAGGAGATTTTGAGAAAGAGTAGTGCTAAATTGATTAATTTGATTTTGCTCAAAAACATTTATTGCTCCTTAAATTTCATGAAAAAATATATTGCTCTCTATATCAATTGAAAAAAACATTTTCACCCTTTATATATAACAATGTGACCTAGCCTAAATAAGCTCTAAAATTCTAATTTTAATTTGTCAGAGTTTTGGATTAAAGTAATTAAAAGAATAACAATCAAGGCTAAAATAACTCTTTAAATTTGAGTTTAAAATTAAAATAATAAATCTTTATAAAGAAATTTATTTATATAAGCGCAATGAAATGTGATCAATTTGGCCTCTCTCTCTCTCTCTCTCCCCACTCTACGCCATCTTCATCAATTGTTAGCCTCTAAGCCTTCATTAACATCAGGTTAATACAAATTCTTAGACAACTATTCCATCATTTACAAATTGCATAGAACTAAGAGTAATGCTATGGGTACCTAAAGAGTACTAAATTTTTTGTACCAAATGATGTGTCAGCTGATGTGATGCATTAATTATGATTTTTAATTTTATTTTTGTACCACATCAACTGACACATTATTTAGTACAAAAAAATTGGTACTCTTGAAGTACACATAGCATTACTCTAGAACTAAAACTGAAATATCTCTAAAAGCTAAACTGTTATCCTCTTATGAATGTACACTTGGTATACTTTCTCGCTCTAACCTTGATCATGCCCAAAATGTACTCTAGTGACCATGTTGATTCCACGTGTGTTGCTAGTTGACCGGTAGGATGCCCCGACTTTCAAAGACAAGTGTTGCTGGAACTTGGCTACCAAAAAGTGCCTGTAATAACAAAGAAAGCACTGTTAGGGGTACCGGACGTGGTCCGACTAAAGCCCTCCAGTGTGAAAGTGAGTATACAAGGTATGTATGTATGAAGCTACCAAGCTATCTTCCACTATGAGTGGTTCTTGAGCATCAACTTATGGAGTAAATGCACAAGACATTTAGGAAGAAGAAGTGGTTGAAAAGAGTAAATGCAGACTAAGGGAGTAAATGAAGGCAATCACCTCTATTCATATAAGAGGAATGTTGGTTGGATGCCAATTATGTTGCCACGTGTTAGCTTGGGATTGGCTGAGAATTGCCCAAGTATGGGTGCTGTCATTAGAGCTGGCCCAAGTATGGGTGTTGTCATCGAGCTGCCCAAGTATGACAATTATATTTCAACGATCAGGTTGGATGATTGTCAAATATTTCTATGATGTCCTTTATGCGGTAATAAGGATATCGGTTGATTACATTAAACTAAGTGATAAATTAGGTGTTCGATCGAGTTCATCCACATATAAGTAGAAATCCTAAATATCAATTCTTTGAGGTAATGAATGTTAATTTTTTTATAAATGTTATTATTCTAAAATATTCAAAGTACTTAAAATAATTTATTGTACAGAATTGTATAGGAGCAATTGATGAAACACATGTTCGTGTTGTACCACCAAAAGAAAACGTAGCTGCTTACATAGGAAGAAAAGGGTATGCCACACAAAATATTTTGGCGGTCTACGATTTTGATATGTGCTTCACATATGTATGGGCTGGCTGGGAAGGCATCGCACATGATTATCGCATCTTTGAGCTTGCTAGAGCAAGAAAAGAACTAAAGTTCCCAACTCCACCCGATGGTATTTTATCAATTCTATAATTTTCGTTACTTGCATGTTTTCAAGTAAATACTGATATTTAGTGCTAAATTTGTAGGAAAATTTTACCTTGTTGATAGTGGATACCCAAATACAAAAGGTTTTCTCGCACTTTATAAAAATGTGAGATATCACCAACCTGACTTTTGAAGGGGTTCAAGACACAAGTGCTAATTGTGATTGCAACCATGACAATACACAACTTCATTCGACGTGAAGTCAAACTTGATAATGAGATGTTTCGTCGCTATGAAAACTCAAAAGATTGTTTACGCGATGATAGTGATGATGAGCTAGATGTAAATCACAATTGAGAGGGAGAGTCTGAAGTCCCTGAAACAAACAACCGTAGGGAAGAACATCATATGATGGATATTTTTCGATGCAGCTTGTTAAAATCTATTTGTGATAGTTCTCATTGAAATTGATTTGAGATAGTATAACTATGTGAGTTAATTTGGATAACTCTTGTTTTATACTGGTTCAAAATTATTGAACAATTTAGACTTTATTTTATTTTAAATATTTTATTTTGGTCTAGATAAGTATGTTTAAAATTTTTATTTTGAAATTCTAAAAAAAATAAATTATACTTGATATTTTTAATTTAAATTTAATGTTACTTAAGAAGTACTTCTATTCCTATATATTTAAAGTTATATGTATTAAATTAAAAGCAAGACATATTGTTTATAAAAGGGTAAAACTGTCATTCTGACAACTACTCAGTTTATGAAAATATCATTTTGAAATGGTGTCCCAAACGCATTTATAAGAAAAAACGTTAAAACGATGCGTTTTAAAAACACTGTATTTTTAAAAAGCTGCACCAAACGAACACTAAGAGCCCGTTAGATCGTGCGTTTTGACAAAAACGCAAGGATAAAACGCAGCTTATTTGCAAAAATTGTGTTTCAATGCTGCGGAAAAACAGCGTTTTCAAAACGTAGCTGCGTTTTAAAACACTGGAATTCTCAGCTTTTTTCCAAAATACAGGTTTTAAAACGCTGTTAGGAAAAAAAATTGCATATTGAAGTAATATCACAAACGCATTTATAAGAAAAGACTTACATTTTTAAAACACTGTGTTTTGTAAACGCTGCACTAAACGGGCTCTAAATCTATTAGTGTGCGATAGAGAGTGATCCAATTCATTAACAGCCTTTTATTTTATTTTTAAAAAATATAGGACGATACCCTGATAAATTTTATTAATAAAAAGAAAATAATACAAAGAGGAAGACAACGAGCCTTGCCCTAAAAAGGGAGAACAAAGAAGCCTTACCTCAAGCAAAAATACATCAGAGGGCTTAATGTTTAGAATGCCCAAGGGCTACAAGAGTTGAAGGAAAGAAAGACTTCTAAACAAAAGCAAAAACATAAGAAACTAAAAATACAATTCTAGTCGCAAATCTGTAAGAATTCGAGAGACACAATTTCTTGCTTTGAGATAGACTCCAACTCGTGCTTAAATGATTAATAACCTGTCTCGGACTGGAGATGGATCCTTCAAAAACTGCGCGATTTATATGCTTCCATAATTCCTACAAAATTAAGGCAGGCAAAAGACGATGAGTTGGAGAGGCTCTAGAAACAAACCACCAGGAAAAACAGGCTTGAGGAATTGATAGCATGTGAGTGAGATCCTACAGGCGTTACTGAAATACGTCCAAGTTTCAAAAGCAATAGAGCTTGTGAGAAAGACGTGGGAAAATGTTTCTGAAAGACCCATATTACAACACTCACATTTGGAGGCAAGACTGAAGCCTTTCGAGAGTAATCCTTCATCAACAGCGAGCTTCAACTAAAAGAGTTTCCAAGGGAATACACTCACCCGTTTAGAAAGTAGCTTGTACCAAATAAAATTTGTAGAAATGAGAATAGGGTGATGAGTACGTACAATATTCCAGGCCGAAGACATGCTGAATTTGCCATTAGATGTAGTTGTCCACCGAGCCATATCCTCATGTTCTGACAAGGAGATGGGTCAAGAAGCAACCTCTTGAACTGCAGCGGCTGGGAGAAAAGGTAAAAGCGTCAGTATTCAATTACTCGACAGATTGGAAGAGGTCTTTAACAGTTTCAAGCATACAAACATTTGGTCTAATAACCTTCACACTCGGCAACCATGAATCCCACCATATAGAACAGTTGCCCTTCCCAATTTGCCATTCAATATATGGTTCAGTCTTAGGTCTTGCACGCAGCAGCATCCTATTCTAAATGTGTGACCCAGAAGATTGAGTGACGCATGGATGCATATGATGACAGCATTTAGCCCATAAAAAATGCGACCAAAGACTATCCTTAGATCTGAATATCCACCAAAGATTCATGGAGTAAATGAAAATAATGTCTTTCAATGGATTTAATAACTCCAGTCCGAGGATCCATATTGGCAAGCTGATAGATAGTTATAGTGTGAAGAACATGCTTAATGAGCGTGAGTTTTCCGGAGGAGCTGAGAAGATTACCCATCCAAGTACCAATTTTGTGACGCAGCTTGAGCAAAAGGGGGGTCAAAAAGCTTTTTAACCTTCTTACCAACGTAGAGGGGACAGCCCAAATAGGTCAAAGGAAGTATCTTCCTAGAATATCCCAACCGAGAAGCAATATTAGCGATACGACCAGGAGACCTAGATGGGCATGAGATAAAACAACTCTTAGTTGCATTAATTAGCTGCATTAACAACCTAATTCACTTCTAATTACACATATTAGCTAACATAGAGTTTATTAGTGTGTGTGTGTGTGTGTGTGTGAGCGAGAGAGAGAGAGAGATCTTCAGGCACACAGAGGATTTATGTTGAATTCCATGAGTGTGTACGTTTAGAGAGAGAGAGAGAGAGATCTTAAGGCACACGGAGGATTTATGTTGAATTCCATGGAAGGTTTAGCAACCGATGATCATCTTCCTCTATCCCTCCACTTGTTCCCCTAACTCTTTTGTGAACCAAATAACTTAGTTTTCCCCAAAGGGAGCTTTTTCCCAGTAACTATTCCTCGACGAGCGACTCATTGCATCCTGAACGAAATCCCTAGTAAATTAGGCCATCCGAGGGGATGCACATGCTACTTGAGTTATTGCCATCTTCCTAAGCTGGAGAATGCTACTGGTGTTGCTACCAACACTAATCTTCATTGACAAACAACAGCGTTTTGAAGGCTTCGTTTGGAGATTTTGAAGAGTGCAGTCTAAAGTTCCCGAGAACTGCTGCTCTTAGGCCATCCTGCTTGGTTCATGGAATCCTTTTACATAATTGTCCATAGGTTTACGGAGATACCGTACTGTATTACGAAAGAAGGAGCTGATTAATTACTACAGAATCTGAAAGAACAAAAAGTAAATGAAATTGATCAACAGTTTCTTATTTTCGTGTCATATATTACAAGCCTTTTCTTCTTGGGCATCAAAGCAGGTAAATAAAGGTAAGCAGTAGCAAACCAAAATGTGGTAATAAAATGCAAACAGAAAACATTAACTCACGTTCTTAGGAAAAATTGTCTATCAGACGTTCAATTTATAAAACAGAGTAAGTTATAGGAATGTGATTGCTCCTTTTATTTATATACCTTGGGAAGAAAAAAATGATCTGACACCAGACTCAGTTATGTTTAGCGGGGGCACCATCTGTAGCACAAAATGGTACGAGTCGCTAATTGAGCATTTATGAATACCTCTTCTGCAGTGATAGGAGCGCCAAAGAGTCGTTTCCACCGGATACCGTAAGGCCATCATTCCTGGAGCAAAGCAACCAACCCATTCATCTACGTATATGGACAAACAAGAAAAGGATCAAAGTGTTATACTTCCTCCTTTAAGTGTCCACGTTTGAAAAAGTCGAGGGCTATATTAGTATACTTGGAGTTGGTTTTAATTACAAAAGTGTTTAAGTGTACACAAGATGGTTACATTACATGTGGCGGGTTAAGTTGAACGGTAATGGAGATCGAATGCATAAGTTTTAAAGGTGGACTCTTTAAGTGGAACATCCCAAAATAGAATAGTAGACTTTTTACATGGAACGAGGGAAACATTACATTCTTAATGCAGCACTCAATGATATCAGCTCAGCACTCTTATTCTTGGGAGATGTAAGCAAAAGTTGGTGTCCTCCTACAAATTTTTTTTTTTTTGTGTCCTCCTACAAATCAAGCTTAACAAACCTTGCATTAATGGCCACACACATCTGTTTCAAGGAACCCACAAATCCAAGTTAAGGGCCAGATGATTCAAGAATACACAGCCATGGTTTAGTTCTTCAAATGAAAAAATGTGCACAATAACAAATTAACAGGAGAAAGAGCAATATTCCACAAAAGATGTTGTCTCCTCCCCCACCTACTCTACCCTTGAGAAAAGTGAACCCCTTCCCCCCCCCCTCCACCATCACCACCACCCCACCTTAAAAATAATTAAAAAAAAACTGTTACATAAAGATTAGGAATTAATTTTATCAAAATATCATCCTCAGAAAATACGGAGGAGGTTGGGAAACAAACTCATTATGGCTTATACAAAGGCCTCAAATTGAGGCATAGCATACTGATGCAGTATCTTTCTAAAATCTAAGCTAGACTGCAGCTAATGTTTCGGTAGCAAATAAAACTCAATATATTGATGGTGTGAATATTTATACCGAGACCATAGAGAGGAAAATAAAAAGGTTAGGCTGCAAAAGAATATATTGAAAGCTCTGGGGAGCTAAAACAATTGGTACCTGTCACCTATGGCCCTGAAAATAATGGTAGAATACGAACTTTTCCTTCTGTGTATATTTACATAGACATTAGACGGGAAGCAAACCATCAAAGATGGACAGGTCTTATTAAGCCCGCCATATTCTTGACCTGAAACATCAAGGTGTGCCACTAGGTTTCGTGACAGAACTATGAACTCCAGATTACACCCTGAAAGTTCTCTTTGTATTTAGACTAATTACATGTATGAAGTTGATGCTTGATAATTCAAGTCTAAAGCTTCACTAATGTGTTTCCTGATTTATAACATTAAAGCTATGTAAGCAACAGATATTATAGGGCAACTGTTTCCATATGTCTAATGAATACTTTCACTCTATCCTGACAACTATGACAATTTCATAACACACAGAACACTTACCTTCTGCTGACGCTTTGGATCTCCTGTTCATTGAGGAGCAATAATTCCAGCTGTTGTGCCTCATACTGTCAGGAAATATCACCCTGGGAAAATAGAATTATTTGTAATTGTAGACTGTGAGAGAGACAGAGACCAGTTTTGCAGATAAACCTTAACCCTAGAATTATTAGGCATGACATTTGTATACAGATATAAAACGAGATATTACAACAATACCCTTAAGGAGGAATACTTATTCTCGAATCCTCCCCCTCAAGCTTCACATAAATATCATGCTTGCTCAGCTTGTCACAAGTATAACCTATTTTATTTCAATCAAACATTTATGGAAAATGCTGCAATTGAGCATACTAATCTTAAGAAAACTAGTAGCAAGAATGAGTTGATGAAGTTTCTCATGGAGAAAGTAACAACCGACCTCAATATGCTTTGTGCACTCACGAAATACCTGATTAGAAACAAGGTGAATGGCAGCTGATTATCACACTAAATAACCCCCCGACAATTCCTTGTCTTAGATTTCCTATCCGAGGGAGATCCTGCCCAATTATCATGAGAGAGCCACTTCACTCTCATATGCCCATATGATCACAGTACAATAATTCTCGACCTGGAGGCCCCTTAAGATGCTGAATAATTCCTACAGCCGCTCCCAGAGAGTAAGCCGTGAAGATGACATAAATTGGCCAATTTCAAGGTCTAGTCAGGACAAGATAGTTCAGCTTCCCTCTAGAAGAGCAAGTTCTTCGCCATCCTCGACCATAAGTTTCAAATGCGGAACCACAGAAATCTCAACTGGTTTTGCCCCTAACATCCCCTTGTCACTTACCATGTCAAGCCTGTTCTTATACTTTGAAAAGGCAAGAATGAGACAGACTGGGTGTTAGGGTATAGCTTTCACATTTCCTTTACTGTACGAGGTATTTATACTGATAGCCGTGGGGCTGGAGTTGCTGCGCAGGCTGGGCGAGCACCCTAGGGGAGTTCTATTGGTGCCTAGCAGCTGCCGTTCTCTTTGTCTTTGTCGGGGACAAGGCTGATCCTGATTCCCAAATACTGATCTTGGGTGTCAGGACCTGCGAGGGATAGAAGGCAGAGGAGTGGCTGTCCCCCTGACAGATTGTAGGTACCTAGCAGGTCAAACCTTAATCCCATTGGCTGTCAACTGGAGGCACATAGGCCCGAGTCTTACAGAGATGCGAATCGGAGGGCGAAGTTATCAGTAATCAACTATTCCCGTGAGTGGCGTACTTGCGAGAGTCAGGCTTGATGCTTTCTAGACGACCCAGAGCTCAGGATGGGAGGTTGCCTCCTCGAGCTATTGAGCTCACGTCCCTTGGTTGAGCTTGACCCCGATGGAGGGCTGATTCCCCCGGCAATCCGGACCAGGACTACAAGGCTCGGGCCCAGATTATGTTCACTGGCGCCCCGAGGAATGCTATTCAAATTATGCACATCATGTCATGTTTAAACGGGCAACCTCAATCCCTCCCTGAGCCCTTTGTTTGCAATCATTCTTAAAGAAAGAAGCGCACAAATACCTGCGCTATCTCCACCGATTATCACAACATCATCATTAGTAAAAACTACTCCCTCCGTCCCAAAAACAAAAATAGTCCCTCTTTTACCTTTTTTTTTTTTTTTGTCAACTTGATTACACTTTGACCAAAGATTTATAAAAATTACTTATGCTTACAAAATTTGAAAATTTGTTATTGATAATATTCTAAATATTGTATCTACTTATCAAAAAAAAATTCTTAATATCATATCAATAATTAACATAATAAATGTATGTTAAATAGTGATTTGATATTGTCCTAGATTGACTTTTCAATAAAGAATTGAGACTTTTTTTTTTGGGTACGGAGGGAGTACTAAAATATTCCTAGTCCTAGAACACCAAGTGATCACTACTACACCGCATGATAAAACAGTGATCACAACAACATCGCATAAGAACTTTACACCACCCAACTTGATCTCCCAAACCAATGAATGGATATCGTTTTTGAGACTATAAGATGACTTCTTCAGTCTACAAACGATCACAGTCCACCTCTTTGGGAAAATCACGAGGAATGCATGCTTCACACAGAGTGGTGATCTGCATTTTGATCCCGCAGGAAACGAAATTTCAATTACTGAGAAGAAAATTTAAAATAATTATTTAAAGTTGCAAGCTCTTGAAAAGAAATTAATCCTCATTTTACACAAAAAAGTGTTTCACAATAATAATACAATAAAGTTGACTACAGAAGCATTCTTTTGAGGCCCCATTTGTTGAAATTCTACATCATCTCTTCATTGCCAATGATCTCAAAAACTTGAGAGGGGCAATTATCTACCTTGAGGTAAAATCTCTTCTTTTTTTTTTTTTTTTTTTTTGGGGGGGGGGGGGGAGCAGCATTTTGCACACTTCTATGACTTTGTAATACTAAAGAACATATTTTTAAAAGTTCAGGAGGGAGTCCCCCCTTTCCTTACCGAACTTAAAGTGCACGCCATTGTTCACACTCAGCATGTAAAGAGGCTAATGGTAAGAATGCAAGAAGGGAATTTAGCAACTGAACACAGGCCAACTTAGCTGCTAGAGAGTGAGCAAAAGACAAAGCTACGGAACCATCTGGATTTGCCTTTACAGTTGGAGTAGGAGGGGGGGCGAGGGAATTTATCAACCTTCGGCAAATATCATTTTCAGGGGATGCAGGGTAACATCATTTTTACGGGCGATTTGCACTCTTAAACAAATTCGTAACATTGACCACCTTTATTTTAGGAAAAAGATTTTGAACCAAATTCAGATAATACTATATAAATTTCTACCCCTAAATAATCTTGACCCCCTTTCAAGAAAATCCAAAGCCACTGGATGGAAACAATAATTTCATGTGGCAGAGGGTGTTAAGATGAGTCTATCTGGTAAAAGGAAGGTTGAGCTTCATGACAACTAAAACTGGAGATGGTGTTGTGGCATGGATTCAGGAGGATGCCCTTATCTGTAGGCAGATGTCGAGTTCCATGGATATATTATGTTTTAGTTTCACATGATAAGAATGTCAAGAGTCTAGGAATACTTGGAGGTGTTGTATTTGGGCCATAACAATATGAAGCACCTCGATGACTAGTCCCATATTTGGTGGGAGAAAACCAATGGGATCAAACTATGGCTCAATATTTGCAGATTCTAAGAGGTTGGGTGCGAGATGGGAGACTTTACTTCCTATGAGCACCGATGTGTAAAGGAAACATGTTGGAATGAAAGCGTAAAAGACCTGTAGATAAGGAAAAATGGTAGTGGGACAAATAGGTAAAAGACCTATAGACAAGGAAATATTGTGGTGGAATGAAGAAGTCCAAAAGTTATACAAAGTAAAAAAGAGATTCTCTAACAACAATTTAAGAAAATAAATTGTTACTTCTTCATGGTGTAAGAGTAAAGAAATACAAGAGTCTTCTCATCGCATCATAATGTAAGCTCACAAAACTAACAAAATTAAACGGCAACAGATGAAATGACAGAAGAGGACAAGAGAAGCATTTGCATAGGATAGTTATGTCAAAAGACTGGGAGAAAGGAAGTAGAATAAAATAGAGTGTAAAAGTTAGTTGTGCAATCCAAGATCCAAAAGTTAGCTTAAAGACTTTTGACAAAACAGCACAATTCAATCTAAGTTACACCAAGATATTAGACTTCAACAAATAGTAGTGTCTCAGAACACTACATGTAGGATCACCAAGAAACAGGGGCTAAAAGCATCAAACTCCCCAAAGAAAAAGGCAGCACTACAATTACAGATAAACACCACATGGCTCAACTTAAGAGCTACTGATAGGAATTCCCTATTGAAACACAGGTCCTTGGGTAGGTAATAATACATGAAAAACATACATTCTGAAAGCACTCTCAAAATAAAATCTGAATTTGAACTTCAAAGATTGACCCCAATAATCAGGAAAAGGTGAAGTGTTAGTTAACAAAGTTTAGAATTTACCCAGTCCAACCAGAGTTATGTACATGTCTGTGAGACGAGTCAATGACATTACAGGGGAATATACTTCATCCAGGCAGAAGGCTCTGAGCAGTGTCTTTAGCTCTTTTCAAGGAAACTTTTGTCGCCAGACAATGCACCTAAAGAAGCCCACTCACGCTAGAGTAGTAGTAAAAGAAGAGATCAATCAGCACATGAACTTGGCTGTCTCTCACCCTATGTTGATTATTGAAAACCAACTTATACCATAAAAGAATTCTTACATTTTTAAAATGGAAAATAAAAATAGAACAACAAATCAAAATTTACAAATCTACCTTGTAGTTGTCTCAGAATTCTCATCAAAATCCAATCAGTTTGCAAACGCACCTGCCATGACAGCTTGTTAAAATCAAACATGGACTCAGGAAATTTAATATATATATATAGTATGGGGAAACAAGTGAGAACCACAAAACAGGAAATTACAATATACAGCTTAGGGATAAAGAAAAACTGAATTTAGTTGATAGTTATATGAAAACACATGAAATTAGAAGGAAAAAGAGCAAAAAGAGAGGAAACCAATCATAAGAGTGAAATTAAGTTGCAGTTCCTAATAAGCAGTAGAGGAACTGAATGTCAACTGCAGGAACCCAACAGTTGTTTTCCACTTTCCAAGCACCACGAGAAATACAAAAGGACTAAACTTTCAGTTTACAGACCTCACCTATGGGACATAGTATGAAAAGGTAGGGAGAAAAACAAAGATTCATGAAGAGCGTTGCGGAGGAGAAGTGAATTGCACAGGGGCCCTTTGCACATAGATTGACCTCCATACGTGGATGAGCACAAAGTTCTTCTATTTCTTTGCATAGGTTGTGAATGAAGTAAAGTATATAGGAAAACGAATCAACTATAGTTGTAGAAACAAACAAGTTTGGATAGCAGATAGCATGATAATGTAATAATTATTCAATGATAAACAGTAAGGTTGCTCCATAGTGCCCAGATGTCATCTGAACCATGGAATCAGACCTTGCAGTGGTAGGACATTTATTATATCATTCTTTCAAGTGACATAAATAGTTGAGTTGCACTGCAGGAAATTCTGACCAAGTTTATCCTCTCAAGACCATACACCTATGGTCCCTACTATATGCATTAATCATCAGGATATATGTAAACATAGTGCCCATCACATTCTCAGGAGCTTGAATTCTGACAAGACCCTCAAATTAGCAAAGAACCTTCCAATTTCATAAGGGTTACAAAATTCTCTCTGATGTTCATATGTTCCATCCTACGCTTTGCATAAAGTTTGTCTAATAAGAAGATTTAGTAATGTTGGCAATACTTCAGGGGCATGGAGCTTTTGAACGAAAAATAAAACACCAATTCTCTAGGTCCAATCCCTAGAAGGACTAAGAGTGAATTCACAGAAGCAGCATTGTCAATACACAAGACAATAAGGACAGCTCAGGGCTTCAATTGATCTATGAAGCCTCCAATATGAATACTTCTGGATATGTAACTGGAAATGGAATCATAGAAAACAGGGGTGAAGATTGCCCCCAAGTTACTAAGCTCCAACTGTCCAGTAAATGGGAAAAAGCTTGGAAGTCAAAACAAGGAAGGTTTTTGAAGAACAAGTCCATTGTCTTCAATCAAAACCAACAAGGCAATAAAGAAAAGCATGGCAATGTAAAACGACAAAATGAAGCAAAACTTGCTAGAAGATTGTAAAAACAGGACAAATCAAAAGGATATAAGTGGGAACGGAGAACCAGAATATTACGTCCAGGTGTGGAAGATATGAGGCGAAACCCAGCAAAGGTGTACCATCTCGATAGGCACTTCTGTAAAGTTTGAAATGAGCAAGCATTCATTTGGATAACAATCATTGATCAAGAAAGGATCACATTAGAACAAAGGCCATTTTTGAGTCATCATATGAGGAAAACAAGATGGAAAAGATTTAACAATGGATGGGCTATAAATATTAAGCACTGAGAAAGATGGATTCCTAGAATGAATTTCTCTATAGCTGGTGGCAAAGACTAGAAGAAATACTTTTAACTAAGAGAACTTGTAATTCCACTATAAATTGAGCTTGGCCACATTGGATCCTTTTCCATTGACGGGACTTGGGGAGGGGAGGAAGGGAAAGAAGAAAAGTCCTCGAACGAGAGAGAGAGAGAGACAGACAGAATGGTGTATTGGATATGAACCCCCAAAAATAAAATAAAATAAAAAATCAAGACAACCTTACACTTTCAAGGGAAAACAAAACTCAATTATCAACAGTTAGAGAAAAGATGTTGTAGCTTACTGAATGGCCTTTTGGACATGCTCAACTGGACCATTATATATAATGTCTCAAGAGTCTGCTAGAATTGCTCCAGGACCAGCAACACCATCAAAAACACTCTTCAACTGGCTGGTAAGTGAAAAATCTTCACGTTAGAGATTTCATATGAACAACAGTAGAGTTTCGAAAATAACAACCCATGAGAAAATGAATGGAAGAAGTAATAAAAAACTTAGGTAACAAAATGGATCCTATCAATAGAGCTTGGGTATAAATTTCAACTGTAAAACTAGTAGTATACATCATCAAACCATCCAAGGATCTAACATACCTAAAGGTAAAGCTATAGCATCTCCCTCGTATATTAGGATCTGCAAGTGAAATAATATCAAAATTTTATCCTTCTCACTTATGAGAGGGCGAATGCCCTAAACTCTTAAACTGCACTTTCTTGGCCTTTACAATATCATATCCATCTTCTAATGCTAACATGGTGCGTTGATTCGGCTGGATCCCCTTCAATAGCATCTCATCAACAAGGGTTTCAGCCTTACCTACGAGGCCCTGAGAGCAATAGCCAGATATGAGAGCAGTGTATGTCACAGTATTTGGTTGGAGACCTCTATCAATCATATCATGGAAGAGGCAAATAGCATCCTGAAGATTGCCTGATTTACAGTGACTGTCAATCAGAACCGTGTAGAAAATAACATCAGGAACAATTTCCTCCTCTTTCATTTCGCTCAAGAAACTGGACAAATACTTCGTTTCTTTCCTATTCCCTCCTGCACTGGAAGGAGATCTAGATTTTCTTAAATTTGATCTAGAATGCCCATGAATCAAAATTGTATAAGAAATTACATCAGGTTTGATACCCTTATCCTTCATATCATCGAAAAGATCATGGGCTTCCCGCAAGCAATTTACCCTGCAATAGCCATTTAACATCATCGTGTAGGTAATAATATGCGGTGTTAACCCTCTCTTAACCATATTGTCAAACACCCACCGTGCCTTTCCCATATCTCCAGCTTGACAGAATGCAGCTATAAGCTTGCCGTACATTTTCTGACAGAGGTCACCATCTACAGCCAACATTTTCTTGAATAGAAAAAGAGCTCTTTCAGTTTCACCTTCCATACACAGGTTAGTGAGAAGTTTTATGCAAGAAGTCTTTTTCACTAAAATCCCTTTCTCAGACAACCAAAGAAAACGTCTATAGGCCTCTACTGTGTAGTTTGCTTCACAGTACCCAACCGCCATGGCAACATAATTATCCAGCTCTTTCTCTTCCAAACAACTGAAAAACCATTCAGCTTCCTTTACCTTTCCTCCAATACATAAGCCCTCAATGATAATGTTGTGTGTAGCAGTGGTGGGCTCTACACCTTGTGCATGCATGCATTTGAAAAGGCGAATAGCCTTCTTTGCAAGACCACTTCTCGAGAGCCCACCAGCAAGCACATTGTATGTAACAATATCAGGTTTCAAGCCCCTCTTATTCATTTCGCCAAAGAGGCATAAGGCATCAGTTATTTTTCCCTGTAGAAAATACCCACTAATCAAAGTGGTGTAGTGCACAGCATCTGGGCTCATATTCTTACCCTTCATCTCCTCAAGCAATGTCATGGCTTCTTCCATTTTCCCCAGTTTGCAAAAGGCTTCAATTGCAACATTGAATGATACCTCGTCAAGGAAGATTCCTGAGTCCTTAAAACTCATGAAAAGGTCTACAGCTTCATCTGCCAAGTTGAGCTGACACAAGCATTGAAGAATTGAGGTCACAAGTACACAATTGGTTTTGATACCTTTTGTTTTCATTTCATCGAGGAGAGCCAAAGCCTTGAGGATATTCCTTTTCTCGCAATACCCTATAATTAAGGCTTGATAGCAATGCACATCTGGGACAATTGCTGTTTGCTCCATGTCAAGTAAGACACCTTCTGCTTCACTTAACTTCAGTTCCTTAACAAGCCCACGAATGACAGCAGCATAAGAGAAAACATCAATGGGCGCCTTTGCCTCCCTCAAAACTCGTATGAATTGGCACCCTGTTTCTGACCTTCCATGTGAGCAAAGCCCTTCTAAAAAAGCAGTGTAAGTAAAAGCATTAGGTTCCACTCCAGCTTCCTCCATCTCTGTAAAAACCTGACAAGCCTCGTCCAAACTACCCTTCCTACAAAATGCTTTAATCACAAGGCCATAAGTATATACGTTTGGACTCAAACCAATCCCCTTCAATTGCATATAAATCGCCTCAGCCATATCCACTTTGCCACACTCAATCAACCGGTTCATAAGAAAATTGCAAGTCAATATACTCGGCAAAAATCCACGCCTTCTCGTCTTAAACAACGTATCAGCAGCATCATCAAACATACCTTTACAAACATATTCCTTAATCAATGCATCAACTGCTAGAACCAAAGGACTCGATCCCCCCTCATCAGCCTTAATTCCCTCCAATATCGCTTCGAACAAGTCCGAAATATCAAAACTCAAATGCCCATCATTCTCGATAACTTCAGACAGGACAGAAGCTAATCTACGATCAGTGCCCCAATAACACAGTAACCTTATAAAAGCAATGTAAGTACAAACATTATGCTTAAACCCGCGTTCCTTTAATTGGGTGAAAAACGATAATGCAAGATTGGGTTCCCTTTTCAAACTAGTGAAGGTTTTGACGACTTTATGTGTGTCTAATTCGAGGAAAAAGTCGGCGGAAGAACAAGTATGTTCGTCGGAGCTTGAGTCTGAGGAGTCGGAAATCAAATGAGCAATTGCGGATACACTTTTAAAACGAACAATTAGGCCATGTTTCAACAAATTGCGACAAGAATCTAACCTGATTTTAGGAACCCACAAGAAAATCATACGTCTTCAATAACATGGAACCCTCGGTCGGCTCTGCACTTGATTGTGGGTGAGTGTGTGTGTGTGTAACTGTGTGAATTACAGGAGAGAAGCAGCCATGGAGGCTTTTGACCGGGGTTTTGGAGGTTTTACGCACTTTTACGAAAGCTGGGCACTTATATGGACTCGAGTCTGACCCGTTGGATCAAAACCGAATCAAGAGAAGAAAGAGGTACATATTTAGAAAAATTGCGGGTCGGTCCTTGATATTAAATCAGTTTAGTTTCTTGTACCTGTTTCAAATCGAAAAAGTTTACTTTGGTGGATAAATGATTAAATTGTTTCTAAAATGCCCCCTACAGCCTAAAGAACAGTTCCTTCCTCGCCTAACCCCAGCATGCTAATCATTTTCTCTCTTCTTTCACGACATCCAGGCCAACAAACTCTCACCTCCGTCATCTTCTCTGACAAAGACAACTTCATCGCCACAACAAACTCCCTCTGTTATCCCTCTTCTTCCGCGTCAATGACAACTTCACGTTCGAAGCAGATTCATACCAATATCAAGATGAAAATTTATACATATATATTTATTTTTGATATATCACACAACAATGATGATGGGAGTATGTATAAAATAATGAGAAAAAAATGGAACTGATCGTACTCCTCCGGCAACTCAGATATCGTTGCCGCACACAATGCATCTTATGTTACAGACGATGCATGAAGTTAATTGCGATGCATTAATTTGAAATCGCAATGCATCAACTTGAAATCGCGATGCATCGACTTGGAATCGCAATGGATCGATTTTAGAATTGCGATACATCGCGTGCCTATTCGAATTCTTAAGGGCATAGACGATATTTTTCCCACAAAAGTGTCTTTTGCCAGTTTAAAAATTGCAATTCACTTTGAAAAACGTGATGCATCAAATTGGAATTATGATGCATCGATTTGGAATTATGATGTATCTTGTGCATGTTCAAACTACACAAAAGTGTCTTTTCGCTGGTTTAAAAATTGTGATGCATCAATTTGGAATCGCGATGCATCAAATTGGAATTGCGATGCATTGATTTGGAATTACGATGCATCTCGTGCATGTTTCGTATTTTTTAAGGGTATAGACGACAATTCGACACAAAAGTGTCTTTTTACGATAGAAAACAAATATAAAGGACTAAAGCGGTTGAAAATTTATCAAAGAGAATCGGCCCAAATTTTGCCCTAATATATTAGGTTTGGCCTTTTGATCTGCCCACAAGTCTCGTGTAGTCTCAATTTCAATTTTAGAGCCCAAAACAAAATTTTTATATACCATAAATGACTTTAAAATAGAGAAAATAATTAAAAATTCTCAAAACTTTTCAAAAATTACAGGACAGTAGCCTAGTCCAATATACAGCCTCTAGAATTAATAAAATATCACTAAAAATTTATTTCATATTTTTAATATGCTGTTGAAAGCCCTCACGGAGTAGAACAATTATACATCATAAAATTGCAATTTTACAGATTATAACTTGTTCGAAATTGCATACAAAGTTTCGAAAAATCATGTTTCAACAAAACTAGAATTTGCAATATCTTGAGATTTACCCAACAAAATTCGATGAAAATTTAATATGTTGTTTCTCACATCATAAGCTTTGTGTAAATATAAAATTTTCTCAAAACAAAAAACGTTTTGGTCACAAAATTGACAAACCCAGTTGGTCTGTTTAGGCAACTAAATTGAACAAACTCAAAACAAAAATCATGCAATTCACGGCATAACGAAGCGAGCAACAAGCATAACGACTTTGATACAAATGAAGAAAACAAATTCATTACAATATAATATGGTATCACGGATTACCTCTTACGAATTCGTACCCTAGACCGAAGCGGAAGACTTTCAACTTGTACTACGAACTCATGAACACCACGAATAGTATAATCTGCAATACCTTCTCGTCGGATTGATGTCACGTAGGATGAATATCAACCACTAATCTATACCGCAAATCTAAGTCTTTCGATGGTAGACTTAGAGAGAGTATTTGGTGAGATACAATTATCAAAGAGATGAAAAACTATGCAATAGTTGTGTGTTGGTATTTTTCCTTTGTAGCTTGCCATATCTATATTATTCCCATAAAAAACCAATTACTTGCAGGGTAAGTTAGGTCAATCCTAAATCTTGTCAGGTTAGGATACTATTTACCAATAATAGTATAATTAGGACTCAATGAGCCTTTATGGGCGGATGTTAGATATTTCAGTTTTGATTTGCTTGTATTCATAACTTTAAGTCTTTACAAAAGTGGCAATGGGGCCTGCGTGTAAAATGGTGGAGCAGCTCTTGTCTAGACTTAGCTTTGTAACAGATTGAAGAATGTTATACGACACCAGCAATGATCATCATCGCAAACTACCTATGGATATCATGATGTGATCCAACGAGACCCACAAGTTAAAGAACTTGGAACCACGTGAATAACAATTGAAACTCACGGAAAAACAACTCCAAGGACTTGGTTACAATCAAAATTGAGCAAACCTCAACCCTTAATCCATGAATGAGAATAAGAACCTTTGTATAGAATTCGAGACCCTTAACTATTGCAGAGTTAAGAACTAAGAATATAAGAACCCACAAACCTAGCTCACAAGTTTGATATGTTCTAACAACTATAAAATCACACAAGAGATTATAGCTCACAAAAATTCAGCAGAATTTTATTAACTCAAAATATCAAAAATCGTCTTCTCAATACATGAAAATAGACACCTTTTTATAGGCAAAGACTAGGAAATAATCCTTAAAACAAAAGGAATAAGAGTCCTAAAAACAATAGGAATAGGAATCCTAAAATAACTAAACTAACTAAAATTACATAAGGGAATTAATTAAACAAAGAAACTAATTACACAAGGAAACTAATAAAAAGCTAAAAAGGAAAAAAGAAAACCTGCCATAATATACAAAGAGCCTAAGAATCCCGGTTTTGGGATTTTTCCTCCCGAAATTTGCGTTTTGGAGTCTTTTTCGGTAGAGCCGGCAAAATTAGCACAGCCCAATGGGCTGCCCAGTCAACCCGTCATTAGGGTGGGCTAGGCTTTAGTTTTGGGCCCGATGTAACTTTGGGCTGGGCAGCGCGACCCGATTTTAATACTTGACCCGATGGGCTTGCAGGTAGGCCGACAAAAATATCAAAATTAGTGCAAATTAGTCTAATTCAATGCATCGGCCCACGGACAACTCGATATATGAGAGGGGCTAGGCTTTAGTTTTGGAGGCCCGATGCAACTTCGGGCCAGCCCAGCCCAGTCCAGCCTAAATGTTGAGCTTGGTCTGATGGGTTCGGGTTAGGCTGGGCCAGGCCAGCCCATTGCCAGCTCTATTTTTTGGCCTTTTTGTTGCGACCAAACTCACCTCGAGGCTTCCATACATGACATTGGAGCCCCTCCATTTGTAGAACATGCTTTATAGACCTTAGGACCACATCATATCAGCAGTGTTGTTTTAGCAAGGTTCTTACTGACAATAGCACACGAATTCAATTATTATATCTTTCTTTTCCTAGGTACATTTTCTTTGAAAAAAGACATTCTGAAAACAGTACTTTGATTGGACATTTTCAAAAAAGTTTGCATTGTCAGTTGCGTGCATCTCTCAAAGACAGCTTTAGTCAAATAGATTAACACTCAACCGCTATATGCATTTAATGCCTGTAACTCTCATTAAATGCATCCAAATTTTGAAATTGCCCAAATGGAGAGTTCTTTCTCAAACAGCTACTCCAGATTTTCTAAGTATAAATAGAAGTATTTAAAGCATTGAAGATACTTTTGCCTCCACAACTACTCTTAAACTCCAATCATCTAGTGCATTTAAGAGAAGCTGCAACAGTTTACTTAGGATTCAATACTTTGAAGATCACAACACTAAGATTCAATTCTTTATTGCTCTTCATTGTTATAATCATTTTCTGTTCAAAGCACACGAGATAAATTTTCTATCTACCAGATTATTCTTTCACCATTAAAACACTTGGTCAAAATATTTTTGTACACGATCCATTAGAGATCCTTGTAATAGACTTTAGTGGAAAAATGGTGCACATTTTCAAATCCAAGGTTCACCACTTAGTAGTGGACGTAGCACTTATGCAAAGTGTGAACCACTTCAAATCCTTGTTATATTGACTTGTACTTATACTTTACTTTGCTTATTATCTTCTGCACACCATATGATCTAAGACTGTTGATAATGGTCAGTAGCTTACCAGCAGCCTTAAAGCCAAAATATTTCTCTCACTTATTCTGCTGCAAACATATTAATCGTTAAGTTGTCATTTTGAAAAGTGTTTTGAAAAAGATTTTTTATTCTTAAATAGGTTATTCAACTCCCCCCCCCCCTTTAGCCTATTTGAGCCTACCAGGACTAATAACAGACACATTGAATCAGGCCACATGCCCGTTTACTAGCATTATCGTTAGCTTGTAACTCCAACTCCCTTTCTGCAACATCAATATTTGCATGTCCAATTGCTAAAATCAGTCTCCCAAGAATGATGGGTACTTAGCCATATTGAACCTCGTCAGGAACAAAGAAATCATCATGCACCAACAAGCCCTCTACCTTTATAAGCACATTCTCGATCACACCCTTTCGTTTAGTCAATGACCAGTTGGTCAATTACAAAATCATTGAGGGTGGCTAACTTCCCACAAACATAGCTTTCGAAACGTAAAGAGAGCCATAAGGTTGATGCTCAATCCAAGATCTCACAAATCATGTTGGAATGTTCGATCATCTATCGCACATGAAATAGTGAACCTCCCCAGATCCTTTAACTTAGGCATAAACTTTGTCTTGAATGATGACCCTTCTTCATCAGTCATTATTAAACTGTTGCTTATAAATGTCACTGATCTACAATAGAAAAATCCCTGTTTGGTAATGATTGTCTTATGTCTCTATGATCCTTCGACTTCATTATCTACAACTAGTATTTATTTTGACATTTGTCATGTTTTTCTCCAAAATGATTCTTTTGATCTTCAGACTTTGAGTATATACACCATCCTTATCATCCCTAGAGCTGTCAAAGCGGTCCAGCGGTCCAGGCCAGCCCGCGGGCTACTTAAACCCGCTATTTGGCGGTGCGGTGCGGGCTAGACCATTAAAGGTGCGGGCCTAAAATGTGTCAACCCAACCCAAACCGTCGCGGGTTGTGGGTTAAACGGGCCAGCCCACCAAAAAAATAACACATTTTAAAAAATTAATGAACATTATATATAAAGCCCAAAAATTAATGAAAAACCCCCGAATAAAACATTATATAAATACAATCCACAAAGTAGGAAATTGAATCAACACAAAATTACCACATACAATAAAGTACAATCAATTCGGAGTTTAACCCAATCATTTAAAAGTTCAAATAGACTCAATTCTTATCATTTCCACTTTATCACTCTCATCCAAGTTGATAGTATTTAAGAAAGAAGAAGCCATAATTGTTTCCTCCTACATGTAAATACATAAAGAAAACATTAATCAAACAAGCAATATAATCATTTTTTATAATCGTAAACATTTAAAAAATTAATTATTTTGAAGTATTAGTGTATTACTAATTTACTGTATTAGATTGAAAAAATTGAAAAGGAAAACATTAATCAAAATATTAACTAAACATTAATCAAAAAATAGATGCATTTAAAAATAGCTAATTAGTGATTATGAACTGAAGCTTCTGGATTTTAAGATCCAACCAGTAAGATAACATTTCGAAGAAAGGAAGGTCCTCCAGGGCTTGCCAAGAGAAAGCATAATCTATTAGTTGGCCATCGTGGCTTACACAGCCTAGGGTTTTCACTTTTCTTCAAAATTGAATTTTACAATTTTGCCCTTGCTAGTTGCTACAGTGTTAATTAGAGGCGGGCCAACCCGCCCCAGCCCGCACCGCCCCGCCTTGACCCGCAGCCCGCACGGGCTCAACCCGTTTGGCCCGTTTTTTAAATGGTCCCAAATTTTGCAACCCAAACCGCCTATTTTATGTGGCGGTCCGGGCTGGCCCAACGGACTAAAACCATTTTGACAGCTCTAATCATCCCTGCAAAATCCTGAGGAGGTCGAGGCTTCGGCTAAAAGTAAACCTCCTATCCTAACCAGGAGAAAGCCATCCTCTCCTAGGAATCATCTAAAGAGGAGCCTCTTGTTCATTTCTCATCCAAAGCAACAGTTCAAGAGGAGTACATTGTCAATTTCTATCTCTCTTTCAAATATACACCAGTTCATTAACTGTCTATTCATCAATTGGTGTCATCCATTTGAACTCCTCCTCCTTCACCTCAATCTACAGCAAACCCTCAAAGCAGCATACCAGCTAAATGGCTGCTAAGAGGAATGTCCAAACCTTTGAACTAGCTACTCTTGAACCTTTCAGCCAACCATCATCTCTATCTTCTAAACCTTCCATCAAACTTACCAAAGCCAAGCTCAAGATTAAAATTGGCCTCAAACCTATAGATGAAAGTTTTGGCCTATCCACACCAAATCCCCAGCCATCCTCTAAATCAAACTCAACTGCTTCTTTCACTCCTTCACCAGTCATCCCTACAGCCAACAACCATTCAACCATTTCTGAATAAGCACCAAGTAGGAAAAGTTTTTCACTACTACTATTCAGCCATCCTCTCATTCGTACCAAACACAAATTCAACCTACTAGCCCCAGCCAATACAACCTCTCTCCCTTACCCTTATCTCTACCAGGAACAATTTACGGAGGATCCTCATGTCCAGTCTTTTAAACTGTTGATCAGGAAGCATAAACTTTCCACATTCCTTCACTCATTCAAACTTGACACTAGATCAACAATTGTCTATTCATTCTTTGGTGTCAAAACCTTTAACCACCCTCACCTACAAAGTCTTCTGATAAGTCTTCCTCAAAGATAAATGTTCAAGAGATGATGTTATCATTAACCAGCCCTTCACATCAATAATTGTTACCAATACCAACAATTGGTACCAATACCAAAAATTGATAACCACTATCATTGGAATCAAAAATTGAAATCCTCAATTAGTATTATTCAACAATAGGTATCACAAATCCTAACATCAGCCAAGTTCCAGCATCAACCAAACCGCAATCTTAGTCAAATCCAATTCTTTGATTAACCTTCATGTCACTAGCCATGTTGATAAGACTAATTTCATCTATCTTCATCATTGTAAAAACAAACAATTGATGTCAAATAATTCAATTCAACAATTAAAAAAACGTAGCATCACTATGACCACCAGCCATCTAAACCATTCCTTTCCTTTCCTCTATACCTCTCCATTTCAATCATTGTCTGAACGGACTTAAAATACTCTTTTAAAAGAACGTGACAACAGTTACTCTTATTCTCTCTAAGTTATTCACTGTCTTTTCTATGCATATTTTCCATATATCTGTCAGCTTACCTCTCCACCTTAGTCTGCAGTACTCTTAAATTCAACGCTCTGTTCGAAATGCTTTGTGCGCTGCTCTCCTTCATGCTTGCGACCATTAAGGAGGAGAAAGTGTGACACATAAATAAAGAAAGACCATTAAGGGGAACACATACAAAGCAGGATAAATCATATATAAAAAGCTCTGTATTAAGAAGTAGTGTGACATATACATTAAAGAGGAGAAGTAGTGAAAAGCTCTGCATTGATAAACACTCAAAAAGGAGACAAGCTCAACTTCAGGAGGAGAAGCTCTACTTAAGGAAGTAAAGCTACACAAGAGCTAAAGAGTTGTGGCACATGCATTGACAACAAGACAAGGAGAAAATAAAAATGTTAGTTCACCCCTCTCCTCAGATAAACTTTTGTGGATTATGTGATACAGATGAATCTTCACGACACATCTATGCATTTATGTCATACTTAATGAAGAGTGGAACTCTTTTCAAAAACTCTGCTGACCTTCTCTCTTCTTCAGCAAAAAATCTTTAGCAGAAAATCACTATCTTCATTAAGAAAACATTTTTTTTTCTAAAAATATTGCTTTAATACTTAATCAATTCATTTAAGAATTAAAAGCTACCTCTAGGAAAAATTTTGTCAGGAGGAGAATTTCAACAGCTTAAAGTTTTTTTACTAATTTTGAAGGTTGCTGTTAAACTACTTTCTTGTAAAAATAAAACAAGGAAAATTAATGTTTTTAAAACTAATGATACCCAGATCCTTCTGTAAGACCCCGACTTTATTTTATCTTATATCGGGTATTAGAATCACTGCAAAGTGCTTTGGAACTTTTTAGAATTTATTTGGATATGTCTTAGACGCTAGAAGACAGAAATTTGGATAAGATTGAAAGTTGGATAGGTATCACGAAAGGATAAGATCAAATGAATGGATACGAATGGAACATAATAAGAACGAAAGAGGATAAGAACAAGAAAAGTTGGACAAGGTTGAGTAGAAAGGGATAAGATCAAAACAAGATAAGATCAAACAAGTGGATAAGGATGAAATTGGATAAGATTAACACCTCGTGCTTGGCTAGATAAGTCATCATTTTGAAGTTCTTCCATGTGATGACACCTCATGCTTAGGTATGACTTATCAAGATGAACGATGAGTCATCGTTTAAGATTTTCTCTTGCGCCGCCACTTGTCGCAACCTGAGCCTTTGAGTGCTGACTCACCCTAGGAGGTATCTTGGAAGCTAAGTAATAAATGCCTATATAAAGGGCTTGAAAATCCTAATTGTTCATATAATTTCACACACAAAAACACACACTTCTTTCGATTCTCTCGAGTGTGAGGCTCATTTTGTGCTCGGGTGTTCAGAATTTGGATAAACTAATTTCCATAGAAGCGACGTGATCGACGAGTAGATCATTTCCGGGTAAAGTTTAATCAAGGAAATGTGCTAGAGGTAAGTTACTAAACCCTCGCCTTTCAATATTGCATGATAGACTAAAAAATAGTTCTCATGCTATAAAAGACAAGTAGTTCATGTACTATTTATGAAAATATAGGGCGATACTAGGGGTCCCCATGGTAACCCGAAAGTTGGTAATAATGAACCAAATGGAGTCAATTAGAATAAAGTAAGAATTGCTATAAACCCTAAAATGTTAGGGAACCGTATAAGTAAAGTTACGATGTTATGTACAATAGAGTTGACATGGATAGGGAATTAACGGGATCTACTGTACTGAAAAGATAACTCAATAGAGTTATAAAGGTTCCTTGCTAATATATACATGATTCACTAAAAATAGTCTCATGCCATGATGAAATGTGTACTACTTATCAGTATATGAGATACTTGAAAGGATTAACGAATGCTTTGAGTTAGTAGTACTAAAATTACAAATTAGTAAAGTTATAATGTCATAAATACTATGACATATACAATAAAGTGTACATGGAATGAGTACGAGATACAAAGTATCACGTCACGAATAAAAGTTAATGTCATAAAAGTATGACACGATAATAATGGGATTCATAAACCAGAAACGAAGATAGTTATGTAAAGTAGTATAGTAATGATAGTTTCTTATAATGTTAGCACTATGACATGTAATATGATATAAGGAGTAATAGCATGTGTATGTGACTAGTAATGTGCTTAGTATTTACAAGCACTACGACAGAGTAATTAATGGCAGGTAAACATCTACTTGCCCATAGTGATATGTGTTATGTGTAACATGCGCTAAAAGTAAATATTCTGCGTATGTGATTATTATATGCAGCACGTGATTAGTACAAGTAAACATCTACTTGTTCATGAAACTAAAGAAAGATAAGAGATGGCAAGTAAATATCCACTTGTTTGAGGATCAACCAGTAATTACTAGGAAATGTATTGATACATGATATACATGATGAAAATCATGATGCGCGGTGAAAACCGTGGGCACAGTTATACATGATGAAAATCATGATGCGCTGTGAAAACCGTGGGCAATATATACATGATGAAAATCATGATGCGCGGTGATAACCGTGGACTCAGTAATGGTCCTACCACTGGCCATGGTAGAGGGTAGCTCACTGTCGTAACCAATAGGGTGACACTGGTATGCTACGACCCTGGTTGTCGTCTGTAACCGACGGTAATTAGAGGCATGGAAAAGGGCTGCCCAATGAGGTGAAGCCACCCATGGTGCCAGTCATGTGGAAAGGGCTGCCCATAAAGGTGAAGCCGCCCATGAAACCCAAACCAGTTATGCATAAAAGAAGTACATGTTTTCATTCAGGAACTTGCATTACAACAGCAGCACTTGTACAGATAAGAAGAGTAAGATGTAAATTAAAGAAGGATGTTGAGGCATATCTCGACGTTGATAAGAGTACTGTAAGTTATCTGTTATGTGTTAGCTATGTATGTTGGTTGGTTGCTGTCTCCAACTGGTATGGGACGGTTGGCGGCTGTTGAGCCTCTAGTATTGCATGGTATTATAATGTGCTTTCATATGTATGAGGTGGTCGCGGTCTTCAACTGGTATGGGACGGTTGGTGGCAACTGAGCCTATCATGCTTATGGAATTATCTGTTGTTGTGAGATACTATTTTTTTAACATGTTGCACGATAACATGACATGCAATTGCATTTAGTAACTTGCTGAGTCTTCGACTTACTCCGTGTTTGTTTATTTTCCTGAGATTGGTAAGCAAATAGAGCAGACAATGTGGGATATACTAAAAGGGATTCATTGAGATGCTGTTCAGGACAATAGCTCTACAGTGCTATATAGCGGTGGTGATCAGATAGATACGATTACGTAGCACAACTACGTATGTATGATTATTAGTCGGCACAAGTTGTCGTGCCATTACACCCAACTGTGTATCTCTGATAAAATTGTTATAAGATGTTTTCGAGATCAATGACTCGAGACAGTAATTTATGAGATTTTGTCTTTATTATAGAGATGAGCTCTGATTTTTAGCAAAACTTTCACTGCTAATTATTATTACATGATCCAGACCACGCACCAACTCGGGAGTCCCTATAGGATTTCGGGTCGAGGCGTGACACCTTTAAATAAAGGGGTTACCAATGAGCATTCTCATAAACATTTTTTAACAATTGGTAACTTTTCAATAGGTATCTTGCAGCAATTCTTAAAACGTGCTTACACTCTACTTTACACTTTAATGAATTGCTCTTTCAAAAACACTTTTAAACCTGTGTATCTGATCAATTATACCTCATAATTGTCTAAAAATGTTTTTCAATTGCTATGCATTCGTACTTTCACTTTTTGAGTCTGTAAATACTTAGCAGATATTTCACCAGCAAGTATCTCACCAGCAGATATCACACCAGAAGATATCACAATAAACAGATATGACGATAGAATTCTGCCTACTTCCCTACATATATAACGCTGTTGTTCAAAGAGGAAAATCAGCCATTCTCCAAGTAGTCAAGTTTACGAAGATTCGCAAAAGATATTTTGCAGATCATCTTGACAGCTAAAGATACACATAGATATCCGAGCCATCACTTCCATCCATTAGATATTTCCTCTTCTATGCTTGATCCCAGTCTTCAAGGCAAATCAAAAGACCAAGCTACAGTACACTTTGTACAAGCAGGCCCGAACATCAAGTCACATCCATCAGCCTGATTCCCGAAAAGATTTAAACGCAAGATCTTCATGAAGATTTTTTTAACCAACAATTCATAAGATGCACTTCAAAGAATTGAGGAACGAACACTCTAACGGTTAAAAATCTACTAAAAGTCTCAGCGGATCCTCTGCCTCTCTACCTATAAAAGAAACTTCTCATCTCTCATCTATAATGTGTGTGCGAATGTGAACATGAGCTTGCTCTCAAGCATAACTTAAAGAACACCAAAGAGTGGGTATAACACAAGTGTAATAACTAACACTTAGTGTGAGAGTGATTAGAAATTCATAAGGCAAGAAGCTTCGCTTAGTCTAGAACTCACTTCTTAATTTGAGTTCTTTCTTCCTTCGAAAGACTCAGTCTCTACTACTGCTATACTTCATACCTATAGCTATAGATCAAGCATTCCAGCCTGACGTTGAAGAAAGAACCTGCTTGAAGATGTCCGAGGAAAACAACGAGCTAACAATCTACATTGCATTCATACCAGCAGACTTGTACTCCATTGCAAAGGTTGTCAGTTGTGCAACAATGAGTCATCACAGTTGGTCGAGTGCTTGTCACTCAGTTGTTCAGTTATTTTCTAATTGAACAACCCATAATATTGTCTTATCACATCGAATATATCGAGTTGATACTATAGGAAGACACCATGATCATGACATCTGTCTGTCTAATTGGTTTTTCCTACGTATCGTTGATAAATTTGTTTTCCTATGTCTTCCCTTTCCCCTGTCTTCCTTTCCATGAAACCCAACAGGGTTGCTAGGTTAAAGAGTCTAGATTGATATATTATGCATGTTTATCATTTGATGAACCTCTATTGAATTCTAATATAAAATATAATTTTCTACATTCAGCCTTTACTTATCTTACATGCTTTACATGTATTACTTTATAAGCACTTTGCTCATGGAAAAGATACCATGAAGATATAAGTATGCTATAGTGTTGTACTTGTACTATTTTATTTACAGCCACTTTGATCTTCTATGTTATATATTTGCTTCAAGTCTTTCCACTGCTCAACTCTTATGTACCAGCAAATATTATAACACTAATTTCCAGTAGACATTTAAGACTGCTGTGACAGAGTAGCATTGAGTTTGCTGAAGAAGATCTGCTGTTCTAACATTATCAAAACTATTTCTCAAGGAAATTGACCAGACCCGAGAACATTTCATTTGCATATTCAAAGAGTATTGAAAATAAGGTTGAAATTTTTAATGAAGGGCATATAGATTATTCACACCCCCCCCCACTCTAACCTATATTCTGAGCATATCATTGGGACCTAACAATCATATTGTGATATTGTATCACAAAATTTTAATACATTTTGTCTATCTATTATAACAATTGATTCTAAAATTTAAATTTTAAATTGATTGAAACCGATAATAAATTCAATATTTATCATATTACTATTATCGAGTTGATTTTTCCTAGTTTTGGGGTTTTCAAAGATTTTTCCCCTTCACTTTAAGAAAGAAGAAGAATGCCGAAGGAGGACCTCAAAACCCTATCTCTAAAGATTTAGGTCGATATTAAATTATTTTTTTATTTTATTAATAAAGTATCACATATTTTCTAAAATTTTAATCATAAATGATTTTATGATTTTTTTTTATAAAGAAACATAAAACGAGTGTTAAGCATAGTTGAGAAAACATATTTATTAAAAATAAGTATAAATAGAAAAAGCAAAACTACAATGTTTGTTGATATATTACGAATTAAAAGGTAATTTAAAAATAAGAAATATAGTACTCAATTTTAAATAACAAGTAATTAATTAATGGATAGTTTTATCCAAACATATATTAATATAAAGCAATGAATAAACAAAATTTGTAGTGAAAATAGTATCTCCTTTCTTCAAAATAATATTAGTGAAGAATCTGTAGTAGGCATCGTCCCCACAACTATGCTGGACACTTTTTTAGAAGCGGAGGGAGTAAATCGGACTTTGCAAATAAATTCAACACATACTATAGTTGTTTACTTGGTAACAAGAAAAAGATATAGATAAATTGGTTTGTAGTCAAGCGGTACTTAAACCGTCTCATTGCTCGTAAGGGATGAGTTTTTTTTTTTCTCCTAACGTTGGAGGGGACATAAACCTTACCTCAACTCTTATTATTTTTTAAAGATTACATTTAAGACTATATGATGTCATTGGTGTGGCTAGAACAAATTGTTTAAACACACGACCTCTCTGCTGATAGTATTGTAGGGTTTGAACACTCAACCTCTCCGTTAAGAGAAGTGAACAGTACTAAATGGGCCTTTGGTGAGACTTGAACAACAACGTTAAACTCTTCGTTAAGAGAAGTGAACAGTACTAAATGGGTCTTTGGTGAGACTTGAACAACAACGGTGCCTCTAGTGGCTTAAACAAACGACCTTTTTAAGTACCAATGTGTCGTCTCTGGTGAGATTTGACACAGAAGTAAGAAGTACCAATTGAGCTAGAATTCATTGGTTAAAGGACGAGTTTAATTTCCAATAAAGTTCAATAATAAATAAAAATGAAGCATTTTTGGAAAAGTTCTTCAAGGGAAGAAGAATGCATCTCCATCAATGCCGCCTACACATCTCTTTCTCAAGTCATCAGTTATATATTTTAGGCAATTCCCACATATAAACGTCATTCAAAATTAATAATCAATAAATCTAATTTCATCTTTTAAAGTCAACTTTTTTCAGTCCATCGATTCTCAACTGTAATTTTAGGTTAGTTTTTTAAAATAAAAAAAATAAAATAGAAAAAATTACATGTTAGTAATTTTCGTTAGGAACTGCATTTAGCGTCTCCCGTAGTATATATATAACCCTCTAATTAAGCTTTACGAAGCTTCCACACTTTTATATACGGTCTATACTGAAATATAAGTTTTCTTTTGACAGTCATACTTTTTTCTAACGCGTTAACTTACATATATTTTCTCGAATTTGCATTAACGTGTGCGTATTTTATATGACATGTAAAGTATATAATCTCAAAATTTTTGAAAAAATGTAAAAATTGTATAGCTTCAATTTAGAAAAAAATAATTTTTCACCAACAAACTAAAAAGGAAAGAGAGTGGCAATGGGGATAATTATTTTCGGATATATGATATTACGAGCTTGAGCTCGTGTTAATTATATCAGCTTTGACATTCATACTATATGATCAAATTTACTCTATAGTCAGATCATATTTGTTATTTTTTAAATAATCACATTGACATTCTAAATCATCACCAACTTAACAATATCTAAGTATCAAAATTTGTATTAAAACAATCCATCGACACAAATACTAAAATTTATAGTAATATTATAAGCTATATCTCGTAATACGTAAAACTTGTAATCAACTTTCCTTATTTATCCTTACATTTGAAGCTATCTTTTTGTTTTGTGTTCTACTATCTCCGTTCTAAAATAATTATCGTTTTACCAAAATAATTATTGTTTTAACAAAAAAATATTGTTCTAAAATAACTGTCGTTATAAGATTTCAAGAAATATTTGCCAATAATTTGCTAAAATTGTCCTTATTTATTACTCTCATTAAAGAGAGTTGGTAAGAAGACAGAGAAAAAATACTCCTACAACTTATTTATAATAATTAAAATTAAATAAGAATAGATCAATTTTTTTGAAAACTTTTATACTCTATGTGTAAATTATTAAAACGATAATTATTAATAATTATTTTGAGACGGAGGAGTCCTAATTATATGTACAAAGGATTGAGACTAATTAGTTTCCTTTTTTATTCGTAGCCTTTTCATTTGTTAGTACAGCTGTTTTTTACTAATAAAACATCCAACTTCTACCTTCAAAGCTCTTACTAAGTATATATATAATCTAAATGATGCACTAAATCTGCTCATTTAATTTCTTTCCTTTATATTTAACATTCATCAAATCTCCCCTTTATCATATCTTCATAATTCTCTCCCATCTTCTTCATTACAAGATTACAATTTGAGGGAGAGAGAGAGAGAGAGTATGCATTCGGCAAACCACTGGGGAGGAACGTTTGAGGTGGCGAGCGACTCGTCGCCGGTGGAAGACGAGAAGAGTCGAAACAATACGGAATGGGACAGGGCATCGTTGTATCATCGGGAGCTCGACGAGACCCAGCAGAGTTGGCTGTTGGATCCCATGAAGGATCGGGACAAGAATAAAAAAAAGTACGTCGACTTGGGCTGCGTGGTATGCAGCCGAAAGGCGCTACGATGGACGGTGGGGTCCATCGTTGTCGCATTCTTGGTAATCGGGCTCCCGATTATTGTAGCAAAGACAATGCCAAAGCACAAGGAACGGTCTAGTCCGCCTGATAATTACACCCTCGCACTCCACAAGGCACTTCTCTTCTTCAACGCCCAGAAATGTACGTTTTCGTTCCTTCTTTTCTCTCTCTATACTTACTTCTCTGATTGTCTTTCTTTGCCCGTTAATGAAAGTCAATTATTCTTCTCTATATACATCCTTCGTTTTAAATAAATAAATAAATAAATTATACTGTATATAAACTCGTTTTGGATGGACGATTCATTTTCATTTAGTGATTTTTTTCGTAATTTTATAAAATGATACATTACTTCGTTCCTAAATTATGTCCTGTTTGATATTTTTTGGTCAAACACAATGTTTTTCAAATGTAAAGTTGACGCATATAATTATATTTTTTTAAAAAATCATAAAACACCCAATTTATAATATTTTAAAATTACTACGAATTATGTGGCTTACCGCTTATGATTTTGAAAAAAAAAATTAAAAATAAATTTTAAATTTACATTTAAAAAATATCTTATTTTATAAAATAAAAAAAAAGTCAAACGGAACAATAATTTGAGAATGAAGGGAAAATATGTAACGCCCAATAGAAGGCGGTCCTGGGGCTCTTAGGTGTGGCTAAGGATGGTGTGAGGATGGGAATATTGGAGACGAGTTGGAAGATGGAGAGATCGATGAGGATGAGGTGGCCGACGGTGAAACTGTCGAAGGAGGAAAAGATTATGGCGGAGATCACTAATACTTAAAGGTTTCAGGTCAAAAGGTAGGTTATACATTCACTTAATAAGTATTTAATTTTGTGTCATTGTACTGTAAAATGTATTCTACGATAATATTTATAAATATTTATTGAGTTTAACTATTTTAATTAATTGAGTTTTTTTTAGATGTATTATATTAAATAAATTTTTAAGCGTATATTAGGAAGAATGGTAGAAAATATGTATATCAAAAGTTTTTAAGAAAATTAGTTGGAACATCACAAAATAAAAAGTAGAACATTTATCCAGGACGGAGGAAATATTTTTTATCTGAAAGTGGAGTCTATAAGATGCGTGATAAGATGACACATAAAATGCTACATTATTTCAAGCACAAAATTAGACTCTTATTAAATGCATGTAATATTGCTATTCTCTCCAACAGGCTGAAGCAGCTATGGAGCCAATAAAAGAAAAAATGGAACCCACGAAAAAAACCACAGACCACTAGGGGTGTAAGTCCGAACCGTCGAATTGAATCGAATCAAATCGAATCGGCCAGTTCAGTTCGGTTTTGGGTTAAAACGGTTCGGTTTAGGTTTGGAAATTTTATAAACCGAGCGGTTCGGTTCAATTTGCGGTTTTTGGTGCCAAACCGAATCGAACCGAACCACCACCATTTAATTTTTATTTATTTATTTATATATATATTATTTAGTAATTAGTAATTGAATTTAATAAGAAAATTATTGTTGTTTGCCTACATTTTGATTGAATTATTGTAATTTTAAAGTTAATTTTTTGACTTTTAATTATTTAGTTTATGTTAAAAGTATTTTTTTGATATTTAAAAGTTTTTTATTTTTTGAAATATTTAAATAATTAAACCGCGGAACCGAACCAAATTGATCGGTTTGATTCGGTTCGGTTTGAAGTTTGTAGCGGTTCGGTTAGGTTTGAAATATGTGGAACCGTTAGGGGGTGGTTCGATTTGTAGTTTTGGCTCAAACCAAACCAAACCGAACCACCTCCACCCCTACAGACCACAATAAAAATTACATAAACAAACAAAGTGATGCCCTTATGTATTATATAGTTGGCTTCACTTTTTAATTAATAGTATAACCCATAAAATATCAAATAAGATATCAAATTTCACGTTTTATTAAATGCTAAATAAAATGGCACATAGAGCACTGTACTTATTAATTGCATAAAGCATTACTCAAAAATAATAATAGAGAAAAATTATAAATTCTTTTTCAATAGACAATTATTTTTCTTTTCGTAGTTTTTTAAAACTTGACGGATTTATTATCATTGAAACTTATGAAATAATAACGAAAATGAAAAACTTTTCTTGTTAACAATCCATTGAAATGTGTTGTTGTATTCCACACCTTAGTTTTATCCTTATTTTTTCAAACACTGTTTTTTTAGTTTTCCAAGATATCCCTGACTCGAAGATCTAATATTAATCTTTGAGTGAAGTAGAACTATAAGGACGATAAAACTATCTCTACCAAATTTTAAAACAGCTAATGCAATTCTTTTTCTAAAAGTATAAGAACTAATTGCATTTCGAATTAAAATTTTACTCCACTTTATTAATTTAGGATCTAAGATGGAGGTATCATTTTGATTTCAGGGTCTTTGATCTCGTGCAAGACACAAAAGTTTAGTGATCGAAGTAAAATATAGGTTTTGGATTTGAGCCCTTGTGTATGTCAAAAGACTTTTTTGAGGGAGGTTACAAAAGTTTAGTGATGGAAGTAAAATATAGATTTCAGGTTTGAGCCATTGCGTATGTCAAAAGGCTTTTTTGGGAGAGGTTATCACTTCTTGTGCCTGACGGTATCTCAGACATTAGTCTTGAGTCTTTCGGCTTAGGAATACCTTGAAATACCAAAAAAAAAAAAAAAAAAAGGAAACTGATCAAAATAAAATAAGAGAATCGAGTAAAATACAACGAATATTTCGTTGGGTCAATTTTTAAATTTTGTTTTTGACTTTATCTGAATTTATTGGCGAGGATCAATTAACGGGTATCCATTTAGAGCTACCAAATTAACGTGAGGAAGGGACGTGGTTTAAAATTAATACATCATGCAATTCGTCATCCTTCATGCCTTTTAATTAGTGGTTAGCACATTGTATTAAAATATGTGATAATGACTTTTTAAGTTCTTTGACTATGATCGATTTCACTATTAGTCTCTCAACAAAATTTCGTGTAATTTTCGTCCCTACCACTTCAAATTTGCACGCTGGAAGTCCTTTTGATGGATGCAGTTAGTAATTTGCCGTTAAGTAGCTCATGTACCTCCTAAATGCGTTTGACCTAGAGCAAAAATGTTATTTCCATCTATTCCCAACAAAATTCCCCCAATCTTCAAAACCTTAACTTTATCACAACCAATTCCATCCACTAACCTCTCCTTTTTCAAATCAATCACAATTCAATCCATACCTACAAAACCCTCTCCTATTGATCATTCCACTCCCCAATTTGTTTCTCTACAACCCATTGAAGAACTCCCTTCCAAACTCCAAGAAATCGTCAAACTCTTTCAATCCGTACAAGAACCTAAAGCCACGTACCAACAATTGTTATTCTACGCCCAGAAGCTGTCACCGCTCGATCCCCAGTTCAAGACAAGCGAAATAAGGTTCAGGGTTGTGTCTCTCAAGTCTGGGTTCGGGCTTACCTCGATTCTAACAAGAAAAATGTCATTTATGAAGCCGACGACAAATACTCCTTGCATCCCAATCAAAATCCTACTACTGTTATTCCCCTTGTTTCTCTCTCTTTCTAAATCCGCCGCGTCAGCTTGATTTCGCGCGTCCGAGTTTAGTTCCAGTACGTTGTGGAGGGCTGTGTCGAGGGTGTTGATGCGGTCTATGTAGTAGTCAACGAGTTGCCGGGAGGTGAGTTTGTTTCCGGCGAAGGTGAGTTGGATGTCGGCGATCGGAGATGGTTTTGTTTGGAAGGAGACCAAAAGCAAGAGAACGATGAACAGATTAGGGCTCTTCGGCTGTTGAGGAGGGTTCGCTGTTAATGCCGGCACTGGAGAAGGCCATCGGAGTGAGGATTATGATTTAAGTTTCTCTCTCTTCATTGAGCTGAAACTCAGTTCTTGAGTACCCCCACCCACAATCGATTTCGAAGCTTTGGAATTTCAAAATCAAAATCGAGTTGGGTTTACTGGGTTTGAAGCTTTGGAATTTCAAAATCGATTTTGACTGTTGATGGAATTTTGAGATTGGGATTTAAAGATGATAAGAAAAATTCCATTTTCACCCTTGGTCAAACACATGTGGGAGGCACATGGGCAACTTAACGGCAAATCGCTAACGGCATCCATCAAAAGAACTTCCGGCGTGCAAATTTGAAGTGGTAAGAACGAAAATTGCACGAAATTTTGTTGAGGGATTAATAGTAAAATCGGTCATAGTCGAGGGACTTATAAAGTCATTATCCCTTAAAATAAATGACAAAATGTGGAGGTTTGACCTTTGGGATTGACTTGGTAAACAGTTTTCTAGTTGTTTGTTTGATGTCATAGTTGTTCTTAAAGTCACTGCCCCACTTGTTAATTTTTACTTTCCTATATGGCTATATCTTAGTCTAAAATTCTTTAGTTCATGTTGCAATCAGTGTCCTAATTTCAAAGTCTTCATTTCCAGTCCATTTTGTGAAAAGACAAGCGAATATAATACATTTGTTAGGGCGGCATCCTCTTATGTTAAGAGTGTGTGTGTGTGTGTTTTATCATATTTTAGAATTTTTTGTGATATTCTGATAAACGATTGTAATTAAAATTCCTAATTTTCTTTTGGAGAGTTTAAATTGACTATATTTATTTTGAATAAGTTTATATGAATAAAAGTAACCTTTTTCATGAAATTAATCTATTAATAAGAATTAAAACTAACATTTTCTCCATTTATGAAATTAACATAAATAATTTTAAATAGTTATTCTTCAAGGAAACATGGAAAGAAAAGTGACTCGTTTTTTCATTTTTCTTATAGAAATAAAGATATCTACATTGCACCCACAAACAAAAAAATTAAATTAAATTAATCAGCTGTGTTGATTGGTTAGAAAAATAAGTAAAATGTAAACATTTTTGATAACTTTTAACTTGAAAAATATATTGCATCATTGAAATGGATGGATATTTAAAAGGTAATTTCGTCCATATATAAATTGATTTGAGGTTTTTATTAACGAAGGTAATGAATAAGCATAAACTGTAGAGAATAAAATTATATCCTTCGTAAACTGTACTCAAAATACTATGAGTCTCGGGTTTTATAATAGGGAATTGCTATTCCAACCCCCAAAATTGCTAAGTATACCCATTTACTTAGTTTACACCCCCCCTTTAAATATTATACCATCTATATTATTAAGTATACCCCCACTTTTTTCCTATTTTACCCTTTAACAATAAACCCCCAATTCTCACCCACCTAAATTAAAACACTATCTACCCAACCCACTTTCCTCCCAAAATTAAAATACTCTTCATTTCTCACTCTATCATCTAATTTCTATCATCTCCATTTGTTTTGAAGCTTCATCCACTTCAATTTAGCTTCCTAAAAATTACACAAAGTCAAGCCATTACTTAGGCTTGAAACACGTATTTTGGTTAAATTTTTTAATGATTTTTTGAATTTTTTGGAGAAAACTGCGAACGGAGTGTGCGGCACCCTCCGGCCGCACGCCCTAAGGAATGTGCGGCACTGGTCCGCCGCACATACCTTAGGGCGTGCGGCGGGGGTGCCGCACATACCATTAAGCGTGCGGTAAGAGGCGCCGCACATATCTTAGGGTTTTCAAAAATTTTAAGGGTAATATAGTCTTTTAAAATTGTGGTAATTTTGTAATAATAATAAGGGGGTATACTCAGCAATATTGGGGGTGGGAATAGCACTGCTCTTTATAATATTTGGACAAACAATTAACCTACATCAAAAATCAAAATCACATTTGGAAAAAAGTCAATCTCAATTTGAAAAACTGAAATATAAATTTTTATATGCTACTCGTTGCTTGCACCCCGTATCTATGTCTATCCCTATTCATTTATCTCTAAAATCATTCTTTTGTCCTTGCAAGATTTAGGGACTTTAATTTTTAGTTTTTATTTTCTCTCTTTTGGGCCCCACCAACTTCTACCTACCTCTGTCGTACTTTTTTTCGATCATCACTAGACGAAATCTAAATTCAATTCAACCTCTATATGTCAAACATACTCATAATTTTTCATGATCTCCATATCTCTTGTGAGTGTTCTCCATTTCCTTCTTGTGCTGCATGACAATTTTTGAATAATCCGGTATACTGAAACAGCCCAAACAAAATTGAGTCTCAATAGTCACAATTTTTTACAAATCAAACTTTATAAGATTGTAATTTTACTTGTTTGTACTTTCTTTAAATTACACTAAAACTATTACTACTATTTTAGAAATTTTAGTATTTTTTTGGGACAAACCAAAAAAGAAAAAAGGAACTATTTTTTTTGAGACGCATGAAGTATAGGAATAAACTAGATGCACAGAATGGGTTTATAACAATGGGAGATGTTTATGATTGATGCAGCTGGAAAATTGCCCAAGAACAATGGAGTGAGTTGGAGAGGGGACTCGGGACTGAAAGACGGATCAAGTTTAACGGACGTTAAAGGAGGTCTGGTCGGGGGTTACTACGACGCCGGAGACAACACCAAGTTCCATTTTCCAATGTCGTTCGCGATGACAATGTTGAGTTGGAGTGTGATCGAGTACGAGCACAAGTACAGGGCCATTGGCGAGTATGACCATGTCCGCGACCTCATCAAATGGGGCACCGATTACTTACTCCTCACGTTCAATTCCTCTTCCTCCAAGATTAACCACATTTATAGCCAGGTAACCACTACGCAAAACAAACATGTGTCTTTAGTCTGGAACAGAATAGTGAACACTGTAAATAAATGAGTACATCTTTCTATTTATGTGAAGAAAAGGTTGGTGGGTCCCAAAACGGCTCGACTATACCAGACGATCATAACTGCTGGGAGAGACCAGAAGACATGGACTACCCTCGACCAGTCCAAACAGCAACAACAGGGCCGGACCTAGCTGGAGAGATGGCAGCAGCAATGGCTGCAGCATCCATAGTGTTTCGAGACAACAATGCCTACTCCAAGAAGCTCGTCAAAGGTGCCGCTACAGTCTATGACTTTGCCAGGGACTTTGGAAAACGGACTCCGTACTGTCGTGGCAATCTTTTCATCGAACCCTACTACAACTCGAGCGGATACTTTGATGAGTACATGTGGAGTTCTGCGTGGTTGTACTATGCTACTGGTAACACCACCTATCTGTCCCTGGCAACCAACGAAGGACTGCCTAAACACTCCAAGGCTTTCTACATGATCCCTGATTTGAGTGTGCTGAGTTGGGATAACAAGCTACCTGCTGCCATGCTTCTGCTAACAAGGCTGCGCATATTCTTGAACCCCGGCTACCCGTATGAAGACATGCTTAGAAGCTACCACAATGTCACTAGTCTCAACATGTGTTCTTATCTTCAACGCTTCAATGTATTCAACTGGACTCAAGGTACACACACACACCCCCCCCTTATACTCTTCTATACGGACCCCTATGGGATGGCCATGTTCTAGTCCTGGGGCTTCAGATATCCTGATTTAGTTCAATTACTTCTCATGCCCACTTAGGACACGCACACAAACTCTCTATGGTGCAATGGTTTTATGTTAAAACACTAATCATGTATATAAAAGGAAGAGATAAATGCAATTATACATACAAGTGTTTGAAATGTATGTGCAGGAGGACTGATCCAACTGAACCATGGTCGAGGACAGAATTTACAGTATGTGGCTAATGCCGCTTTCTTGGCTTCCCTCTTTGTCGATTACATGAATGCAACAGCAGTTCCTGGATGGACCTGTGGCCCCTCTTTTATCACCTTGGACGTTCTCCGTAGTTTTGCCACCTCCCAGGTTGGTTAGTTCATCATTCATGTACTGATCACTCTTCAAACAGCCTTGTATCTAATTTCAGAGAATTTTGACCAAATTTTTTGTGGAAAAAAAAATAAACAGATGGATTATATTCTGGGTGCGAATCCTATGAACATGAGCTATGTGGTAGGACACAGTAACAAATATCCTAAACATGTTCATCATCGTGGTGCATCCATACCAAAAGTTAACAACGTCAAAAACTGGTGTAGAGATGGGTTCAAGTGGCTTCACACCACCAACCCTAACCCTAACACCATCATGGGAGCATTAGTTGGAGGGCCTGATCGGTTTGACAGATTCCAAGACGTGCGCTCCAACTACAGCTATACTGAGCCCACAATTGCTGGAAATGCAGGTTTGGTTGCAGCACTCGTGTCTCTTACGGGAAGTAGTGGCATTGGCGTTGACAAGAATTCTATATTTTCAGCAGTTCCACCGTTGTACCCAATGAGCCCACCACCTCCACCTCCATGGAAACCTTGAAGTTTTATTTTACATGCAGCATACCCTGTGTATCTTTACATTCTCCATACCTGAAACCTTGTTTCTTACCTTTATGCGTATATACAAAAGAGACTGCATCTTATAGTTCTTGAGATCATTTCACTCTTACTACTGAACCACTCTCATAGCAATTTTACATATTTTATGTATATATTGTAAAGAAAGTTGCATACTTAGATTAACCACAACATATATAAGATAGCAAAAGTTTTACCCGTTAATAACCTTGTTTCTTCACAAGTCTTCGGGTTCATCGCTACAAATAACCCACCACTCTATTATCGTGTTCAACGACCTCTTTTGGCCGTTGTTCTCTATGTTGAGAAACTATTTCACATGTTTAATCGTTTTTCATCAAAAGAAATGGAGCTGAAAAAGCAAGAAAGCTGGGAGAAAAACATTAGCTCATTGATCCATACTATTACTAATCAAGGAATGTGGTGACAATTAACAAACTAGTACAAGGATTATTGACCAATATGAAACCTATAGACTGTATATATAACTTGATTATCTAGGATGGGCGTGAAAATATTCTCTTCATTTTTGTTAACTATAGTTCACATCTATCTAGTTTACGTTCTCCTATATAGCCACCATTTGTTTATTTGAATTAAACGGAGGCATACATGTACTTTGTATAAAACATGAATTTTGAACAAACATAACCAAAGAAGATCAACCTCAAAATTTTATAAATTGTCATTGAAATGTATACAACCGAAAACTAAGAAAGAAGAAACACTATAGAACACCTTGCATTTGAATACCAACTATTTTTCAAAGTCTAAAAACCAAGCACTGACCGATTTTATCAGCAGTACTCCTTATTACCTGCATTTCAAGGGGATATTAATCTAACCAATACGGAATTTGTCCCGATGAATCTGTATGCATGTGTCTCATCCAATCCAACTACTGCCTAAAGCAAGAGCCCGGCTCTTCTGGGGCCCCACGTCCAGGTGCAGCCAATGGAGCAGCTGCAACTCCTCTTTGATTCAGCAGACACCTAAAATGTGCTAATCTTGAAGTTACTTGCCTCGGATCCTTGGCTAGCTTGTCATAAGGTGTCCACAACCTCTCTTCATTCAGTGGCCAAAAGAAAATAGCAAAAAAAGAAGGGTTATTGACAAATATTTAGTAGGTTGCTTGACAACTTCTCAAAGGGGTCATACTTTACTCTCCGTTTAATTTCAAAGTCAAAATGTTTTCAAGAAAATATTTTTCTTTTTTTTTTTTTGGTTTCCCAAAGTGTCTCCAGGTAAGCCCAAGAGTGGACTAGTCCCCCGAGCCGGGTAGGACCATGAGTGGCAGTAGAAGCTCTCCCAACAAGACGCTACATATAGCAATTCGAGGGGCCATACATGCACACAATACATAGCAGCTCTCTGCTCCCACAGTACTTTGAAATAGTCCCTCTTTAACAAAAATTTGCTTTGCGGAGACTCAAAAAGGCATTAGAATTCAAAAGTCTTGTTAATTATGATATGCATTGAATTTTTATTAAATGTAGATCATTTAACAAGTTACTGATGACCTGTTAGAATTTTTCTTCATTTAGTGTAATTATATTGAACTAAACTAATCCAAGAAAATTACAAGCTTGAGTAATTCTGACTATCAGTATCTGAATTCTTGTATTTGGATTATTTTCCTTCATTTTATAACAAGCAAAGCTAAAATGGTGTACCTTTTTTTTATACCACCATATAGTACTTATAATTTAAATCTCAATTGTAAACGTGGCTCAGGCTCTATGTTAAATTTGCATCAGTAAATTCAATACATTAGTCTAACCAAATTACGCAATCTTTTCATACAAAATTGAAAAGAGATAAATGTAATACAACTTTTGGAAAATATACTTTTCACTACTTCAAAAGGATTTAGTTTTAGGTCTGCTCAAATGATAATTTACATAGTTATATAGAATAGTTACAAATTACGACTAACCAAAAAATAAAATGTGAACATTAGCTTTTGTTCTATTTGGTCCAAAGAAAATTACTTGTTACACCAAGTTTACGAAGTACTAGGCCAATTCTTCTTTATAAAATATAGCAATATAAAATGGTCTAAGATTTAAGGATAACCTAATTTTTAACATTGAAAAGTCTAGGGTGGCCTTGATACAACTAGAAAGCCATACTACTCTTATGAGAAGGCTAACGGGGCCATGGCCCCCGCTTGGTCTTAAGGTGGCTTCCACACTATAATTTCATAAAATATTTAGAAGGGCAGAACGCAGAAGATACACATTTCGTAGGGTATGATAACTGAGAAAGTAAGTTAAACAAAGTACCTGCAGCTGCAGCAGCACGTGGCCATATGGTTTGTTCAATGTCTGAGCCATCGATATGTTCACCCCACATGCACACCTCACCCCCAATGACTAGTTTCTGTTCGTTTGGTCTTGTGATGTTTGTGAGGGGTTCATTTGTATAAAACCCCTGCCAGGTTGCATCCAAGTGGTCCAAATACCACTTGTCTTGGTTGCTTACGATGCACCTCAATCCAGCAGCAACAACCCGCTCGGCCACACCACCCCCAAGCCTATAAAAGATGAGAAGTTTCATACAAATTAACCCTGTAGGGTAGGGTAAAAAATGAAGCAAGATGTTAACTTATATTACATCAGTAAATAATACTCGCTACATGCTGCTCAACGAGTCCTATTATCTACTCCCTCCGTTCCACCCAAAGAGTTCCCGTTTGAAAAGTCTAATAATTAAGGAATATATAAGTAATATTTGAGTTAGTCATAATTACAAAAAAAGTTATATAGTCAAGATGTTTATAGCATATGTGGAGCGTAAAGTTGAAAGTTTTATGGAGATTGTAGGCATAATTTTTTAAAATTGACTCTTTAAGTGGAACATCCCAAAATAGAATAGTGGGCTCCTTACCTGGGCTGGAACGGAGGGAGTATTTTGTAATGTTTCATTTAAAGAGTCCTATTTGAAGATCTAAGCTCATTTTATGTTTCCAAATTTTACCTTATTAGAGTAGACTTAAAATCAAGAAAACTACTATAGTTCTTATTATTAAGGGATTCATGCTAATTCAATGATATCCTTAAAAAAAATTGACTATTAGACGTGGAATCTCAACAAAGGAGAATTATCCGTCCCAAAAAAATAAGCCATACTTTGACTTTATTTGGTCAACTTCATTAAACTTTGACCAAAGACTTATAAAAAATTATTTGTCCTTCGGAAATTTTAAAAGTTGCTATTAATAATATTCTTACTATTGTTTCAATGATTTAAATTTTATTGCCTAAAACATAATAAATGTATGTTAAATAGTGATTTTATATCATCCTAGGTTGACTTTCCAATATAGAAAGTGGACTATCTTTTTTCTTTTTTTGGAAAGGGAGTACTAGATTAGATGTTTTACCATTATCTTGCAAAATACACTTCCAAATAATTATACTATCCAAACTTCATAACAAGAATTTTAATACTAATTTCAAGTTCCAGAATCTAATTATATTTGCAATCATTCTGGAATTCAACAGAGGAGAGACTGCAATAATCAAATTTTATACTTTGCAGTAAAGTGTTTTCTTTCTTCTTTATAAGTTGCGAATATCTATCTGAGAACATGCTGTGCTTCTCCAAGATTAACAGAATACGTAGATTCTATCTATCTATTTTAGCATCAAGTTCTCTTCTTGTTTATTAAGTACAGGCAAGCACCTGTCCCGACAAAAAATAATACTATAAATTGTTCTAGAATACTATATGCAGGGTCTATACACTGTCATTTGTTTCTGTTGCATCAACAATTTACTGATTGATAAAATCTCATTACTATCAAACTTTTAGATTGTGTGTACTATTGAACAGAATTTACACTTTCGAAGTGTCACAGCCTGCCCCTTTACAGCTATATTTACTAATATAAAAAGTACCCTATTAACATTTTCTTCACAGAACTGGAGGCATTAGTACTGCCATTCTTAATAAAATGCTTTATACTCCCTACACCCCAAAAAAATAGTCCTACTTCCTATTTTCGATTGTCCCAAAAAGATAGTCTCATTTCTATATTTTAACCTACAAACTTCAAAAAAAAATTATAAAATTTTCCTTCTTTTCAAAAACATGATACTTCTTTTAGGTATCATATAGAAGCAAAAGTACAATGTTAAAAAGTACGACTTTTAAATGGGACAATTTGTTTTGGGGTAGAAGGAGTAATAAAGATGTATAATGCATGAACCTCATTAGTGTAATCCAGTATTTAGAGCATACCAGTTATGAACCACAGTTTTCCGACTCAATTTACTACCAAAGTTGTTGAACGTCTCCTCCCTGTAACAATTAGTGAGCATAACTGAGATGTGAATTTATACAAAAGAAATGAGCATGCTTGGCATGTTGATTTATGTAATAGAACAAAGTTTTGACTCAAAATTCATTGTACCAGTTAATAATTTCATAGCCATGGGACAATGCTATATTTTGAGCCCGCAAGACAAAGTATTGGTAAGCTTCGGATTCATTTAGACCATGCTGTTTTAACCTGCAATACATGATGCAGCTCTAAGTATTTAAAATAGAATGATTCCTGAAACTGAGAGACAATAAATTTATCAAAATGATCATTCTGTGTCAATATATCAGAAGTATATTTTAGCCAATTACTTTAGGCAGGCTTTTTGAAAATGAGAGAAGACCATATTGCCTCAAAACCGTAAATGTCGGCCACTTAAAAGTTCAGGAGCAGTCTCTAAGATACAGAAAAGATGAGTGACAGGCTGAAGGAACTAATAGCATGGGCCAGGAGGATCAGATTTGGCAAAAAGCTACATCAACTGAAAAACAGTAGAGATACGACAGAGGAGATGGAGATAAAGAATAGCACATGCTTTATCTCTTCAACAAATAATTTATAAAACCACCTCGGAGAAGAGAAAACGACTAAAACTATTTCTATGAACAATGATTTGGATGAAAATGTTAATGATTTGCTAACTAGGGATAATGGCCAAACTTAAACAATCGTGTGACAACAACAATATATGAAGACACGAGTTCATTCAATCATGGAATTTGACATTTTCTGATACATAAAATAGACCTAATAAATTACCACTTGAGGAAACTAAATGTTTACACAGCCACTGACCTAAAACTCACATGTTGCAAGCATACATGTCCTATATGAAGAAAGTACACTTCACACAGAAAAAGGATGGGCGAGCGCATGAGGCTCCAGTGGGAAGCATAGATTTTGACCCTGCCCCAACCTCGCAGTGCCTAGCCTCCTAGATTGGGGTTGTCCTAGGATTTGAAAACTTTAGCTATCATTCAATGAAGAACAGGCTTTGATCTTGATTGTCTCTTCTGAGGCATTTGTTCGATGTTTTGCGTCAAAGCCTACTTTATTAATCTTGCGAACAGTGAAATTTACTGAGTTTTTTCTGTTGTTAAGAAAATAGTAGTAATAAATCCCAATTTAAATGCATGGAAAAAGACACAGATGAACATGATCATCAAGAGTGTAGAGAAATGGAGAAAGCATATCATAAGTTTCTAATTACTACTTCAAAGTTTCCCATGAAAACCCCACACACAGCCTCCCTTCAGGAAAGTTACATTTAAATCTAAAATAAAACAAAACAAAACAAATAAACAAACGTTCAGTAATCACCAATATAGCATGAGCAAATTGTTTCTAGTAGACCAACGAAACATGATCAACAAAATAAGATAATCATATAGCAAAGAAAATTTACTTCAAATACTAGAGAATAAATGAGGGAGATATTTAGACCGTTACCAGTTCCTTACATGAGGAGTCATTCCCCAGCAACCTGCATCAAATATACATCAGGGTGAATCATCATCATGCTATTAAGTTCAGTTTTCAAAAGGTAAGACAGTTGAGACATAACATAATTTTTCTCAAGTTAACTGTTGACGCAGAAGCAAATCGTAGAAGAAAATACAGATTTCCAAGAAGGCTATATTTTCTGGACAATATGATCATTTCTTGTACATGCGCATCGTGGAGAGTACATGTATGACATAAATGCATCTTGGACCAGCGACTTGATAAAAATTAGTGGGAATTGTAGCTATAAGGACATCAAGCTACAGGAATCTATCTGTGGATGTGTGCCACCATATACGTCTTGAAGTTCATATTGTGCTTTCAGAAATGTATAGATTCAATTATTACATGTACAGTACATGGGATGGTTGTAAAAACACTATTTTCCCTTTTCTAAAAAGTACTATAAAGTCTCTTTGTGTATTTACTAAAATTTAGGCAAAAAGACAAAACCAACTCAAACAGCCAAAGCAATTATCAATGACATTATTAAGGTCATGTGTCGAGATAGCAGAATCAAAGCGAAATTATTATTCCCAGTTATTTTAAATTAGAATTTAGGTAACTTTACTCCCAAAAAGGGTAAGCCACCCAGCTTATTGATGCTGGATGGCTCATGACCTGAACCGAGCACAGAAAGGTGTCAAATGGCTTTATAAATTATAACACTACGGAAATTCTTGGTGAAACAGAACAACTGAAAGTTTAAAATGCCCATGTCAAGCAGGCATAATTAAAGAACCAAGCAGCAACTTATTGTCTGTCCAAATCCTCCAGTAAATATATGTAAAATATACGTCATGAGAATGCAGTATGTGGCAGGAGAGTAATTAGGTTCTGGCAGGAAGTTATTGTGGACGTAAAATGCCCATGTCAAGCATGATCAAAGAACCATTGGGCAAGTCAAATGTCTGTTAACATCCTCTATTTAATCCATGTAAGTTGCATGTCACGAGGTTGCAGTTGGTAGGCAAAAGTGACTGGATTCTGGCAGGTAGTTACAGGACATACTTTTCAATTGTAAGAATTTGCATATCTGCAGTTAGTATTCACATATCATGTGCATTCGAGTTTCTCTTTCCTTCTTGTTTGAGTTCTATCCATTTGCTTGATATATTCAACCAACTTACATCTAGCACCAAATATGCCAGCTTAAATGAAAATTTTGATAGTTCTTTGAATAGATGAACAGAACCTTAAGGTAACTTCCAACTTCCAAGCTAAGAAGGATGGCTTATTGGTCAAGTGCTTCATGATAATTTTAAACTTTTCTACTGATTCATTGAGAATAATAATTTGGAATATTCTTTTTAACAAATATGTATCACTTCCTCCGAGTGGAAGAGAAGAAAGTCACTTCCTTGCAAACATAAGGATCACACATACTTGTCGAAACGAATTGACAGATTTACGCCCCACACAGAAACAAGTTAAAAGAACAAAAAAAATCTTGGCATAATTACGGTGTAGTGCTGGATTTGAAAAAATAATTACTGCGTATATATATGTAGCAGATGATCGTCATCATAATTTGATGAAACATAAATATCAGATGAAATATAATACTCACTGGTGTCTACTTCATCACCTCCCAAATGAACAAACTTAAATTTGAAGACCTTACTGAAATCTGAAACAGGAGGAAGTGCTAGAAAGTTAGTTGTCCATAATTTTTGCAGTAAAAAGGAGGCCAAGTTTCATTTTGAGCAAACATACATACCTGAAAGAATTCCATCTATTAATTTGAAGGTGAACTCATTGCTTACATCAAGTGGTTCCTTACAGTCCACTGATGGCCATAGGGAAGGATAACCAGTCCCCCTGAAGATGAAAAACTGTTAGGATCTTGACTACAGAATGCAAAAGACTCAGAGCAAAGCAATTCTTCAAAGATTTTGGAGTCCATAGATACATAAAAGAAATAAGTATAAAAGTTGAATGATGAAATGAGCAGTGTAAGAGTCAATGTCATGCTTGAGATATCATTTAGGTCCCTCATTTTGAATCCCCCATGAACTGATTTGGTTGGTCCATCCATCCATCCATACCAGCTTGTAGGTTCCCCATTGACATAACCAACCAAATCTACCCACATCATAGGTAATGAGGGGGATACCTGGCCTTTACCCGTGGTGTAACAGCTGATTCCGAAAGCGGCATTCCCTCTTCCCACGTAGACATATGTCTCTGTGGATGATCCACCCAAATTAAGAACTAATCCTTGAAACCAGCCCCATTATGGATCAAAGTTTTACCACACTAACTCCTGACACTAAAACTTACTAAGAGTTACGTTAGAGCATCCCCAAAGTTTCTAGATGACTTGTTAATTGACATAAACTATCAAATATAAGATGGTACATAAATGGTCTGTTAAAATACAGTAATGTTTATTGCTTAGTGTGCTCATTTTATTTTTTAACTCTTCTCAGACCATCGTCGGGAAGAAAGAGCTTCGGAGCTGTAAGGGAGAGGGTAAAACCCTCTCCGCATTCTCGTCCCATTAAGAGAAACAATCTACTAAACATGGAATATTCTTTTTTTAGATCCACTACTCTCCTCCCATGTTATGTCCCTTCCAAACTATGATTTGGGGACACGGAAAATTACATAACCTAACCCTGTCAGAGACACATGTCGACATGTCTGGACACGAAATAGAGTTACTAGAAAGACATTAGTGTTTTGCTGCATGTAATATCAAATTCCATGAAAGGTATGATTATAAATATCTGACCAAAATATGTTAAGAAAAAATACTATGGAAGTAATTATTGGAAGTTTAGAAAGCACTTATGTTCATGTATAACTTCAACACCTATTTACAGTTTATTTATATAGGCCTGTGTCCTCGTGTCTCAGATTTTGAAGGTAGCCGTGCTGTCGAACACTACGTGTCTATGTTGACTCTCGACACTCTTGTCTGAATCCACAAATCGTAGCTATCAAACATATACTACTAGTGTAGGGAGCACATCATTGATGGAAGTTGAATTTCCTGGGTCACAATTAAATGATCTTGGCCCATAACTTTCATGATTAGTTACAGGGGGGTTGGGAGAGACTAGACTTGGAATTTTTCTCTGTGTCCTCTACTGGTGGTTCCTCCAAAGGGTGAGTTACACTGGAAGAACGGTGAAAAGGCCAGTCACTAGAGGATTTTCTGCTCGCAGGTGGGGAGATTGTTACGTAGTTATCTTCTGATTTATACGAAGAGAATGGGACCTTTGGACAAATTCTCAGAACTTACTCTATTACGTGATCCAAAGATTCCAATAGTTGAATACCCAGCAACATATGGGTTTGAGCAAGTCTTTTAAGATGTCTCATGAATCGAATGAGGATGAGTTCAGTTTTTCTCTTCATTGTAAAGAAGATGAAGAGTTGTTCATAGGAAGTAGTATCCAAAAGTACTGAGGCCAATTCTAAGTAATTGTAGGGAGAGAACACGAAGAAACTTATGGGTAAAATTCATTATGAATGGAAGGAGGCGTAGGGGAAAGGGAGTCAATGGGGCTTGGAGGATTTAACTTAAGTCTAAATGAGGGCCATAGCCTCGTGAATAAGTTAGTTAAGTGAACTGGAAAAGAGGTAGCTAGCAATCCACTTTCGAAAGCCAACTATACCAAAATTCCAATTGCTTAAAATGGTAACAATAAGAAAACTTGCTCGTTTGATGCCATACGATAGAGGCAGGAGATATTATAATCATCTTGCGTAATAGAATAATATTGGCAGTTCCTCATGGTAGCATAATTTCAAAAAGTCCAGATCCCTCTTCTCAAGCTAGAAGCTCATTCATCCAATTTCCTTTTTGGAATTTTTTAAAGTTTCTTGGGTTTGTACAATTCAAGTAGATCAGAGTTGTAGGGGCAGCTACAAGGGGTTGAAGTTTACTCATCAGGAGAAGTGATTTTGTTTTTGTGTGGCACCTTGCATTATACAGGCTTGTACAAACTTCATCGCCAATGAGAGTCTATGACTCTATAAAGTTGCCATGGATCTATTTACCTTGTATTTAGAAGGTAGGACCTTTAATTAATCTGGCTAGAAGGATTCTCCTTCATTTCTAGGCTCTCATCTCTTCTGAGTCAAAGGACACCATTTGAGACATTTCTGGGGCATGTATTATAAACCTACTTTGGGCCCACTCCGATGTTGCTAGATAGTGGAGATTTTGAAGCAAAGGGATGATAAGATTCTTAAAAAGCTGGCTAAAGGAAGGGAAATTGATAGAGAATGCTCAGGATATGTGGCATAGCTCAGGTAGAAGGATGCCCTAGTAAGTGTTCAAGATGCTGAAGCTATTAAAGCAAAAACTTGAAACGTCCAACCAACATTGTTACAGAAAACAAAAAAACAAAGCAAAAAAAAAAAAATTTAAAAGAAGAACATTGCTCAGTTTGCAGGAGTTCAAGGAGTTACACTGTATAAGTTTATAGAGTTTGATTAAGGCGAAAGAATATTCGAAATAGTAAACATATGCTACACTCCCATCAACTAACAAATTGCAATGGTGAAAATTACCAGCATGATATTGTCTACACAGTGCAGTTGCTATTTCCTGCACTTGTTTGCACCATCAGGTATCTAAACTTTCTCAATTGATGCACTAGGTAATCAAAGTACTCGGTCACTTTCTACTACGAATTTTTTGGGATACACGTACAGTGAATCTTTTTTTTTTTTCTGATGTCGTGAAATTACAGATAAGAGTGTAAAAGGAAAAATCTCTAAATCAAAATTAGGGAGAATATAGTAATAATTACCAGGAGAGTGCATGTCCAGGAACATCTATCTCAGCCAGTACACTTATTCCTCGTCTTTGAGCATAGCTGCCAAATTTGACATTAATAGTTAGAAAGGCATATATTAGGGGAATATATCTTTTCAGCCATGAAAAGTGGAAGAATAGTGACTTGCCTCACAATGTCAGCCGCATCAGCCATTGTATATCGTTCTGGAATGGAATAAGCACCATTCCACAATTTTGGATAAGAAGGTATCTCCAAAGGAAAAGACTGTGAATCTACAATGTGCCAGTGTAGAACGTTCTACATGAAAGGAAAGGAAAGGAAAAGTTTAGGAATAGGTTTTTCTCCAAGTAGCAATTTGTTGAGTTATTTTACCAGGAAACTTCTTTCTTAAATTGCAAGGAACAAAAACCAATTCACAGAACAGATCTTGCCAAAGAAAAAGTTCTGATGGAAATATCCTAGGAGATGACAGTCCATGGCTATGATATTTGGTATAGGGATTTTATGTTGAACATTAATCCACATAAACATGTAATTTAACACCTTCTGGAATTGAAAGAGCACTCGTAATCTTAGGAATTAAACGTTTACATACATCCTTGAATCTCAATTACATATTTTGTACATGAATCCTTTCTGACATTCAACCATGTTTTGGTAATAGCTTTTTGCTTACTCAGTTATACATGAGGAATCATTTAGATTTTATGACTTGGTGAAGCAGTGCACCTTCATAGTGACAACAAAGTTAAAACAAGGACTCATCCTCATCACCACACAGTGCCAAAGAGCCAAGTCCCTATAAATGCTAGCGTGACTAAAGAAATATTTTTCCATGAAATAAGTTAGCCAAGTTGAATCACTTTTCCCAGTGGTGAATGACAAAATCATGCCAACTCTGATACAGCTACATCGCTAATAAGGGCTCTGATGCAGCACCAATTAGATAATACAAGTTAAGAGAGAATTAGAGCTTACGGAAGGAGAAGAAGAAAAGAAAATGAGAAGAGGAACCAAGCTTCCTTGGAGAATTAGGAGAAATAAAATCTCAATAATCCAATCTAACTATTCTATTACAAAAGAGGCCTATTTATAGGCTTTGAGTTATTAATCCACAAAACAAAGGAATCACAATACTAAAAGTATCCAACTATAATATAGAAGAACACTTTAAGTCCTAAAATAATAAATAATTACTCCCTCCGTTCCCAAAAAAGTATCATGTGTGACTCGGCACACAGATTAAGAAAAGATAACCGACTTTATTATAAATATTAGGATAGTTTGTGTTTTCCAAGAATACCCATGTGAGAGTGGGGCCCCTAAATTAAAGTGTAAATCAAATTAAGGGTAAATTGATAAAAGTGTTTTCCTAAAAAGGAAGATTTAGAAACTAGACACTTTTTTTGAAACGGACCAAAAAGGAAAACAGGACTGGAGGGAGTACTAATTAGGCGTAGGAACGTTAACACGTATCCCATGCCTAGAATACGTATGCTTCCACCATCCATGGTCCCCATCAGTCTCCTTCCCTTTCTAATCTTCGAATTCTGGGGGTGAAGTTAAATTCAAAGCATGGTTTAAACAGGAAACCAGTTCAACTCCAATCCTAAAGGCTTAGTCATAAATTTTCAGCCACATAAATCCACAGTTCCGTATACTTTGTATCTAGGGCCGAAATTCCAACAGATATTAAGGCCTCTTGATTCTTTTAATGTTTTTCCAAACACGTTGACTACATTCTTTTGGTGCTTTATTTGTCCTCGCATTTTATATTTTTTTTGCATTTTGATCATATCAGCCTTCTCATTGATGCCTTCATTTGTGGTAATGATAACCAAATCATCTTCATTGCAGTTATCAAGTATCCTTTACCTCGTTCCTCATCTTCGAGAAATTCTAGCTTCTCAAGGCGGCCTTCCTTAATCACATGGCTTTTTTTCGAGATAAACACCATAAAAGAAACTTATTTAGATCATGTATGTTTCAAGTACTTTAAGGAATGTCCCCAAACTACAACCATCTTCTCGTACCTCTATTCACCATTTGCAATTTAGGTTGTATAAAAAGTCATTTCTTTCGTGAGACAACTATAATTCTACGTCTAAGGGAAGGACAGCTTGACATATCTGGGTAGACAAATCAACTTTTTAAGATGAGGAAAATTAACAAATGAATGAACTTAAGTCAGATAGGTAGAAATCGAATGGCCTAAGTAATCTTGTGAGAAAGAAAAAAAAAATATCCAAGCATTCTTTTGAAACAAATAGTATCAAAGAACTATATAAAATCCCTCCTTGCAGTCTAGAATGTACAGGGAGCAAAAAACAAAGAGATAAGGTGGATATAGAATAGGACGGATGGGAGGTGATTAAGGATGATCTTATGGAGGTCTTTCATCATTTCTTCATGCATAAGCAATTTGAAAGAAGCTTTAATGCCTCTTTTATAGCTCTTATTCCAAAGAGGAAAGGTGCAGCGGATATTAGGGAGTTCTGGCCTATCAGTTTGTTAGGAGGGGTGTATAAGATTATAGTAAAGGTGCTCTCGATCCGTTTGAGAAAGGTTATTGGGAAGGTAATTTCAATCTCTCAGCATGCCTTTGTGGGTGGTCAGCAGATTACCAAAGCAGCTCTAATTGCAAATGAGACTGTGGATGCCAGAATTAGGAGTGGGGTTCCCGGGTTGATGTGCATACTTGATATTGAGAAAGCTTACGATCATGTGAACGGGGAGTTTCTTTTGTATTTGCTGTCAAGGATGGGTTTTGGGGATAAGTAGAGAGATTGGATTCTATTCTGCATATCTTGGTGAGATTTTCTGTTTTGATTAATGGAGAGCCGAAAGGATTTTTCTCTAGCTCAAGAGGTCACAAGGAGACCCCCTCTCTCCCTTCCTGTTTATTATTGTCATGGGAGCGTTTAGCAGAATCATGGATGCCTCCATACGAGGTGGATTTATTCGAGGCTTTCGGGTTGGTACGGACAGGCATTACGAGGTAGTGGTGTCTCATTTGTTGTTCGCTGATGATACTCTTATTTTCTGTGAGGCGGAGGCCTCTCAGGGTTACCTTCGTTTGGCGCTTCTTTATTTCCAAGCTGCTTCAGGGTTGAGGATAAATATTCATAATGGTGAGATTTTCCCAATAGGGAGGTTGAAAAGTTTGTGCGTAGGTTGGCGGGGTGGAAGAGACCGTGTTTATCGAAGGCGGGTAGGCTTACTTTGATCAATAGTACTCTTGCTAATCTTCCTAATTATTGTATGTCGGTGTTTTGTCTTCCGGTTTCTGTGGCTAAGAGACTAGAAAAATTAGAAAGGGACTTGCTTTGCAATGGGATGTCAGAAGAACAGAAATATCATTTGGTCAAGTGGGATTCGGTATGTAATAACTTGAGTGGAGGTGGTCTAGGGATTAAAAAGCTTAGGCCCTTTAATTCTGCTTTATTGGGGAAATGGCTTTGGAAATTTTTGGTCAAGAAAGATGTATTCTGGAGGAGGGTGGTGGTGGAAAAGTATGGGGAAAGCGATCATGAGTGGACTCCGAGCGAGGTCGAGATGACTTATGGGGTTGGTGTGTGGAAAGGGATTCGCAAAGGGTGCAACCTATTTAGGAATTTTATTGCGTTTGACATTGGCAACGGGGAGTCAGTTAGTTTTTGGGAAGATAAATGGTGTGGGGATTGGAGTAGAGGAGAGTGTTCCCCGGATCATATAACATTGCAGTCAACAAGGAAGAAAGGGTTAGCTCGGTCTTGCACACTAGCGGAAACGTCGTGACATGGAATCCAACATTTAGAAGAAATCTGCACGACCAGGAATTGGATCAGATCGCGCGCTTATTTGAGTTATTGTATGCTCAAAAGGTGGTGGCTAATAGAGAGGATTCGGTGTTGTGGGAGGGGGTGAAGAACAAGATTTTCTCTATTAAATCGTATAATCAAAAGATTAGGAGTTGTAACAATTTATTCCCTTGGAAGATAATGTGGAAAAATAAGGCTCTAGCGAGAGTAGCCTTCTTCATGTGGGAAGCAGCGAATGGTGCAATCTTGACTGGGGTAACCTGCAAAGAAAATTTATGTGAACTGGTGTTATATGTGTAAGGGGGATGAGGAGACAGTCAATCATCTTCTTCTTCATTGTCCAATGACCAAGATTATTTGGGATTTTATTTTCAGTTTATTTGGGCTGACTTGGGTGATGCCTAACTCTGTCAAGGAGTTGATTCTTAGTTGGTCGTCGTATAATAGAAAGAGGAGGAACATCTTTTGGGATTTGGCTCCACTAGCGGTGGCTTGGACTGTGTGGAAGGAAAGGAATCGTAGAGCTTTAGATAATATAGAGACGAGTACTATTGGTTTGGGAGAGCTAGCGTTTCGGACCTTATTTTCTTGGTGTGGAGTGTTGTGGACGTCGGATGGGAATCCTTTTGTAGAGTTTATGGACAGTATTTCTATTGATAGCTAGTTGGATTTTTTTGTATACTCACTGTGTACATAGGACGCGTCACCTATTTTGACGTCCATTTATTTATATACTTATAAAAACAAATAAAAATCTAGGCAACTGATTTTGATGATTTCTCAACTTTTTATTATGCACTCCTCAAGTAAACCACCTATGTGTTACATGCTGCAATAAATATTTTAAAAAATACTTACTTTGATAAATTTACATATACTACATACCTAATGAACATTAGGCCTCAAGATTTAAGGTTTCTGGTTTCATAGCTTAAGGAGTGTCCAGTAAGTGTTAGCCAGTATACCAAAAAAAATATTTAATTTAGTAATTAATTCTTAGGCAAAAAGGCTTTTGCTAATTAAGAATCCAAGAATAGAAATCTTTGGCATTGAAAATCACACCAATGCATTGAAAGCACCCACCCCCCCCCTTCAATATATTGGTGCTGGTTCCCATTGTCAAATATTTCTATACTTGGATGCTAACATAGTGCCCTTAGGCCACTCATTGCACATTTATGAATTATTGTGCACCTTTTTGAGAGTGTGAGGGCATTCGTTGTTAAGAAATAGTACTCATTACTCCTCACATGCCCTTAGTATGCAAACTGGTCTCACGTGATAAGACAAACCAACAAAGTGAACTAACATACCATGAGGAACAAATGCAAGCAAAAGGACTTGATATTCATGACCCGCCCAAACTAGAGCTCTTAATGTTAGGGAGATATGTAGCCCATAAAGCACTAGCACCCCATATGGAAAAGGCCCATTGCACAAATTGGAACCCAATTCTAACCCAAATGCCTGAGTTAAAGAAAGGGAACCCATCAATACCTATCAAGCTTAAGAATTGCTGAAATGTGGTATGAGATGGGTATCCAATCTAGAAATGATGGGAGTTAATATAACATCAGTTTAATTTACTAGTATGATCTCTGAGTTAGAATTGGATTCCAACTTGTGTATTTGGCATTGTTAGATAGATTGCAAGCAATGATGCGCGGGTTTCTCGTTTCTGACTTGCAAGTGGTGAATCATGGCACATTTAAGGGATTGCTCTCCATTCTACTAAGTCATCTTGCCAAAGTTAACCGTGGCAGCTCCATTGCATGACAAGGGGTGTATGTGTAAAAATAATTGACCCGCAAGCCCCTTAAATAAATCAAATTAAATTTAAGTATATATTTTGGTACTTCTAATTACAAATTTACAATATCACCCTTCCAAAATTAATTTTAAATTTATTTTGTCGTTAGAATACGTGTTCTTTTTTATGCTATGCTTGTGGTTTTCGGTTGAGATGATTTTTTTCCTCTGGCAATTTTTCATAGTTTGACCAAACGAGAAATAGAAGTTTAAACTTCAGTTTTGAAAGTCACTTATTGTAACTTGATGTATCAAAATATATACATCAATCTCCCGGTGGTCGTAGCCTTCGAACCAAAAAATAAATACTCCCTCGTTCCTAAAAGGAAATCCATCTTTCCTTTTTAGGTCATCCCAAAAAAAGTGACTACTTTCTAATCTTTCCTTTTCTAGATGTTACTTTTATCATTTTACTCTTGATTTGATTCTTACTTTAATTGATGTGCCCCACACTCACATGGGCATTTTTCACACACTATCCTAATATAAATAATAGAGTCAATTAACTTTTCTTAATCTGTGTGTCGAGTCAAGCAAAACTCTTTTTTAGTGTTGTAAGTCATATGTATAATGTAAATATTGTAGGGGTTGAAATTGTATTTATCTATATATTCTTAGAAGTATAAATACTTTGCCTTAACCAGATTCTAGGTTACGGCTTCTCAATATATTGTTTTCTTCTCTACTTTATTTTGTAACATGGTATCAGAGTTTTAGGGCTCGATCCATTGAATTAACTGTCAACCCAAGTAGAGTTGACTGCCTTAGGGTTCTTCCTTGTCGAAGGGACTGTTTTTGGAGTATTGAAGATCAGCACTTCGAGGGATGTGAACGGTGCGTGAACAGTGATTGTGAACAGTATTGGCATGAACAGTGCCATCGTGAACAGCAGTTTTGAAAGCAGTATTTGTGAACAGTGCTACGTGAACAGTAGTTTCGGAAGAAAAAAATTGGTCTTATTTTTCCTTCTTTGACGCATTTTTTTGATGGCTGAATCTACGACGAGAAGAAATTTCTTGTCACAGAGATTGTTCCGGTGTCTATGAAGATTACAGATGAGAAATTGAATGAGAAGATGAGAAATTGAATGAGAGTAACTATTTGTAGTGGAGTAAGACTGTGCGAATATTTCTTCGTAGTATTGAGAAGGATGATTATCTTAATGATGATCCACCTTCGGATCCTAAGTCAGAAGAAGGGAAGATTTGGTTAAGGGAGGATGCACAACTATTTTTGCCCGTGAGGAAATCTATTTCACCCGAGATCACTCCCTTGGTAAACCATTGCGAGTTTGTTAAGGAACTTATGGAGTACCTTGAATTCTTATTTTCTGGCCAAGGTAACATGAATCGTATTTATGATGTGTGTAAAGCTTTTTATCGCCCAGAAAAGCTGGAGAAATCACTTATGGAATATTTTATGAATTTTAAGAAAATTATGCGGAACTTAATACACTTCTTCCTTTTAGTTCTGACATGAAGGTTCAAAAGGCTCAACGAGAGCAAATGGCTGTTAGGATTACCACAAGAGTTTGCAACTGCAAGGTCACAAATACTTGCTAGCCCAGAGATTACTTCCTTTCGAGATGCTTATATTAGAGTTGTACATGTTGCAGGTGAAGTGCCACATTCCACTATCCCGAGTGAGTCAAGTGCTTTTTGACTCAAAAGATAATAGAATGATGGAAGGCGTGGTGGTCAAAATACACGTAGTGGTAGAGATAGTGGAAATTTTATGAGAGGTAGAGCTAGTAGTCGAGGTGGAGGCCACAGTCAGGGTGTGCAGCGAGGCTATAGTCAAAATGATCAACGACTGTGTCACTATTGTGGGAATCTAGTCATTTGCAGCGTTCATGTTGGAAGCTACACAGCAAGCCTGACAGCAGCCACAGTTTGCCAATGTAGCTACCGTTGGTACTGTGCCTCAACCGCCGTCTATTGTTATCTCTGCAGATGAGTATGCTAAGTTCACTCAGTATCAAGCTTTACAACAATCATCAAATCCTCCTAAGGCTACTATGGTTCAGTCAGGTAAACCCACCATATGCCTTACATCATTCTCTCGTATATGGGTCATTGATTCCGGTGCCACAGACCACATGATAGGTCATATGGACACCTTGTCAGCATTTACTTCATTATCCTCTCATCCTAGTGTCATGATTTACTGGTGTTGGTATTGCCTCCCCTACTTCCTCTCTTTCTTTGTCTTCTTTCTTGTACTTGCCTAATTTTCCTTTTGATTTACTATCTGTTAGTAAAATTACACGTGCTTTAAATTGTAGTGTCTTATGTTTCCCCGATCATTGTGTCTTTCAGGATCTTACGACGAGGAGGATTATTGGCAAAGGAAGTGAGTCGGGGGGCCTTTATGTTCTTGACAGTGGTTCTGGTTCTAGGGTGCCGAAGCCAGTTGCATGTTCCAGTATTAGTTCTGCCCATCAGATTCATTGCCGGTTGGGGCATCCATCTTTATCGAGTCTAAAGAAAATGTGTCCTAGTCTATATTCTCTGTCTAGCTTAGAGTGTGAGTCTTGTCAATTCGCAAAACATCATCGAGTGCCTTATTTACCTAGGGTCAATAAACGGGCTGCGTCCCCCTTTGAGTTACTTCATTCAGATGTTTGGGGCCCTCCTCCTTTTAAGTCTAAATTGGGATTTCGGTATTTTGTTACCTTTGTTGATGACTACTCTCGAGTTATTTGGTTATATTTTATGAAAAGTTGTGATGAATTATTTTCAATATTTTGTGCTTTCTGTGCTGAAATTCAAACTCAATTTAATCTTCATGTTCGTGTTTTGAAAGGTGACAATGCAAAAGAATATTTTTCTGACCCATATCAATTGTATATGTCAAGGCATGGCATGCGTCATGAATCTTCATGTGTTGATACACCTCCTCAGAATGGGGTGGCTGAAAGGAAGAATAGACATTTACTAGAAGTTGCTAGAGCTTTGACATTTCAAATGAAAGTTCCTAAGGTGTTTTGGGCGGATGTAGTTTCTACCGCTTGTTTCTTGATAAATCGTATGCCCTCTGCTATCCTTGAAGGTGAAATCCCTTTTTCGGTCTTGTATCCAAACCGTTTTTTATATCCGTTATCTCCACGTATTTTTGGGTGCACTTGTTTTGTTCGTGATGGTCGTCCTCAAGTTTCCAAACTAGATCCAAAGTCTCTTAAATGCATTTTCTTGGGTTATTCTCGTCTTCAAAAAGGGTATCGTTGTTACTCTCCAAACTTGGGTCGTTATCTTATTTCTGCTTATGTGACTTTTTTTGAGTCTACCTCATTTGTTACAGCATCTTCCTCCAATAGTGAAAGCAAAGAGGCTGATTTTTTGGTTTATACAGTGCAACCTCCACCTTCTTCAAAACCCGAGTCTTCTCCCTCTCATCAGTTGCGTCTGTTGTATATTATCTAGATTTACTTGTATCCATAACCTAAGTCTAAGCTAAGGTGACTAATGGGCCTGCGTGTCTGTTAGAGTGGCAACTTGTACTTAGACAACTGCTTGTAATAGCTTAGGATTGCTTTTTGTACATAGCTTAGTCTTCAGAAGATGACCTTTTGTATATCAGCCATATTCATATGGCCATGTCCATCATCAAGTCATAAGGCAAGTACGTTCTAGCCAAGCTTCATCAATGTTGAAGACCTGTAGATCGTCTGATCAAGACTTGTCTAAAGATGTGCCTCAGTTATCAGCAAAGTTCCTCATTGACTTTAAGATAAAGATAACATGCAAGTACCATTTAATGGTTCATTCCATTTTGGACATTCATCTCAGAAAAGGACATTCTACATGTATCTATTGTCTACCTATTTTTGTTAAATTGGCAGAAAATACTCATCGAGTGACAGCTGGTCTTTGTAGAACTTCCTCTTAGAATTGGACAACAAGAATAGAGCATTTAATGCAAGTATCTCCAGCATTAAATGCACCTAATTCAAACTCCTCCCAAGTCTGAAGATTCCCAACGGCTCCAAGAATTCCCCAGAGTATAAATTGAAGACCCCATGGAGCATTGAAGACAACTCTTGAATATTAACTACTCTGAATTCTTCATCTCTATTACTCTATTACAGCTAGTGCATTCAAAGCTTCAAAGCAAAAATCTGTCAATCATTCCTTGAAGAGCACCGATCTTAGACTCCTAGTCTTTATTGTTCTTCATTGATTGCAGTCCTTTGTATCCAAAGCACACGAAAGTTGTATCTCTCTAGATATCAACTTTCACCATAAACACTTAGTTAAAATATTTTGTACACGATCCATTAGTGATCCTTGTGATTATCTTAGTGAAAAACATAGTGCACTTTTTCAAATCCAAAGCTAACCACTTTGTTAGTGGACGTAGCACTTATTTATAGTGTGAACCACTTCAAATCATTGTCAATTTACTTCCTGCTTTATTACTTTGATTGTTTATTTGAAGTTTTCCAAAATTTCCAACTGGGTTAAGAACTGCTGATCTTGTCAAGATTAGCTATCCTCAACTTGTCCTATACTTCACTAGACTTCCGTTGCAAAATATTTTCTAACTCTCTTGTGAAGTTATTTTATCAAACAATTTTTAAAATTGGACATAGGCCAACCCCCCCTTCTAGCCCATTTGAGCACCTTGAGACCTAACAGTGTCCTCCAGTTACTCAGGTTTATTCTCGCTGATCACATCTGACTACAGAAAAGCATGATGTCTCAGACTCACTTCCTATACCAACTGCAACTTCTCCGTCGGCCGATCCAAGTCTAGATCTTCCTATTGCCTTACGAAAAGGTAAGCGTATTTGTACTCACCCTATTTCTTCGTTTGTGTCATATACTCATTTATCACCATCTTTGTGTTCGTTCATTGCTTCTCTCGATTCTGTTTCTATTCCTAAATCTGTGTCAGAAGCTTTGTCTCATTCAGGTTGGCGTGCTGCTATGGAGGAGGAGATGCTTGCTTTAGAACATAATGGTACTTGGGACCTAGTTCACTTACCTGCAGGTAAACAGGCTATTGGATGTAAGTGGGTTTTCACTGTTAAGGTCAATCCTGATGGTTCTGTTGCAAGCCTTAAGGCAAGGCTTGTTGCTAAAGGGTATGCACAGTCTTATGGTGTTGACTATTCTGAAATATTTTCCCCCGTTGCTAAACTTGCATCTGTGCGGTTGTTTTTATCTCTTGTTGCTACTTACAATTTGCCACTTTATCAGTTAGATGTCAAAAATACTTTTTTGCATGGTGATTTACTAGAGGAAGTGTATACGAAGCAACCACCTGGGTTTGTTGCTCAGGGGGAGAATGGTAAAGTTTGTCGGCTTAAGAAGTCATTGTATGATTTGAAACAATCTCCCCGTGCTTGGTTTTGTCGGTTTAGTGAAGTTGTGCTTGAGTTTGGCTTACGGCGTAGTCATTGTGATCATTCTGTGTTCTTTCGTCATTCTGCTGCGGGTATTGTTTTGTTGGTAGTCTATGTGGATGATATTGTTATTACTGGTAGTGATAGTGCTGCTATTTCAGCACTCAAATCGTTCCTACAAGCACACTTTCAAACAAAGGATTTGGGTTTCTTGAAGTACTTTTTGGGAATTAAGGTAATGCGGTCTAAGAAAGGTATCTACCTCTCTCAAAGAAAGTATATCCTTAATCTTCTTGCTGAGACTGGAAAACTAGGTGCTAAGCCTTATTGTACACCTATGGTTCCAAATATGCATGTCACACCTGAGGATGGCGAACCATAAAGTGATCCTGAGCGATACCGGAGGTTAGTTGGGAAGCTGAATTATCTTATAGTGACTCGCCCTGATATAGCATATGTCGTCGGTGTAGTAAGTCAGTTTATATCATCTCCGAGGACTACTCATTGGAATTTATTAGAGCAGATTTTATGTTATCTTAAGGGGAGTCTAGGTCATAGTGTATTATATAAGAATCATGGACATTGTAAGGTAGAGGGGCAGGCTCTAAGATAGATAGGAGGTCTACAACAGGGTACTGTGTATTTGTTGGTGGTAATTTAGTATCTTGGAAGAGTAAAAAGCAGAACGTAGTATCTCGTTCGAGCACAAAATCAGAGTATAGAACCATGGCACAATTACTTGTGAGCTTATGTGGGTGCATCAATTACTTGGTGAGTTTGGTATTGGTGGATCAACTCCTATGAGACTATGGTGTGATAATCAAGTTGCGATCCATATTGCATCTAACCCTGCATTCCATGAGAGGACTAATCACATTGAGGTTGATTGTCATTTCATTCGGGAGAAGATCTAGCAAAATCTTCTATCGACCAATCATGTTCCATCTGAAGATGAAGATCAACTTGCTGATATTTTCACAAAACCATTGAATGGTCCACGGATTAATCATATTTGTGACAAACTGGGCATGTTTAACATCTATGCTCCAACTTGAGGGGGAGTGTTGTAAGTCATATGTATAATGTAAATAGTGTAGGGGTTGAAATTGTATTTATCTATATGTTCTTAAGAGTATAAATACTTTACCCTAACCAGATTCTAGATTACGGCTTCTCAATATATTGTTCTCTTCTCTACTTTATTTCGTAACATTTAGGAACGAATGGAGTATATATACATCAATGTAATTTGATATAAAACTTAGGGGGCTTGAGTGTTGATGTTTTTAAAACTTTCACACCCCTCATCAACTGACTCTAACAAACCTACAAAGTGTACTCAAAACGGAGCCGCCGTTGTTGACTCTAGCAAACCTACAAAGTGTACTAAAAAAGGAACACCAAACCAAAAAGCCATATTTGAATAAAGCATATCTCTCTCTCTAAGCCTCTCTCTGTGTGTGGATATTTTACACTGGAAATATATTAATTAGGAGAATATTTACATTGGAAATCAACACCAATACATTTACGAGTATTTCCAAAGCAATAATTTCCATGCATGGAACTTTACAAGTGGCCCAAGACAATACTTAAAAAAATTAATTATATATAGGAAAATGATTCACATTGAAAATGCCCATCAATACAAGGAGGATTGTTCCCGATGAATTGGAGAGTGATTTGAATGCAAATCATTCTAGGTACATAAAAAGAGCCACGGAGGCACTTGTTAACATTTTCATATATATTTATATATATATATATATATATATATGTATATTTTAAGTCAAAAATTCCATTTCACATGCAACTCCCGCTTGCATGTAGAAAGACAATCCAAGGTGCCTTAATAAACACAAACCAAACACAGGCATGACACGATAGGCAAAGACAAGAAGACTTGAGCGAATAGATTTTGAAACCATAGAGATTTAATAACATGTTAAGTACCAGCCTCATCTACAACCTTAAGCTATTAGATGTATATATACGCGCGCGCGCACACACACATATATACATGTATATGTATATATGTATATATGAGAAAGCCAACCTCCCCTCTAGTTAATTTAGGTTAGGACCGAAATACCCAAACCAATTAAGTGTCAAACTTTGCAAAGTCGGCTCATTTCGTCATTTACCGTAATACATTGTATCTACTCAAGGTGTAGGACCATCTCTCTCCCCCTTCTCAACTCAACTTAGGCTTAGTCTCAATCACTTGGGGTCGGCTGCATGAATCATTTCCGCCATTTCCCCCCCCCCCCGGTCTCTCTTGATTTGCAATTCAATTCCACCCGAATTTACTCCATGGGTTAATTACAGCAAGGCTACAAGCAGATAGAATGGAGTTTAGTTGATCAAATACTTCAATGATGGATGGACTGGACTGGAAGGTTGTCAATTCTCAGTTTGGGATATGTAGTGCGGTGGATTGGTCCATATGAATTTACTATTGGACTAGGTAAATTATGTAAGTTGCCCCAATAGGGAAGCTCAACCTGTTAATTGAGGGTATGTTTGTCTAATATATGTGGGGAAAGGGTTAACCATCAACAACTAGAGGGGAGGTTAGCTTATATATATATATATATATGGGGGAGTATTTAATGGTTACTTTTTTATTTAACCATCAATGGTTACTCTTATTTTCAACCATTGGATCAAAAATTAAAGGTTGAGATTTAATGCATTAAATGACTCACCTATTTGCATTAATTGTATTTTCCAACTAACCATTAAATCTCAACCTTTAATTTTTGATCCAATGGTTGAAAATGAGAGTAACCATTGATGGTTAAATAAAAAAGTAGCCATTAAATATATATATATATATATATATATATATATATATGGAGAGACAACCGAAGGTGCCTCAATAAACACAAACTAAACAGAGGCATAACATACTTGGTGGAGGTGAGAAGAATTGAGCCAAGTACCATAGAAAGGTTAAGTAACTGGCACATCCAAAAGCTGAAGCTTTTAGAGAGAGGGCCCATAAACAGGTATCACACTTCAATATCCTTAAACAGTTGGTCTCAGCTCATGTCTAGCATTGCATCTTATGTTTTTGGTCTTAGCCGATAGGTACCACATTGTGTTATCCCAGATTTTCAAACTTTTTCCGTCTTGGTAAGTTCTCATGTTTGCTGCATTTTGACAATAGCATGAAAAGATGCATCTCTTGCATAAGAGATGCAAAGCATTCCACGGAAAATTATAATCTCGATGTTCGCCTTAAATTAAAGTGAATTTGGATTCTGATGAGTTTCTATAAGATATTGGGTTCTTCTCTTATAATACTTCAAAGTGATGATCCCCTAATATTACCTCTTCCTCAATCATGATATTCACAAGTTTGAATACAAGAATAGTATTTATATACTTCTCAAAACATCGTATCTTTTGGGTACTTAGTTGGCAAATACACTCTGGTCATATTCCCTGTTGTTATGTAATTCATCTTTATGTCGAGTACAAGAAATAACAATTCCTCCTCAGAAAAAAAGAAAAGGAAATATTCTACCAGTCCACATGCATGTTTTTAGATAACATTTTGACGTGTGTAAGAAGTTCAAGGGTTTACATTTGCTATTTTACAGCATAGTTCCTAAATTATCTAGCACTATTGTTCAACCATCGGTCACCAGTTGATCTAATCTAATTTACAAAAGGGAGTATTTCTAAATAGTTCGACATAATTCACCTTGAGCACACATCAGCTATTAACTGACATTAACATTATAACATAGGATAGTAAACTGTAAGCACCAAGTAGTGACTTACTTACCAGCTTTGCATAAGCCATTGAATCGATAACCTTCTTTATTATTGGCACTGGCTGATAGTGCCGAGAAGTATCTGTGTCATTATCATTAGAAGTTAACAAAGGGAACTACTTTAAGGACATAACAATTCAAATGATGAGATATGTTGCTTCTTTTTCTTCTATGTTCTCAAAGTGTCAAATTAAAGAATCACAGAGTAATGATGAAATATGACATGAGGGAAACTAGCTTTACGTATTTACTAAGATGGGCCCTGAATAACATACAGCAATGTTTCAGGATAAGATAAGCTAATATGAAGCCAGGATCTCGGCATACGCAGTTAAGTCATCAGCAAATATACAAAAGTTGGTATGTAGGAGGTATAAAATATAGCAAGGAGTAGAAGTAATAAGTAGCCAGTATAGCTTAGTCTTTCAATTTTATTACACGTTCTAAAGCAGCAAAGCATATTAAAAGCTGTGCTTCTAGGGGGAAACATGAGATATTTTTATGGAAACTTGAGGTTTGACTGTAGAAAGCACAAAAAGGTGAACAAACATAAATTCAGTAAACTCTTACTAGTAAGGGAATGAAGTAAGAGTACTACAAGTAGAACCACATAATAGAGATTGAATAAATCAAAAGGCCTCGTTACCAGGGAACTGTAGACTCCTATGGTCCTATGGACTATTCCCACTGCCCAAAAGGATAGTCCAGCTTTGACTTTTCAAAGCCAACTTGACAATTTTCGGATCAATGGTTAACATACTTCTATTTAGTTATAGTGAATAAAACTATAATCTTTGTAGACTACACTAAAATCACTACTCCCTCCGTCCCAAATGAGTGTTCATTTCTGTTCATGATCATGAACAAAAACAGACACTCATTTTGGATGGAAGGAGTATAAACTACATGTGTTATGGTTCTGAAATAACTAGAAAATTCACTTCAAATTATCATTTGGAAAATAGTCAAGTTAACTTAGAAAAGTTTAGATGGGACTCTTCTTGGGATGGAGGGAGTACTAAAAGATGTCTTCTATGGCCTTAAATTTCTACTCAAACATTTACTTTTGATGCGCCAACAGATATAGGGTATTTGATTATCTAATGAAATAGCAAGGTCCAACTTAAAGCATCAGCATCATCAATGTTTTCTAATACTCTAATTTTATGCAGTTGGCTTAGAGATGCACTACCTCTTTTATGATTCAAGTATTTATTTCAGTCAGCTGACTATTACTAGAACACTAGCAATTAGTCCCATTAGGTGCACTCTTCACCCTTATTTTAGTTTCTACGGCACACAAAAATAGACCATTTCAGTGTGTTTTAGCTGAGAACTTATTACTTGATCCATTGGAAATAGTGCATTCCGTGGGGTTCCCTTCTGGTTATTCAGAAAGCCTGGAAGGCTCTGCTTTTCTAGTTTATGTACTTAGAGTAGTTTTTTTTTTTTTTTCCTTTTTGTTTGCCTTTGTTGATGGATTTCTCATCCATCTTGATGAGATCCAAGGAAGCGACAACGGCCAAGTTCGATGCAAATATCAAACGGAGCAATGACAAGAACACATGCGGAGAGGATTCGTGGGGAAGTAAGTGGATTGGTTAGTGAGTTGTGAGAGAGAAGCCTATGGAACGCGTGAACGATGAATTACGGACCCAAGGAAACTTTCTAACCTTGATTCGGGCCTATTTGGATGTTACTAGAGACTGCGGGGGATGTTTTGGCAAGTCAGCAAAGGTAGGAAGCAACTAAGGGATAATCTAGAAACTACTGGATTGTTGTGCCAATTCAGCAAAGTTGGAAATAAGCTGGAGGCAATTTCCAGCAACAGTGGTGCTAAAAGCCCATTTGGTGCAGTGTTTACAAAACGCAGTGTTTTAAAAATGCAGCGTTTTAAAAAACGCAATGTGTTAAAAACGCAAGTCTTTTCTTATAAATACGTTTGAGATATCACTTCAATATGCAACTTTTTTTCCTAGTAGCGTTTTAAAACCTGCATTTTGGGAAAAAGCTAAAATTTTTAGCTTTTTAAAACGCAGCTGCGTTTTGAAAACGCAGCTTTTTCTGCCGCAGTATTGAAACACAATTTTTGCAAATTAGCTGCGTTTTATCCCTGCATTTTAGCCAAAACGCTCGACCAAACGGGATCTAAGACTTTAGTCTTAGCATGGCGTGCGTCACTTTTGGGTTTCCGCCTTGGCTCATTTTTTTGTCATTTTAATTATTAAATTTTTTTTTGTCATTTTAATTATTAAAATATTATTATTTGTCCTAATTCCATAAGGATTCGTTCCTAAACGTTTTTAGGATTTAGTAAGGTATGTTTTTAGCCTATTTAAGACTTCTTTATGTATTCTAAAACACACAACTTGGAAATTAAATTAAATTAATTTGAGAGAATTAGTCAATTTTTCATGGTTCTTTGCGAACTTTTCGAACTTATCAGAATTGTCTTGTAACGTTCAATCTTTTCTTTCTTATCAATTGGTATTTCATCCCAATTGTGGCAAAATTGTTATACCAAGGTTCGTGGTCGTGTCAATTATCGGGTTGCGGTTGTATATGCCAAGGTTCGTAGTTGGACTGATTCATCGGGTTGAGGTATCTTCAATTGTTTTCCAATTTTAGGTGTTGATTTTCGTTCCCTAATTTTTTTTGTTGTAACATAAACTTGGGTCATAAACCCTAGTTTATTCGCAAAATTTTTGTTCCTAGTATTCTTGTTTGTTTCAAACCCTAAAATTTTCTAAGGTTATAAATTTATAAAAAAATAAAATAGTAGTTGAATTTTCAGCTTGTTAAAAAAAAAGATTAAAAAAAAAAAGGGAAGAGTCTGAAATTCAAGCTTCAAAAAAAAAGTCAACCTAAAAATTGTTGGTTTCTCAAAAAATTATTCTTAAACCCTAGATTCAAAAATAAAAATTGAATCTTTCTTTCTAAAATTCATAATCCTTCCGTTTGTCTTATTTTGGGTTGATTGTCATTTGATAATTCTAATTTTGATTGCTTAGTTCAATTAGAACATTGAAGAATTGATTTGAGTGGTGAAAGGCAAGAGAAGTGAGACTAAAAGAGGGTAAAAGCCTGAAATTGTGTGAAACACGAGAGGAGTGAAATACGCAAGGGAGTGAGTGAGGAATAATTTTTGTGATTGTCATTATCATGTCTCAAGACAATAACAAGAGTTCTAGAAGGGAGGGTAAGAGTCGCATGAAGGAGGGGACGAGCATAGACATATCGCAAAACCTTGATAGCGGTCATGAATCGTACGCTTGGGCAACAGTTAGACCCAATGAGAGAACGAATGGATAGGATGGAGAACGAGCATAGAAAACCTCCACAACATGGCCCAAACGCGTATGGAAGTGATAGAGTTAGGGAAGAAGAGAGATTATTATCGAGATGATGTTGATGATGAGGATAGGTGGTCTGATAATAGGAGACGAGGGAGAGATAGGAGAGAGAGAAATCGGATAAGTGGTATCAAACTAAGAGTACCATCTTTTCAAGGTAAAGATAATCCTGAAGTTTACCTTGAGTGGGAGTTGAAGGTGGAAAAGATTTTTGGGTGTCATAACTAATCTGAGTTGAAGAAGGTTAAAATTGCGGCAATAGAATTCTCTAATTATGCAGCAGTTTAGTGGGATCAACTATGTCATACTAGAGAAAGATATGGGGAGAGACTTGTTGATACCTGGGAGGAGATGAAAAGGATTATGAGGAGGCGTTTTGTACCAATGCACTACTATAGGGACTTGTACTTAAAGTTGCAAACCTTGAGACAAGGCACTAAGAGTGTTAAGGAGTATTTTAAGGAGATGGAGGTTGCAATGTTTAGGGCTAATGTGGAGGAAAATTGGGATGCTACCATGGCTAGATTCTTAGGAAGGATGAATAAGGAAATTAGTAATGTTGTGAATTTGTAACATTATGTAGAGATAAAGGAGTTGGTCCACAACGCAATTAAAGTGGAACAACAACTCAAGAGGAGGGGTAGCAACAAGATGAACTCTAATTCTAACCCTAATTGGAGATCCAATTATGGGAATAGAAATGAAAGGCCCAATGTGAGGTCCAAGGTAGATGCACCAAAGGTGGGGTCAACTATGCAAACAAACACAAGTAAACGTGACAACCCCAAACCTAGGACTCGTGAGATCAAATATTTTAGGTGTCAAGGCATAGGACACATTACCAGAGTGTGTAAACAAAAGGAATAATTTGAGAGAATTATTCAATTCTTCTTGGTTCTTTGTGAACTTTTCGAAAGGTTCGTAGTTGGACTGATTCATTAGGTTAAGTTGTCACCTTCCATCAAACTTCTTTGACCTTAGCTTCCGTTCCGCATGAATTCGTGATTCGTCGAGAATCCTTGGCGAAGATCGTATCACATCTTCTTGTAATCTAGTTATTTTCTTATATATACATTTTTTTCTATCAAACTCCATTGGTTAAAATTATTCAAGTACCTATACTGATAAGGAGAATAGGAGAAGCTTCTCACCAACTAAGAGCCCTCGATATGAAAAACGAGGTTGATCACTAATGTTCCATGGGGCCTGATGAACTTCAAACACTCTGGTTGCAAAGTTGAAAAAGCAAACTTGGCTGAATGTCTGTAAAAAATATAAATGAAAAAATTAACATAAGGACATGTTAACAATCGATGTTAATAGTATCTAGCAACTTTACAAGTGCATTAGTTAGAAAAGTGACCTGCAGACCATGTAAAGCCCCGTAAACGGTAGCTGCCTGCATCAAAATTAATTCAATTAAAGAATTTATATTAAATTAAGAACTACATGTATGTATGAATTAAGCTTTTCATAAAATATGCAAAAAAAAATTGGCATTTTAGACCACTTGGGAAAGAAACGAAAGAAAGAGTGGAGTTAAGGAAACTAAATAAGCATGTGAGACTCCTGTCAAGTACCAAGCTCTATACTACAATGACTCGAAACACCACGTCATCACATGCCATATATCCCTACGATCTTTTCAACCATTGTCATTGTCTTTGTTCCCCTAATAGATGTGTAGTCTTCTTTAGTTTTTGTGTGTGCATGTGTTTGCATGTTGCGCTTTTCGTTCTTTTTTCTTCTTCTTTTTTTATTCTGGAGATTGTTTTAGTAGGTTACCTACAAATTCCACCTCAAAAAAGTAGATGAGGTCATGGAGGGGAGAGAGAGAGAGAAGTGGGGCTCAGAGAGGGACATGAAGAGGAAGACGATGAGGAGCCAAGGCAGAAAATATGAGCTTCTGGCATTTGGGCTTCAAATTTTAAAAAGATGTCCATTTTATTATGAAAAATGGTATACCTAGCAAGCACAACGTCAGTAGCACAAGGTGCTCTTATGAGATGATAACGATAAGTGACCCGTGCAGTAGATGACATATGAAATTAATATTTTGTCCTCCTTATCTCCTAGAAGAAGGAACGACTAGCCAAAGGGGCCACTAGTGCAGCATAAAAGAGAGCACTACAATATAAACAACCTCGTAGAGAGCCTACGACACAGCTGAAGCCTGAAGGTAGCGGCTCCAACTTACATGGATCCAACCCATGGTTAATACTTCCCTCTTCCCCCACCATACCATAATCCTTGAAACCCCCAGGTAGTCATGTATGTATGTATGCATGTATGAACCAAAAAATTCATAACATCTCTCAATCAGAAGGATCATTCAGGAAAGATGATGGTCATTCGAGCCAAGCATTATGATAAATGTACCAATTTCTGATATTTTCAGTAACATGTCCAGCACCATATGTAGGTACATAAGCTCCATCATAAACATTGTATAATTTTAAACCGTTGGGGAACAAAATGTCCTAAATTTTTGGAGGCAAAATCTAATTTACTTTTGACATGATACTAGTTGAAATACATTCAGAAAACAGGAATCATCATGACTGTGCAGTAATGAAGTGCAAATCTTTTAAGGGTGTATATGGTCCTAAATAAGGGCTAATGATATCCCCTACTCTAATATATAATTATCACTCTTACACCAACCTCAATATGTGCATAAAGCGGCTTCCCGTGTGCAGGAATAGATAACTTGTACGACTCATCAACGCCATATTGTAACTGCACAGCATAGAACAAATTATAGCAAGTAGAAGTTGGAATATGGACCAATAAGCCAGATGGAAACACATGAATGGAGTTTCAATGACAGAGAATGTGCACACCCATAGATTGTAAAATTGTAATATCGGAGACAAATTAAGACAAGGCACCATGCCAAAGCATAAAAGTATATGTTTCTAAGAATCTGTAGTATAAAGCTACTTTCCACTACAAAAGAGCACTTGGGAGAAGTTTCTTTCATACTTCAAATTGTGGCAAAGGGGTGACAGCCACCATCCTTACTTTGCGATAGCAAAAAAAATAAAAATAAACAACTAAGAGCAATTTATGCTCAAGTAAAGAACGAAAAAGAAGTTTTGGTCAAAAACAATTAAATGCTGAAGAAAGAGGAAGAAAGCAACTAAACCCCTTTAACGCAACTAAAGTCTCAGTAACAGGTGTGCATATCCAATATTGAGGCAGAATTTGAATTTACTATGCTCTGGTTCATTTCATTATAGGGCTATAAAGTTTCAAATTCAAGTATTCTAATAAAAGGAAAACGGAAATGAACAAAAATAGTGAATATCATAAACCACGCACCCATTAGTTTATATACTTCAAACTTATACAAGGAAATTGAACATATTGTTTTCCTGTCTTAGAAAATGCTGATTTCTACTCTCTCCGGTGGGATTCCCATGTAAAATGTAAAATCTTCGGGGAAGGAGATGGAAAAATATGATTAAAACATCCCTAATGAAAATCTTAATTTCTACCCTGTTGATAAGATTATGATCCAGTAAAAATTAAGTCTAAGAAGTAAATTGATACGCACACGGCACACACACAGAGATAACACAAAGAGCTACAACATATAAAAGACAATACCTCATCACTTGGCGAAAAGATAACCACATGAATTCCCTGTAACACCACGGAGGAATCAACACAAGAAAAATTGAATTCAACATTATGGGTTGCTTTCACTACATCCAGTAACCTCATGAATCCATCCTTGAGAATCCCAGAAGCATCAGCATATTTGCTTCCCTCCGTCTTAAGCCCAAAGTCCTTACCAAGATAAAGATTTTGGCGCCCATAGTTCACTGATGCTGGCATGGGCCATAAATTTAGGCGCTTGATATCCGACACAGCATATCCCACAAAGACTTGAAACAAAAATCCAAGCAAAATTGTTGGCACCACTATCTTCCCCATCAAAAAAGGTCTAACAATGATAGAAGATCACAACGTCACATTCACGATCATCCAATGTAAGAATTATCCAAATATTTTGCATCCATATTTAGTCCTAAAACAAAGTAAGTTACTGCATAGTAGAATGTAAACTAAATGATATGATTTGGAAACTAGAAAAGGAAAAGGTATACTCCCCTTTGGTCCTTTTCTGATCAACTTGATTATATTTTGACTGAATATACAAAATTCTAAAAGTTGCAATTGATCTTATATAATTCGGAAACTAGATAAGGAAAACACATTATCTCCTTTCATCTTTATCTGTCAACTTGATTATATTTTAACCAAAGATACAAAATTCTAAAAGTTGCAATTAATCAATCATATATAATTTGGAAACTAGATAAGGAAAACATACACTCCTCTTTTGTGTTTTTTCTGGTCAAAACTTCAACTTGATTATATTTTGACCAACGATACAAATTTCTAAACGTTGCAATTGATCATACTTTTAGTGTATTTATTACCATAAACATAATAACTGCACGCTGAATATTGATTTGATTAGGCCCAAGTTGACTTCTTTGGATTATCTTTGGGGAGGGAGGGAGTATAAGAACAAATTTGTGCAGTGTACAATTAATTAGCCAAAATGGGGTTTTTCATTTCATCATCTGAAAGAGAAAAGAAGACACCCATTTGTTTACTTGTACTCAATTTTTTTCATACACAGAACAAATTTGGAGATATAGCTGGGTGGGTGAGCAAGAAAAATAAAAACCCACAAAATATAGTAACTGATAATCAAATTAATGAATGATGTTTGCTCAACAAACAGAATATTTTCATACCTGTTATAGAATGGTAAAGAGGAAGAATGTGGGTGTTGCCTTGAGCAATTCTTGAATCAAAAACGCCTGTAATTGGTCTATGGAGTTACACACACACTCACAGGGGAAGGATGATCTTCCCAAAGTATAGAACATAAATAAAAGTAGTGGACATGAAGAACTATATAAATGGGATTACTGTAATACATATATAGAGAGAGAGAGAGAGAGAGAGAGAGAGAGAGAGAGAGAGAGAGAGTAGATTGGATGTAGTTATTGTCTTGATGGAAAGAGAGCGATCAGGTGGTCCGAATCTTGACTCTTTTACTAATGGGCGTTTCTTGTCCCCTTTTTGCTGTTGTGGCCCATGTGGGGATGGATTATAAAATCCCCCGCCATTGTAATATTCCCGCTCCCTCCCAGTATAAAACTCATTTTGAACTTTCCTAAAAGAAGAGTTTCTTTTTCTATTCCTTTTTTTATTTTTTATTTTTGTCTTCTAGTTTGAAGGCTACAATTCGTTTTCTATAGACCCCGAGGTCGGTCTTCCATAGCACTCCTTCCATTTTGAACAATGAATTCAGTCTTGATATTTCTAGATCAACGTCTTGATTAAATTTAAATTAAAATTTTATATAAATTTAGTTATTTTTACTAAGGCATAAATAAAAATTATACATAGTATTTTTTATCGTAGAAGTTTTTAATGAACGAGATATTATTTCTTAAAATATAATAAAAAATTGTTAAAATTTAATTTAATTTACCCTTATGTTGACTTTTTAGTATAATAAGTAGACTCATTAATTTGAACAAAAAAGAAAATTTTAAATTGTTGAAAAACTAAAATGGGTTCCATTGATATGATATTATTTGAAGATAAGCTAAAGGTGTTTTAAAAATGTGTATAAAATAAAATATTTTTCAACAACTTGGGTAGAGTGATGGGTGACTAGTGTTGCGAATTCCTGAACGAACTAATGTTTTCTAGAAATTTGTGGTTTGTATTTAGGAAGTAATTCTTAAATGTATGTGTTGGGCGTTGAGTTGCGCCACTGAACTCATCCACAGAGATAGTTTAAGTTGAAAAATATATAAGCTTAACTAAACAAACTACCTAATTCACTTAACAAAAAAAAGGTGATGGAAGACTCGTAAAAAAAAATGAGGGCTATACTAATCTTGCCCCATTTTAACTAAGGCAAACTAGGCCATTAGTCACTGTACTTTTAGCCTATTTTGGGATTTGTTTCTGAATAATATTCGCACCCCCGCTACTTCTAAGTACCCCCTCCTATTTATTACAAAAATGTCATTATAAATTTTGATATAAATGCCCTTATATATTTTTCATTTTTTAGGTTTGAAAAAAAATATATTTTGGACTATTCGGCAACCCCTCACCGAACGCAGCTGAAGCTGTTTGGTAAGAGGTGTCAAACACACATAGTGGTGTTCAGTTAGGGGGTGCCGAACACCACTATGAATTTTCGGTCACACAGTGCCGAACAACTTCAAATAAGAAAAAAAAAATAGGTCTGCTATTTGAATAGAATATGGTATGTATTCACCTTCTTACCGTTGACTGGTATCCTTTCTGATGGGATTGAGCCAGGCCTTCTTCCCATACCTTTTATCCCTACTCCTGGGATACTTTCTTTTGATGTGGAATCTTCTTACTGACCCAGTTGAGGCATGAAGTGAAAATAGAATGATTTACAAAAGACATGAAAGATTGAAAGGGGAAAGCAAGAATTCCCCTTCCAAAGGCTTTGGGCCCGAAGGGGGGGTGATGCTGGGAGGGAGGAGGGGAAGAGTTGATTTTTTGATTGATTTTGGGGTAAAATAGGAGAATAGGGGTTACTTAGATTTTTGGGGGTTGGAAATACAAGGGGGGTGTTCTTAGTAAAGGGGTGTACTAAGAAGTTTTGAGGTTGCGAATAGCAACTCTCTAAAAAATTTGCAAGAAACTTTAACTTCTTTTAATGTCAAAATCAAATGCAATTGGTTCTTCGGTTTAATTTTAGCCGTTAAGTACACTTGTCAAAATCAAATGTAATTGGTCTTTCCATTTAATTCAAGTTGTCAAGAGACCTCACGTGCTCCTCATGTAATTTTTGTAGGGGCAAAAGGGTCGTTTGATAGTCAAAAGCATAGGGACCAATTGTAAAATCTCCTTAAATACTCTCCTCGTTAGCATCGATGTGTTTGTACCTCCAAAAGGAAAAAAATAAAGGTTTCCTCCAAGCAAGTCAAAAGAAATTGGAGTGATGATGCACGTGTCACGGCTGAGCAGGAGCATGGTAGCCGCGTGTCACCCGATCCTTGGGGGCTTCCCCAAGGAACCCCGAGGATCCAAACTATAAGCTTTCTTCCTCTAACCGGCCACGATCTCAGGATCTCCCGACCTTCGAACCTAACTCGAGTTCACTCTAAGATCAAGACATCTTTCCTCGTCAAGATCGCAAGAGCCTAGACCGAGCTTCTCAACCCAGACCCAGGGATCATCGTCCCCGGGCGTGAAGTTAACTCAGCATTTAATGTCAACCTACCTCAGCGCCAAATCTGGAAGAATTGTCGATCTCTCATTGGTTCACATCAACCTGCGGCGCAGTCGAAAACATGGCCGGGGAGATCCGCGCATTTCCCAATGAGAAGTTAAATGTTCTTCAACCGCTCTAACAATGCTATTACTTGGGTAGTTCCCAGCCAATCCCGGGGTGATACTTGGCAACCTAACTGGCATCCAACCACCATCCCTCCGGTATAAATAGAAGGTGATTGTCTTCATTTACTCTCTTTATCTACCTCTTCTCCAAGACTATTAGGCATTTACTCCATTGTTAATGTTTGAGAACACATACACACACTCATACTGTCACGCCCCAAATCGGACCCACTACACGGAGCCCCGTATTAGGACATGAAACCTTCATATCACATGTACAATCCTATAATATAACGAGCTAACCAGCTCGTGAAAACCATAATTCCAAAAATCATCAATCATAACAACAACCATAACCACCTCGACGACTACAACACAAGCCGGAGAGCTACAATACAACTACCATAATCGAGCTACACAACTCGGTAAAAACCAACATAACCAAACTGGTCACACAGCCATAACCCACACAAACATAATATACAATATCTAAATTCTTCACAATTCTAATATAGCTTGATAACACGTGTCGGATCAAAAACCAAACTATCTACACAGAATACATTACCCAAAAGAGGATTACAATATTCTAATAGTTCATACCCAAATACAACTTACTACTATCAGGTTAACTAAACAACCAAAATACACGACTACCAAGAACAAGCACCTCACCGGTCTCACCGACCATCATCACACGTGTCCCTGCGAGCTAAAGAAAACAAATTTGGAAGGGGTAAGTCGAAGACCCAGTAAGTTACCACCATGCAACTACATGGCATGCTAACATGCAATACAGTTCATAAATCAACAATATCATGATATAACAATTCTATGCAATAACAACATGTAACAGGTAGCATGTTATAACCTGTCAATCCTATACTACCACGAAAGGCTCAGCTGCCGCCAACCGTCCTATACCGGTTAGAAATCGCGACCAACTCGCTCGTACAGGAGCATATAATGAACTGTAAAGTAAACACATGTGAGGATACGGGGGTCGAGGTACACCTCCGACCACTTCCAACCTTATCGCCTCTTCAATCATATAAGTGCGAAACCGACTCAATCAATTTAAGTGCACTCTGGACCGATATGCCCTTGATCCCTTACAACTCACAGGGTCACATGGTCCGGTCACCACCTCAGCTAACTTGAGGTGTGTCAAGTTTCAACCATCCGCTAGGGCCAGCAGTAAAAAGTCCCAGATTTATCAATAGCCCCAACAACGGTGTTTCACTAGCTCTCTACCCTCATGAAACGTCGGTGGAACCATGACTTACCGATATCAGTCATTATTAATTCCAAGTGTTCACATATCAAGATGGCGTCCCATCGTTTAATCCTGTTGTTCGAATTCAATCCAGTATGGTACTACACATATTCTCACATATGCTAGCACATTAATAACGGACCCCGTAGAGTCAAACATCTCATTTTTCATTAGTAGTTCACATAACATTATCGACATCATTTTCGGACTCCGTAGAGTCATATAAACCAATTTCACGAATCAAGCCACATAATCAATTATCCACATATTTCAACGTGTTTAGGTTACGTAGACTAAGTCACATATCAATATTAACATATTTCAAGTCAATTGCAGACCCCGTAGAGTCTGACATCACATTTCACGATCTCGTAGTTTAACACATATTTCACAAGTACAACAAAATTCATATAGCATCATTTCATCTTATCCTTTTCATGTATCATCGATTATCATGTTTATCATCAAGTTTACCGTATCGACATGAAATACATGCTATATAGCATGAACAATTACTACGAATAAGAAATAAAAGTAGTAACTTACCCAAATACGACAAACACACTAAGAAACAAGGTTGGGTTGGATGAAAGTACTCTCCCCGGTCATGTCTACCTTGCTACGAAGTCCCCACGTCGTTCTCTCTCTCGATCTTTCCCGATTCAAGCCTTCTCTCACTCAAAACCCACTTTCTCTCTCTAAAAATATGGAAGAAGAAATGGGGTTAGTGGTTCCTCAATAGATCGGATGATCTCTTTAGTTAAAATTGTTCCTCTCGTCGCCCTCTACGCTACGGCGAAGACAGATCATCGATCCGACCAACGGAGCTCAAGAGATCACAAATTCTTTATCTTCTCTCTCTCATTTCTCTCTCTAGACTATCTCTCTCTAATATCTGGTTTGAGGACGTATTATGAGGGAAAGAAGGGCTGTGTTTTCATATTTAATCCATGGGTAGGTTTTTGGTCCAATCCCGGGCTTGTTTAAGCATTTTAAACCACTTAAAAACACAAAAAACTGAGAAAGAACGAAAACCAGCAAAACAGAGCACGGGGTTGGGCGGTCGCCTTCCCAAGATCACCCACTTTCTGCCACCTGAACGGCCGCCCAGGTGGCCTTCCTCCTCCCAAGATTTCTGATTTTTCCTATTTCGCTCCCGTTTGATCCCGAAATGATCTTATACTGATTCTAACATCAAATCAAGGTCAAAACACATCCAAAACTCACCTGAATCATCCCGCAATGGTACGTTAATGATGACGAACACGAGTCTCAAATGCACAACAAGCTACACACGCAAATGTCACCCAAAATAACTCAACTTACGATTTAACGACAAGACGAACGTGCTCGTCACTCGTGAATGAATCTAAACCAAGGCTAGGTCAACCAACCAAGGAGGAAATGCAACGTATACGAACCCTAAACAATGTTGAGAATAATCTCGGACGATTACCGAACCATTGCACAACTTATCAAGTACATACCACAAGTCAAACACGCGCGTCTTAAGTTAACACGAAGTGACTACGAGCGAAATGGGGAGGAAATAGAGACCGAGCCTCACAACTACGATACGTCCTAACTTGTTAAACTTACGGCTAGAATTATGGACAGATTAGAGGCACGTTAAGGGTTCTCAACCCTAAGATAATCACACGAGGAATAAATATGATGATACTAAGCATATTGGGTTTGTCGGGGTCTTACATCCTCCACCCCTTAAAAAGAATTTTCCCTCGAATTCTACCGATGTACTAAGGAAGGTGAAACATATCCTTATTAACTCTTACACTGATTCTACGACATCAAAAATTGCTTTTAAACCCAAACAAGTCTGTTCCAGTGCATTAAAACCCAAGGGAAATTTTTAGATTATCACAACGGTTCTCACAATTCACACTTCGCGGCTATATATGCTCAACCAAACGACAACTTAACCCCACACCAAATCATATATCACTCTCGAGCATTGGTGGCCCAATCAATATACTTAACCAAACAAGAACGCGAAAATGTAAACTTTAAAATATAGGGAGGCTAGTAAGGTGTGATGTAAATTAAGACGTGGGAGCGAAAATAGAATCGTATACCAATCTCTCGTGACAGGATGATAAACTCACTCGCGAGTACTATATCGAACATGTCATTCCATCCTCGAGGGTTAACAAGGGCTTAAACAAGCAAAGCTTTCATGCAAATTGATTTCAAACATCACTTCACCACTGCGGTAGTTCTGGGTATAAGGGTGAACTTACTAAGGCAATAATCACTAGGAAAACGCAAGATGTAACGATGTTATAGACCCGTAACCGACCGTCACTATTAGAATCCATTCTTAGTTAGCACATAATGGTAAGCTTATTAACCAAATAGAAGTGTCATATCACTATTGTTGATCTATCTTCCTTAAGAAGTTTTGCCCAACATTTCACTAGTCTCTACAACATTCACCTCATCGCTTAACACCTAAGCTAGTGTATTAACACCCCCAACAACTTTTCCAAGGAATACGATCACAATTCCACTAGCCTTTAATATGTTCGATTCCTTCACTAAAATACCACAAGTTATCATTGAAAAATTTTACACAGATCATCCACCTGATCCTATGAGGTTCCTCCACTTTTCAGATTAACCTGAGTATCAAATCATCATCCATGCACGTAGAGCCATTCCCTGAAACGGCTCTCTCAAGACAACACCAACTCATGTCCCACTTAACCTTAATCGTTTCTGAGTACTTATGATCGTGATCAACATGTTACACCCTATTAATCACCACATCATCAACCCATTAACTATAACAATCCACTATTACTCCCTATCGTGAACAACTCTAAATATACTCTCGTAAGTCACACGAGGCCAAAACAAGGGTTATAACACTTCAAGAAACTATATAGGTTTTAGCCCATCACTCTATCAATTCCAATTTACATGTTTCCACTACGCACACTAACCATATCCTTCACCTTGTATACTACCACAATTTACACTTACGTGTGCATCTTCAATTCCCCATTGTATTATACATTCATGATGAGCTCGTAATTGTATATATTTTTCCCCATATTTTGTTCCCATTTTATATGAATTTCATATTTATATTGCCCTAGGAATTGCTATAATGTGATTTTATTTTGTTTCAGGTCTATGGGCATGAATTCAAGCTATAAAGTGTTAATTCATAGCAAATTGGGAAGATTCAAGGCAATTCATGAAGTCTTAGAAAGTTTGAAGCCATTTAATCAAGGTCCGTTAGCCCTCCGTTAGAGATTTGCAAAGCAAAGGACTAAACTGAAAGAGAAAAGAGGCTAACGGAAGCTAACAGAGGTTGACTTGGGACTAAATTGCAAGACCTGGGAGGATAGGGACTGCACCTCGCTTTTGGAAGATCCCAGGGGCACCGAAGCTCAGTCCAAAAGCCAAGGGGCACCGCTGCAAGGAGCTCAAAGTTGCTCCTCAATGCGCTGTCTAGCCAAGAAGCTGCCACGCGTCCCACCCACCTCCAGCGACCCGCGTGTTCTGAAGCTGGAGCTCTAGATCCGCTCCAGATCCGGCCCTGTCTTTTCTGCCCTATTTCCCTCTCAGCCTGGCCCGTTTCGCCTTGGATAGTCCGCGGTCATCCTTTGATGGGCTGCCCTGTGGATCAGCCAAACCCAAAACCCATTTCCTCCATTATTCAGCCGAGTCCCCTTAGTTTATTAATGTAAAAAGCCTATCCAAATGTCTAATTTGCCCTTCCTTAGCTTGTGGAGTACTCTAAATTGTGGGAGATCATTCTCAAAAGGGGGGGAGATATCGTTTGGAAAAGAGGACGCACAGAACAGAAAAAAGAGAAGAAAAAAACAGCAGCTCACTTTTGGGGTTTTCGTCATCTTTTCATTAGATTTTGTCAAGGAGTGCCAAGGGATTCTCACTAAAATCTCCATTGAAGTATTGTATCTTATACTCTTTAATTTTAATATCATTATGCAATATTTTCTTGGAATATTTGTGTGTGATTTCTCTTGCATTATGAGCTAAATATTTATAGTTAGGATTGTGATGAATCTCTAATTTTGAAGCATGCTCTAATATTTTTCCCTCTCTCAAAATAACTATAATTTATGCTAGGGTTACTATTTTGTGCACTTAATGCTTCTAATTACTTGATCAATAATTAGATGATTTTGGGAGTGTTTTGGATCCGCGAGAGCTACCTTTACATTCCGGACCTAGCAATTTAGTTGTTGGTATTTTGTAGCATAGAAATATAGCACAAAACCCGATAGCCATTTTTGAGGACTTGTGTTTATTGCAATTTTCACACTCTATCTATAAGATGCGAGAGCCCGTAGATAGGTGGGGAAATTAGGGTTGCTATAAGATGCGAGAGCCCGTAGTGACTAAAATCGTGTCCTCGGCTACCCTTAATAAATTGTAGGAATTGAGAGAGAGTGGATTAATTGAGCATGTGGATAAATGGAGTGAAATTACAATCCTAGCCTTATCACCCTTGATAATTTAAATCTGTCAATTGTGTGTGTTTGGTAATCAATATTTCTTGCTCACTTTTAATTGCTTAAAATTAGTTTACTTCTCTGTTAAAAAAATATTCGATTGTTTAGATAAAGTCATTAAATCCACAATTTTAGTACTTAGGAAAATATACGCCGAAATTGTCTCTGTGGGATCGATACTTGTGCTCACGCACTATATTACTTGTGGACGACCGGGTACTCTTGCCCGTTGCACTTTTCGCCCGTCAATTCACACTTATAAGGCTTGCATAATTTTTACCACTTATCAAGACGTAACACAACTAGTCCTCAATCATCCAATACCTGAATATCAGCAATTATGGTTTATTCTCATCTTGTCTCCAATTCACATTTACGACTAATCAAAGAAATCAAACGATCATGTCCTAACTCAACCTTACAATGATATCCTCAAGGTACAATCTTTTACTTAAATCCAAGGTTCAATTATTCATATGATTATCACACAATTCTATGCCAAGATAATAATAACTTAAGCATCGCTAAGTTTGATCTTACCAGTATTTGTTTCGGGATTGATTCCTTCTAGGTTTGTGTCGAGAACACTAGTTCCATGCTCATCCCCATGAGCCTCGTTAAGAACCAAGGTCAATTGGTCTCCAAGCTCCAACAGCTGACAAAGGAACAGTCTAAGCTGAAATACTATAGGGTGCATAATGGACATCCTAGTAGTTTTCCTCATACGTGTAATGCTGTAACAATATACAAGACGTCAGTCTTACGTGGGTTAGAACTCATCATAACCTACTAAGGAAGGTTCACTGAAAGAAAACAACTATTATGGTCACTACACAACATCTTCAAATCACATTGCACAAGGTGATCGTTTCGGCCTAACTCACCCGATCAACAATAGGCCAAGATTCACATGCATAACACACGTACAACGCTTTCACCACCATGGTGACTATTCGACCTTAGGTCCATAAAATCACTCACGCAACTCGTATACACCAAAATGCATTGTACTAGCAATAGCCACAGGGCTATGAATACGTGTATCTATATGCACACGATGATGCTCATGAATGCGATGCTATACTCATACATTTTACACTACATGTAACATTTGAAAAATAAGCTTTAGTATGAAAATTGTATTCCATCTTAATGTTCTGTTCTGTTTGGTAATAGGGTCGGTCAATTTCTAATTACATACTAGCCAACTTAGTTCTCCGACGAATACCTCTTGACAATCAATTCAGGGCGCCTACTGAAATGACTTCAAAAGCTTCTATCGTAAAGGGACTAGAGACTTGTGACAAAATTATGCCCTTAACATCGGTCTCACATTTATAAATATTTATGAATGAGAATTTTTGAAATGAATGTCGCAAATGCAACTCAATCCTATCACAGATGGTATGCAGACACTATGATATAATATACAACCATGATGAACCTAGGTGAATGTGAACACATGGACTCATGTAAGGTAATAGGGTACCTCCTATTATTGCCGCGGACCCAAACTTATTGCACCTATCACACCTCTAAACCTTGGGTTTACCTCGATTATCCCTCATAACGCTAATGGTTTGCGAGTTCAAGCCTTCAGCTTGCTTCCCCTTAAACCTAGGGCAATTCTTCCTAAAATGCCCACCGTCTCCGCAATTCAAACAATTTCCTTGTTTCTTCCAATACCTATCCTCAGTATGACCTATCTTCAAGCAATAGTTAAACTTATTCCTGGGTTTCTGTGATCTTCGAGGAATAATTTTAGCCCTTTTTAGAATCTCTATTTGCGTTTGGGGCCGCTTATCCTTATAAGTGTCAGGGTTGTCACTAGTACCCAAATTCTGCTCAGTTTTTCCCTAACGCTTCATTTTGACTACTATCATCCAAGCGAGTTCAAATGTGTATCTCAACGTGTTGATGTTTATAGACTAAATATGTGGTCTAGTTGTTCTTGAGAAGTACTTGTAAACATGTACTTGTATGACTATATGATTCAAGACTAAATATGTGGTTTTGAGATGTTGATTGGTTACTTAACAAAATGTGTTAGTAATTTGTTAAGGTAGGATCATTAACCTCCTTGGTTGGGATAAGGTTCACTACTTTTGAACCTTGTCGTTGTTGATATATTACGAGTAAATATCTACTTGTGCATCATTTGAAAGTCCAGCTGGCATACTTGATTGAGTCGGCAATGTGACGACACATAGCCTTCGTGGTAAGTGATCGCTATTAGTCGCCTCATTGGTTCCCTTTCTCCCCACTACTGGCCCTAGTGGGATGTGGTCCCATTGTTATAAACAATACGTGTAACTATGGTAACCAATAGTTTTTTCTCATTAAGTAGATCGGTGAGAAGTAACGACAGTATCTTTCCTCATTATGTAATCAAATGAGAAGTAATGATGGTATCTTTCCTCGCTAGGTAGAATAGCGAGATGTAATGACAGTATGTACAGTGTGTTCAGTATGTTCCGAGCACGAGATTCGGTTCGACGACAACTTGAGATGTGTAAAGCCACAGCAGCACAGTCAGACAAACAACAACTATATCCTTTTTAAATGTGGTTATTTACGTGCACTAATGTGATCATCACCGTGCTACGCGGTATATGTGATTTATGTGCCTATGATTATGTGGTACATGTTTACAGTTTGGTATACTTATAAATGATGCCATGTTATAGTTTTATGATTGAGCATTAATTATGCCATGTCATGTAGTTGTATTTAGTAACTTACTTTGTCATTATGACTCACCCCGTTTATTGTTAATTATTTTTCCTTAGATTCGAGCTAGCCAGGAAGTCACCGGTGAGGTCGGCGAGATCGCAAAGTAGCAGGTTGTCTTGTTGGTTTTATAGCTCGTGGAGCTTATTTATAGTTGTAGTTGTTTTATTTTGGTAAGGACGAATGGTTGTTTAAAGTTATGTAAACTTTACTTTGGGTAGTATTCTTGCGTTGTAACTCATTATTCTTTTGGATACCGATATATGTATGTCGTGCTCGTATTCTTAGTTTCTGTTGTATTTCAGTTTCTTTCTCGAGCATGTTTTAGCTCGTGGTTTATGTTTGTTCTCCAGCATGTTGTGGCCGTGGAGGTTGTTGTTTTTTTTCCCGATTTTTAAACTCGAGATTGTGTTAGTTGGGTTCTGGCAGTAGTGTCGCCGATGATTTATTTTTAATTTTATCAGGTTTGGCCTTAGAGTTTTCTTGTAAGTGCGGGTGGTTACGCCACGTGTTTTTCGTTTTTGCGTTTGTGTTCATCCGATTGGCATACCGACCTTGGGGTTTTGTGTTGGAATCCGGGTCGGAGCATCACAGTTGGTATCAGAGCAATAGTTTACTATCACTAGGATAGGTTCCTTGGCCTAGGTGGGCATGGTGTTATTGTTGAGATCTTAACGTTGAGTGTTTTGTGTAGGTTTAAGATGGTGGAGACTAGGCTCGGAGCGAGTACTAGTAGGGCTGGTATGAGTACTGGAGAAGGTGACGAGAGAGAAGAGAATGTTAACCGTCAACCTAATGTCCCTCCTGAACCGAATCAGAATAATCAGAATGAAATTCTTTATAATATATATCAAAGACTGTTACAGGTGGTAACCGAGATGGCACAGTGAGGTAATGTAGGGACAGGACCTCATCCAAAGGGTAGAGGACCGCAACCAAAGGCTAGAGTACCACAGCCAGATATTGTAGCACTACAGCATAATTTTGAAGTACCACAGCAGAGAAGAAGACAGGTAAACGATACAACTATTCTTGAGAAGTTCTTGAAAATGAAACCCCAAAGTTTCGATGGAGAACCTGGCGCTACTAAAGCAGAGTTATGGATAGAGAGCATTGAGAAGATATTTGTAGCTCTAGGTTGTACTGCAGAAGAAAAGGTTACCTTGGCAGTGTTTAAACTTGAAGGTGCAGCTGAACATTGGTGGCAGATATTGCGGGATAGCTGGGAACAACAGAGGATACCTCGAGTGTTGGTGAATTTCTTGAGAAAATTTAAGGCACAACAGTAGTTCGAGAAAAGAGAGATGAAATTCATTGCTTTAGAACAAGGTAGTATGACTGTGGTACAGTATTCAGCAAAGTTCACGGAACTGGCTCGCTATTGTACCTACTTAGTCCCTGATGAGGCTAGGAAGACTCGGAAGTTTGTAAAAGGATTGAAGACTGAATATCAAAAATAGTTACTCTCATTGCAGCTTACGGATTATTGAGGAGCTGTAGATCGTGTATATGCGATAGAGGGAGATATAGAGAAACATGGATATAAAGGAACCACAGGAACTGAAGGTAGTAATAATCGTAAATAGAGACAGGCAAAACTCCAGACAGATGGTCAAGTAAAACAACAGTCTAGTGTATGGAGTAATACAACTACTTCTAGTCAGAGGCGACGAGGTGACACAATGACGTGTAGCTTTTGTTTGAGAAGTGGTCACACTGAAAAAGGGTGCTGGAGTAAGGCAGAAAAAGTGCTTTGCTTGTGGAAGAGATCACCTTAGGAAGAATTGTCCTAGGATGAGGCATAATTAGTCTAGGAGTACTAGTCAGCAGTCTAGTGGCTCTAAGAGAGATAGTGAAGGTAAGCCTAGGGCTCAGAGCCGTATGTTTGCGTTTAGCCAGCGCAGAGTTCCCGAGTCTACACCCGAGATAGGAGGTATTCTTTCTATATTATTATGAGTACGCGTATTAAGGTAGCTCATGTTCATGCATTCATATGTTGCATTGTGTGGTTGGGAACTGGTGTATTATGTTTCCAAGTTTTATCTTGTGATTAAGGGAGATACCCGATTAGAGGTTGAATTGTTGTTATTGGTATGATAAACTTGCGATAGGCCAGTAGGCAATCACATGTGCATGGTGGTTGTGTTATTTTGCCCATATATGGCTTTACTGTGTAAGAAGTTGCAATATACTAGTCGGTAATTATACGATGTATGTTTAACTTCATGGTTTTGTCTATACATGATGTTTATAAGATACATGATATAGATTGTTAATGAGTACTTGCCATGCGTTAGTTGTGTAGCATCATTAGGTGGCTATTTTTCTCATGTCAAGTGTAATTGGGTTATGTTGATATGACTGTTATTTGCATGCATATCATTTTTATTCAGAAAGCTAGTATACTGTTATCACATGATCGTGTTGCGTAATTGGGTTCATGTTATGGGTGTGAATAAAACTACACCAGAGTTAGAGGATTTCTATATATTATATGAATTTCAGAGATGTTCATTACTGATTACTCTATGCCACCTGAACGGGGGTTTGAACATGTATTAAGTTGACACCAGGGAATCAAAGAACCTAGGAGATTACCATGAATTTGATTAGCAATTGATGCATTTATTAAAACATGTGTGTAAGACCATGTCAATGATGATTTTCATATCCACTTTCAGTTTTAATACGAAGTGAACCGTAAAAGAATAATTGAGTTGTGACCTTAATCAGAATACAAAGCGATAGCTTCTGCATCGAGGAAACTAATACGGTATAAGTGGAATTAATCTATTCACTGACTTAGAGTTTATTGTGTTAAGTGTTAACATTACTTGAGTCGGAATACTACTATTATGAAGCTAAATTCGCGTTATGTACAAATCCAAATATTTGAAGTTTCTATTCTCACAATATGAACAGAATATGAGACATTGTCGATAAGCGGAAAGACTTGAAGATCTTAATTATGTACCTTCTACTATTCAATGAAGTTTAACATGGTAACTAGTGTATTCAATATTGAAGATTCACCAATTATATCGGTGCTATCTTGTATAGGTTGATATTGTTATACATATAGATTGTGATGGATTGATTAACCAAGTGATCATATACTACCAATGACGAAGATATGCGTATCAAATGAATTATAGCCTTGCAGATATGAGATATCGGGAGATTAGATTAAACACCGTGAGTAGTGTACTCAAAGAGGAATTCAAGAATTACTTCAAGTATACATCATATCCTTAGACCTTCTATATGTTTGAGAGTGTGATTATGACTTCCGAGGAATGTTTAAACATGTGTGATAGATTCCAGAAAATAATTACTCGCCACAACAATTGTCAACGAGTGTTGAAATGATATTGACTAGACTAAAATAGGAGGATAGAACGAATTATCTCTACACGGTAATAAAGTCGGGAACCAAGATTTAAAACCTTGCAATGATTCAATAGCTGTTTGAAAAAGTGTGAAATCTACTTGGGAATGATTACTAAACAACTCTAAATCGGTGGAAAACAGTTACATTGTTGTGATGGATAATCTTGAGAAAGTTGTCTTATCGAAGTGTGTCCATGAAATTGTTTGATGAGATTCTTGTAAGAGACCTCATGCAACCGAGAATGTAATTTGAGAAACAGAGTATGATTATGAGGGAGATATCCTTAGTTCGTTTGATAGAATTATCAACTCCCGAGAGTTATTTACATGTATGAATATTAAAATACGGAATGTTAGAGACTAGTACGGTAATCTCGATGTGATAAATGATTGTTCATTGATCTTGGGATTGGACTACAAAATCATATGATTTAGGATAAGTGTACTTGAGGGCACTTGCATTTATAAGAATGGTATTGTTACGCTTCGAACGTCATTGTGAGTGTAGTACTTCGCACTCGATGTTCATAAATTAAATAAGAACTCTTGGTATGTTTGTGCTTGAGAACTAAGTGAGTTGTCTCAACATGGGATGATGAATAGACTAAGTTAGTAGTCTTAAGGTGTGTTTGTTTGGGAATTAAATGTGTATCTCAACGTGTAGATGTTTATAGACTAAATATGTGGTCTAGTTGTTCTTGAGAAGTACTTACAAACATGTACTTGTATGACTATGTGATTCAAGACTAAATATGTGGTTATGAGATATTGATTGGTTACTTCACAAAATGTGTTGGTAATATGTTAAGGTAGGATCATTGACCTCCTTGGTTGGAATAAGGTTCACTACTTTTGAACCTTGTCATTGTTGATATGTTACAAATAAATATCAACTTGTGCATCGTTTGAAAATCCAGCTGGCATACTTGATTGAGTCAGCAATCTGATGACACATAGCCTTCATGGTAAGTTATCGATATGGGACGCCTCATTGGTTCCCTTTCTCCCCACTACTGGCCCTAGTAGAATGTGGTCCCATTGTTATAAGCAATACGCGTAACTATGGAAATCAATAGTTCTTTCCTCACTAAGTAGATCGGTGAGAAGTAACGACAGTATCTTTCCTCACTATGTAATCAAGTGAGAAGTAACGATGGTATCTTTCCTCGCTAAGTAGAATTGCGAGTTTTAACGACAGTATGTATAGTGTGTTCAGTATGTTCCGAGCACGAGATCCGGTTCGGCTATAACTTGAGATGTGTAAAGTGACAGCAGCATAGTTAGACAGACAAAAACTATATCCCTTTTAAATTTGGTTATTTACGTGCACTAATGTGATCATCACCGTGCTACGTGGTATATGTGATTTATGTGCCTATGATTATGTGCTACATGTTTACAGTTAGGTATACTTATAAATGATGCCATGTTACAGTTTTATGATTGAGCATTATGTCATGTCATGTAGTTGCATTTAGTAACTTACTGTGTCATTATGACTCACCCCGTTTGTTGTAAATTATTTTTTCTTAGATCCGAGCCAGCCAGGAAGTCACCAGATAGGTCGGCGAAATCGCAGATAGTTAGCAGGTTGTCTTGTTGGTTTTGTAACTCGCGGAGCTTGTTTTTGTTTTATTTTGGTAAGGACGAATGGTTGTGTAAAGTTATATAAACTTTACTTTGGGTAGTATTCCTGCATTATAACTCATTATTCTGTTGGATGCATGCCAACATATGTATGTCGTGCTCGTGTTCTTAGTTTCTATTGTAGATCAGTTTCTTTCCCGAGCATGTTTTAGCTCGTGGTTTATATTTGTTCTCCGACATGTTGTGGCCGTGGAGGTTATTTTTTTTCCCGAATTTTAGACTCATGGTAGTGTTAGTTGGGTTCCGGCAGTAGTGTCGCCGATTATTTGTTTTTAATTTTATCAGGTTTGGCATTAGAGTTTTCTTGTAAATGCGGGTGGTTACGCCACGCGCTTTTCGTTTTTGGGTTTGTGTTCATCCGTTTGGCGCACCGACCTTAGGGTTTCGTGTTGGAATCCTGGTCGGGATACGATGTCGATTTGGTTCGCGATACTTGGGTATTTTGACAAACCGACTCTGTAGGGTCGACATGTTTGAGGTGTAGATCAATTCTATCGAAAAACATGATGTTGCACCAATGATTTTTAGTATTGGGTTTTAAGCATATTGAGGTAAGGGAGACTATGCAATACTGATTCCGAGTCAGTTTTGATCACGTGGTCGTTTCTAAAATATTATGTATCTTGAAATATGATTTGGTGTTACTTGTTATTGTTCCATCTTGTTTATCAAATTAATTTCGAAATAATGCGTTTATATTGATTTACTGTGATTTATCGTGATTTGGTTAAAAACATGATTATGTGGAATAGTTTTGTGATACTAGTCGATGTGTCGGTCTCAGTAAGCCCGTTATTACTATTGTTTATGAGTTGGTGGACTCAAATTCTGAGTTCCAACAATTGAGATGTATATGAGTTTCATATTTTTCCACTGAACCCGAGCCCAATAGTATACTAGACTGTGATATATGATTGAGTAGATTGTTTTGATGCTTCGAACATGTATACCGTGTTTCGTTCTTTGAATGTTGTTTTGTCAAAGGTATGATTTTGTTGATTTATGAGTTATTTTTCATAGTTTCATTCCATGGGTAAAGTGTTATTTGAATCTTATGTCTTTGTTCTATTCTATGGTATTGTATATCTCCTCCCTTGCTGGGCTCACAAGCTCACCCCCTACCAGTCATTTGAGTTTTACAGGTTTGATTTGATTAGAGCGCACAGTGGAAGCGTGGCTAGCTACGAGGTGAAATACAGAGCGAGCCTAGTGATTGGTAATTGATAGAAGTGATGTTGTAATATTTGAGTTTTGATTGAGTTGTACCAAAATTTTGTTATATATGAGAATTGTTGTTTTTAAGGAAATATTCTTGTTAATTTTTTTCCGCTGCTAGTTAAGAGTTGATTTGGTTGTATTGAAAAGCAGGTGGTGACTTTCGAGTCGTCACAGATTGTCTGTTAACTTAATTGCTACATATCTTATTAATAGGCTTCCTAGTTTTGTTTTGAATTTCAAAACTTCTTTTGAAGCTCTCACAGGTCATACTCCTCGTTATAATCACTTAAGAACTCTTGGTTGTTTGTGTTACATTTCTACCCCTACTCAAAGCAGAGATAATTTTTCTACAAGATCTCAAAAATGTGTTTTTCTAGGTTATCCTTTTAACAAAAATTATAAGGTGTATAATCTGACTACTCAACAAATTGTATATAGTAGAGATGTTTCTTTCTATGAAACAGTTTTTCCTTTCAAAACTGTTAAAGATTCTAAATCCACTCGTGTTGATATACCTTTATTTCCATCTTGCGCTCAACCTTATGATGAAGACCCTATCTCTACAAACTCTCAATCTTCTTCTTCTTTTTTACATACCACTGTCACAACCATTAATCCAAGCAATGAAATCTCTTTGTCACCTTCGTGTGAGACTCAAACTACTGCTCCTGTAAATATCAGACCTACTAGAAATAGTTTTTCCATTCAAAACTGTTAAAGATTCTAAATCCACTCATGTTGATATACCTTTATTTCCATCTTGTGCTCAACCTTACGATGAAGACCCTATCTCTACAAACTCTCAATCTTCTTCTTCTTCTTTACATACCACTGACACAACCATTAATCCAAGCAATGAAATCTCTTTGTCTGTTCTTGTGAGACTCAAACTATTGCTCCTATAAATATCAGACCTACTAGAAATAGAGTTCTTCTCGCTAAATTCAAGGACTATTGATGAATTAAATTTTACCTCGCAAGTGCACGAGTACACAGGAGTATAGGTGTGCAGAGACAAGAATCGAACCACGGAAACAAAAGAATGATTGATTTCGTGAACTAGCAACTAAAACAGCAAAATAAATGACAAGGGTTGTGTTTGTTTCTTTAAACTACTGACAGTAATTAAACCAATTTATCAACTAATTAACCAACTAAATTATCAAAATAATTAAGTAGAGAATTTACCAAATGTGGAAAGAATCTAGGAATTGGATTTCAATTGTATTGCCTTCTTATGCTCATGCAAATAAAGTATCAAACAACATCAAGGGTAGTTTTTTAAATATAGATTGGGATGTTTAGGTGATGGTTTGCAATCTTAGTACCCTCAAATCATTATACTTTCTTGGTCCGTCCATATAACAATTCGAGAATCCTTTAAGCACACAAAGATTATGAAACCTAAATCCTATCTTAGCATGGTCATGAATCAATAGAATTTAAGTAACAATGGAGATGGCACATATATAACTTATATATTCTGGTCGTACAATTCACTATATCTAAATAATTAAAACGGTAGAATATACGGCCTCGCATAAACACCAGAAGAGATTCTATTCTAATACTCTATTGAAACACAAGATGTTGAATGAATAATAATTAAATTAGAGCATAAGAATTTGATACAATCTACCTCCAATCCCTAGAAAGATGAGTTTAGCTCATAATTAATTGCAAAACAACACAATTCAATGATGAAAACATACTTACAATTACTCCACGGGATGAAAGATGAAACTCAATTCTTTCTAGCATAAAAACTCTCTTTTAAAATCGTCCTCCTCAACCCCAAAACGGCTGATTACTTATACACTGAGCAATAGGGAAAAATAACCCTAAATAAGAAATTACAAAACTGCCCAGAGCTAAAAACGGGACAAAGCGATCGCTTTGCTTCGATTAAAATCCCTGCTTGGAAAGCGATGGCTTCAGGCGAATGCCTTGATGACTTTTCTTCCTTTCTCCTTCAATTCCCTTGATCTTGCATCCAAGCCCCCGATGTTTCACAATAGCTCCATAATTCATCTGATTTAGCCCACTTGACAATGAACTCCCTGAAATTCCATTAAACACTAACAACCCTTATTAATATACAAAAAGTTGAGAAATAGCCTAATTTAAGCCCAAAAAATACCCAATAAATGAGTATAAAACTCATTTATCAATTATGCAGGATTACCGAACTCTTTACAAATCACTGCTTCTAGAGTAACTCATTCTAGCCCTTTTCCTATCTCAATCTATTTTACGTTTAATAATCTTTCATCTGTATACAAAGCTTTCTCTTGTAATATTTCTGCTGCAAGTGAACCAAAGTCTTATACTCAAGCTTCCAAGGATCCTCTATGGTGTCAAGCAATGACAAGTGAATTATAGGCCTTGGAATCAAACAATACTTGGAGTTTACAATACTTACTAGCTCACAAGCATACTGTTGGATGCAAATGGATCTTAAGAATCAAGCACAATCCAGATGTAACCATTGACAAATACAAGGCCAGATTAGTGGCCAAAGGCTTCACTCAAACAGAAGGGGATGATTACTTTGAAACCTTTGCTCTTGTAGCAAAGATGACCTCAGTGAGAGGTTTGCTTGCCCTTGTTGCTACCAAAGATTGGCCTATTACACAGATCTATGTATCTAATGCTTTATTGCATGGAGACTTACATGAAGAGGTTTATATGGATCTAACTCCTGGATATTCTCATACTTTACCAACATCTTCAACAACTCCTGTGGTATGCAAACTGCAAAAATCTCTATATGGACTTAAGCAAGCCCCAAGATAATGGTTTGAAAAGTTTTCTTCTTCTCTTCTGAAATTTGGATTCAAACAGTCCATGAATGATCACACACTTTTCACAATGTCTACTACTCATGGTTTTATTGTTGTCCTGGTATATGTTGATGATCTTTTTATCACCGGTTCAGAAAAAGATATGATCATTTAAACCAAAACATTTCTACATTCTCAGTTTCCTATCAAAGACTTAAGACCTCTTAAATACTTTTTGGGATTAGAAGTAGCTAGAAACTCTTCAGGGATTTGTTTACATAAAAAAAAAAAAATACACCATGTACATCATCTCAGATTCATGCCTCACCAATGCTAAGCCATCAACAATTCCAATTGAACTACATCATAAATTGGCTATAACTTCTAGTCCTTTACTAACTGACTAGTAGGAAGACTTATTTATTTAACCATAATCAGACCTGACAAGCATATGTTGTTCATTTTCTCAGTTAATTCATGGCTCATCCTATAGAAGTCCAATAGCATGCAGCCTTGAAACTTTTTAAGTACCTTAAGGCATCAAAGACGTACTCCGGAACTCTAGCTCATTAGAAGGCATCCGGAGCAAGGTCCCTTCAGTCAAAGTCTAATCCTGCAGAAAGGCTTTCAGAAGTGCTCAGAACTAATGAACAAGGAGCTCTTTCTCCAACTTTCGGACTTCTATTCCTATCGACTTAAGGGCCCCACCACCACCGAGCTCAGCACATCAAAGCGACTAAAATACGAGCAGGAATATTTATTTATAAGGGAAGTCCAAGTCAAGGACTGCTGTTTTCATCCAAAGGTTCCTTGTCTCTTAATTCTTTTTGTGATTCTGATTGGGCCTCATGCTCTATAACCAGAAAATCTTTGTTTGGATTTTGCATCTTCCTTGGTAACTCTCTTATATCTTGGAAGTGCAAGAAACAAAACACAATAAGCAGATCATCAACTGAGGCAGAATACAGGAGTGTGACAAATACTTGCTGTGAAATAAAATGGTTAATTGCTTTGTTGCAAGATCTCCAGGTGGATTCTCTCACTCCAGTTCCTCTCCATTGTGACAACAAGTCTACCCTCCATAGTGCTGCTAACCCAGTTTTTCATGAACGTACAAAGCACATAGACATTGTCTTCCACATTGTTAGAGTCATGCTTCAACAAGGGACAATATCTATAGCTCACATCTCAACTGATTCTCAACTTGCAGATTTATTTACAAAGGCCTTGTCTACTTCTCAGTTCAGATTCTTATTAACCAAGTTGCAGGTGATAAACTTGTCCTGACCTTGCAGCTTGAGAGGGAGGGGTGATGATAATGATTCTACAAACTGTGTAGCAGATTCAAGAGTTGAAGTAGTCAAGTGTAAATAACTATATTTTTAATTTAGGGATTGAAGTGTAATTCTATGTATTCAGAAAGGTAGCGTGTGTAACATTAATGTGTATTAATAGTTGTTAGTCAGTTAATTAGAGTATCAAGTTAGTTAATAATTGCTCTGTCTACTTCTCTGTAATTTCTCGATATCAATGGAAGTTTTTCAATTCAATCAATGAGTTTGTCAATTCAATTACATCTTCAACATTATCAAAACCACATATAGCCACACCGAGACTAACACGTACGCGCGCGCGCGCACATACACACACATACACTCTTTATCTATCATGAAATTTGAGTTTATTGGTTTTGCTCGGGAATAACCACAACAACTAAGTTATAATCTGCTTAATCTTGCATTTCAAGTCTACTTCTAACTTCTAACATATAGGTTATTTTGGTTTTGTTGTTAGAGATTTATTATAGTACACCATAAATGTGCCATGCATATTTTCTTCTTTTAAATGACCTTTTCGAATTTAAAATGCTTTTTATTCTTCTAAGTTTATTGTCGTAATTTATCCATCTTTATCTCCATTAAGAATATAACATGTTTATGGGGATGGATGCCATTTGATTTGAATTACCATACTATATATGGTTACAAACAACCTCAAATTGTCATTTTTGATAAGAGGTATATATGATATTACGAGCTTTGTAGTATTATTACATGTGATCACACAGAAAAAGATATGGTGACCACGTCAGATCCACGTATATAGCTATCTCACGATTAGGATGCCTCGGCTCTCTAAAGGCACTTCTTGTGGGGACTACGTTGTCACGAGGTGATGGGCCTACCACAGTTTGACAAAGAAAAGAACCGTTAGGGGTGTCGGGGGTTTGACCCGACTATTACCCTCTGGTGTGAGAGTCAGTTTAAGTGTATTGAATGTATGGAATGTGTTTGGCAAGCTGTCGTTTCTAACTCTCACTAAGAGCAATGGATGCAGGTTGTAAGCAAGTGAATAAATGCAAGCTTCACTGGACTTGTCTTTTTGAGAGTAAATGTTACCTTAATCATAAATGGAAATGACTCCTGGTATTTATAGCCGGAGGTGGCGTGCGTAGTGATACAAGTTGAGCCACCTGCTTGCTAAGGGATACATGTATATTGAGGGGGGGCCATGCTGTTGTTAGGATTAAGTTGACAAATAGAAACTTCCTTCCTGGGGAAATGGGAAGCTAATAAATACCGACATTCCTTCATGCTAAAGGAATGTCTTCTTCCAATGAGAATGTCTGGACTCTGCTAAGTTAGGTACTGAAAGGCAGTAAGCATTTAATGCTTTGGTGTCGATCTGTGCCGAGGTCGTGCCCTGCTCGCCCCAAAGCCGACCTTGTTGCTGGCGAGGACTGCGACGGGCGACCTTGTTTGTTCGGAGGCTTGTGCCTTCACCTCCTACGAGGATCTGTACTCAGTACTCATTAAGGATGGCTGCATGCATGTTCTGAGCCTGAGCCATTTGCATTACTCAGTTAATCCTCCCTGTCCCGTAATGAATGAGAGATTCTCACTCAATTCATATCTTTAGTGTTGGATCATACCGAAGTCTAGCTTAACCGACGACCTTGGCCTTGGGACCCAAGCCTCTACAATGAGAGATTCTCACTTAATTCATATCTTTAGTGTTGGATCATGCCGAGGTCTAGCTAAACCGACGACCTCGGCCTTGGGATCCAAGCCTCTACAGTCAACGGGGATCTTGGGACCCACTAGAGGTTGACGTGGAGGATACGTTCTATGAATGTTTGGGAGGGACCGTCAACATGCTTTAGTATTAGAGCCGTTAGATCAAATTTAATTAGATTTTTATATCTTTACATCAAATTCGCTCTTTTTTAAATAATGACATTGACATTTCAAATCATTACCAACTTAACAATAATTAATCATTCAACAACATTATCACTAAAACTTGTAATAATAACACACAAGCTCCTAATATTATTTACCTCTTGGTAAAGTAAAACTTGTAATGATAGCACAAACTCCTAATATTATTTACCTTTTGGTAATCCCCATTCCTTATCTTTTGCAATTTGGTCCTAACTTGAACTAACTGTGAAATTTGGAAGAAAATGATTCTGTTAGTGAAAGTGATTTGAGTATTTGACCGACTTAATCAGTGAGAAGATTGACATTCTAGGAACCCCCCGGGGGGGGGGGGGAGACCCAAATGGGGTTAGTGTATTAATTAGATTTTATTATTTGCATTCTCTTATGAGAAAAAACGGTAAATACTAATTGGTCTCTTTTCCTTCGCAATGTTGTGATTTGGTTTTATTGTTTTACTTTCTCTTTTTGTGATTTCACCCTCTTTCTCTTTATTTCTTTTTAACTTTTTTTTTTCAATTATTAAAAAAAATTTCTAAACCACAAAATCTATTATCTATTATTAAAGCAGAAACTACAAGCTACATGGCAGCCCTAGGTTAAATTTTTTCCCACCTAAAACAAACATTATTCATTTCGTACCTGATTTTTACTCTCTCTCCATTTATTTTGCTCTTTCTCTCACTATTTTTAAAGCTCTCTCTCCATTTTTAAAGCTCTCTTTTTCTATTTTTTTTTCAAAAATATTCATCTATTCTGTTCTATATATATATATATATATATATATAATTATTTATATTGCAAACGCTACAAAAAAAAGACAATATATATATATATAATCTATATTTATATTGCAAATTTTTTTTTATTAAAATTGTGCATCGCTCGGGTACTAACTAGTTAAGTTACTAAATCACGAAGCAAACACACTCAATATCGTTTGCTCATAAAGAACATTAACTTAATAGACATGATAATATTAATAAGTATACAAATGAATTTTACAACTTTCACAAGAAAATGTTAAATTGATGTGAAATTTAATTGGATAGATTTAGAATAAAATATATAATTTAGAGAGGCATATGGTCCAAATGGGTAACTTTACACCTTTTTTTTTTTTTTTTGCGCGCGCAGACATTGTGGCTCATAAAGAACATTAACGTGATAAAATCAAATGTTCGGTTACCGAAAAAAAAGGTGTTTATAAGGACACTTTAAGATTTTCTATGGGTGAGGCTAAACGTCAGACCCCAGGGGCTAAACTTTGCACCCATTAAATGTAAAATGACTATATTGCCCCTTCCTAGATAAACTAACTTTTCTCATTTACACTAATTACTAAATTTATACTTACTTCAATTTTATTAAATTTACTAAACAACTAATTTAAAAAATATATTTTAATAAATATATTTTTTTTTGAAAAAAGTAGTAAAGAAGCAAGCTACATTTAAAAAAAAAAAAGTTGGGTGAAATTTGGGCCGGTATCTTTTAATGAATTTTCAATCGCTTTAGTCTCCTATAATTGTTTCAAACAGGAAAATGACACTTTTATTGACAAATGTCATCTATTATGCCGTTAAAAAACACGGAACATGGACATCATGAATCGCAAAACATCGCAATGCACAACATTGCATTTGCGATGTACAAAGGTGTGCATCATGATGTACAAAATTGTACTAAAAAGTACTGTTGTTGTGCATCACGATGCACAACCTTTTCTTTTCAACCGAAAAAAGGCACTTTGTTTACGAAATATCTTCTATACCCTTTCTTCGAACACAAACGCGGTGCATCGCCTTCCCTCTCCAAAATAACTACCAGATTGAATGCTTAACACAATCAAACACCTAGAAACCCTCTTAACTTCCGAAAATCTTAAAACCTCGGGCGATGTGTGCTGATAATAATGTGTAATTTCTTTCTTTTTTGACATTACACTTGTGGTGCACAAAGGTGTGTACCGCGCGATACACAATTTTTATTTCTGATGCACAATATTGTATTTAATCAACATTACACTTGTGATGCACAAAATTGTACCAACAAAGTATTGTTTGTTGCATCGCGATACACATAATTGTACCGACAAAAGTACTGTTTGTTGCATCGCGATGCACAATGATAGGATAATGAACTTAAAAAATTGAAACATAACAAATCAACCTTGTATAGTCAAATCATTATCAGTTTCCAAAACATCAACAATTATAATGCAAACTAATAAAATTTTGCCCAGTGAAACCATGTTTTTAAAATTTTCTTTATTGGTTAAACAAGAATTGTTGTGTGATCCTACAATGTATTTCAAAGTACAATTATCCGTTTGAAAATTGCACTGTTTTCCTCTAATACATTTGATGAATTTAGATAAACCAAAATTCTCAAAAACTTTTGAAACAATGGTATATTCTCTGAATTTCAACAACAACATGATAGAATTTTCCATTGAATCCATATATTTCAATTTCACAATGAATTCAATTATAGAAACTTGAAGAAACTTAAAAAGTGAAATCGAATGAGTAGAAGATCAAATGTGCTATGGATGAAAATTTTGGTAATAAATCACAATGAAAAAAAAGATACAATTTATAGGAGTAAAACAAGGAATACGCAACTTAAAACGTGTTTTAGGTTGGTATGGGGATAGTTTTGGAACAATTGACCAATTTATATCTTAAAATGAACTTAAACGGTTGGAAATAAAAATAAGAGCTTAAAGCCGTTGAAAATCTGTGAAAGGAGACCGACCAACAATTATTCTAAAAAAAGTATTATCATCATGTTTAAAGGCTGGTCCGACTTTATTTGATTGGGCCGGGTCCTAGCTTTATTTGATTGGGCTATGAGAGTTTGAAATTGATTGTGCATGGATAGCTAGGGGTATAAATTCGAACCACCGAACCGCGAAATCAAGTCGAATCGAACCAAAATGAGCGGTTTGGTTCAGTTTTAGACTAGTGTGGTTCGGTAATGGTTTAAAAATTTTATAAACCGGTCGGTTCGGTTCGATTTGTGGTTTTATTATCAACCCAAACCAAACCGTTATATATATATATATATATATATATATATAGTATTCTTGTTATTAATAGTCCCTCTTACCTCGCCGATACTCTCTAACATTCTTTCTCACACCTTATAGAACAAAAAATTACTTTCAACCATCATAAGATCTCTCTCGACATTAACGAAATTCGTTACAAATTTCTTCTTCTTTTTGAAAATTGACATTGTTTTCTTCTTCTTCAATATCTCTTAAGTGGCTCTGAAAAAATAATTAATCAAAAAATAAATTTCTTTGAACTATAAAACCGAATCGAACCAACCCAAATCGAATGATTCGGTTCGATTTAGTTCGGTTTCAAGCCTCAGACAGTTCGGTTCGGTTTAAAAAAAGCTGAATCGGTAGGAGGCCGGTTGACATAAACCGAACCTTTACACCCCTATGATCGTAAAAAATTCTTGGCCAGCTTTAAACAATAATGGCTAGGCCGACTTTAAACACATAGGGCCGGGCCGGCTTTAAAAAAATTAGGGCAGAGCCGATTTTGATTATTGATAGAGCTATCAAAATGGGCTCAACCCGCCAGCTAGCCTATCCCACCATCTAAAAGAGGCGAGTTGGGTTGATGAAATTCAATCATGTTTAGGAGCGGGTCAAAATGGTTGGGACCGCGCGGATCACGGGCTGAAGTGGGTTGGGCGCGGGTTAACCCGTCAATTTAATTTTGTTCATTTTTTGGATCTCTTTATTTATGTTGTATGAATTTAGTTTGAGTTTTAAGAAATGTAGTTATATTTCACCATATTATGTTTAACTTTAATATGTTAAATTATTTCTTAATTTTTGTACTAATTAAATGAAGAATAGTTGTTAGTCTTATGACAAAATTTTTTTTTTTAGCTTTAATTGGTTAGATAATAATATTTTTTAAAACCACACTTTTTTGGCGGGATGGCCAGCCCCAACCTGTAACCCAAGGTGGGTTGGGTTGAGTATTTGTAGTCCCGCTAATTTGGCGGGTCAGCCCAACTCATCTCGCTAACTCGTTTTGACAGCTCTAATTATTGACAGCCGGCCAGAATTTGAAGGCCTTAATATTTAAGGCCGGGTCGGCCTGATATATTAAGGTCTTCAACTTTTAAAAAATAAAATTTTTAATTATAAAATAAAATAGATAAATTTAAAATAAATAAAATGACTGTAAAACATGTATTTTGATCAACACTATCACTGTAGATTTATTTGGGCAGTAGATTACGTATTGCTTGGTGTAGTTGGATACGCGCGTGTGTATTTTTAGGTCTGATATCACTAGTTCGAGCTTGTGGTATTTTTATAAGTTTTAGTACCGTCAGATTAAATTTACGTAGATCTCGTCAGATTAAATTTGTCTTTTTAAAATTAATGACATGGACAGCCTTGTAAATTTGATATGATGGTGTAGAGATTGATATACATTTGATCTGACAACACTAACACTAAAATTTGTAAGAATACACAAGTTCAAGCTCGTAAGATGATTGGTCTATTTTTTTTATTTTGTTGAGAAACAATAATTCCATGGTTATATTTCCTTAAATAAAAAGAAAAAAGTAATTCCATCCAATGCCAATAAGGCAATAATGCATTAGCGGAGCGTTCATGGAATTCAACTTAATCAATGGCTGAAAACAAAGACAGGTGGATGATGCTGACCTTAGAGTTGCAATGGGCGGGAGAGAGAGTTGACTTTTGACCTCCCAACACCTTCAACCCTTTTCTAGTTGATAGTTGAAAAGCAAAAGACTTTATCTTGTCCGAAACCGTAATTCTGAAAATCAATCTTTCTCACTAGATTTTCTCTGTTCCATTAATAGTTACATGTATACGTGCAAGTAATCGGAATATGGCCGGCCGGATCAACGGCGACAACGATGGCGACTTTTTGTCATCTCCGACGAGCTCTTCTCCTCCCTTCACGTACACCAATTTTGACAACTACAGTGGCAATTACGTATTCCCAACGAATCCCCAACCTGACGACGATGAAGAACACGATGAAGATCACAGCAGCAGCACTCGTACCCCTAAGATATTTGATCGATTCTACGATTCGTCGTCCGACGATGAGTTATACTCAACCGGCAGCGGCGGCGCTGGTGGTCTTGACATTGGACTTGTACAAAGTGCCGGCAAGCGGCTCGATTACATGATTCAGTATCTTGACCGGAAATTGTCGTCGTCCGACGAGACGGATCGGAACGACGCCGAACATCATCATCATCGGGGACTTGACGAGTTCGTTGCAGGCGGTGGTGGTTCGGGTATCTTTAAAGTGCCGGTCCGAGCTGCCGTACATCCGGGACGGCCGCCTAGTCTTGAATTGAGGCCCCACCCGCTAAGAGAAAGTCAAATTGGATGCTTCCTGAGGACATTGGCATCGACAGACGGCTCCGGCTCCAGCTCCAGTTCCGACTCTCAGTTATGGGCAGGGTCCGAGTGTGGAGTAAGGTTTTGGAAAATGTCCAAAATGTATGCGCCTGGAAACCAGGAGGAGGGTGAGGAAGCGCCTTATTATGAGTCGGTGGCGACATCTGCTACACTCTGCCTGAATGTTGACGCTGGGAATAGGATGGTGTGGAGTGGGCATAAGGATGGTCGGATTAGGTGTTGGAAGATGGACCAGACTTCGGATGGAATTGGGAGTCCTTTCAAAGAGTGCTTATCCTGGCAAGCTCATCGTGCTCCTGTTCTATCCATTGCCATCACATGTTTTGGTAATTCCTTACCATTTTATGATATCATTTCCTTCTTTATGTGTTTTTTTGCACCGGTCACATTCTTTAGAAATAATCAAGAGCAAATTTGGGATGCAGCAAAATGGGTGGGGTGGTAACATTTTTATCACTCATACGGGTTGCCCCGGAAGTTTATTCACTAATGCTACCTGTTGTTTATTCCTCTTACCCATTTAAGGGTAGGGGATGGTAGTCTTTTGCAGTTTTGGGAAGATGTATGGATGGGTGATACCTTGCTTGAGTTGGATTTTCCCGATCTCTATTGCGTGTCCTTGGTTCGTTTTGCTCCCATATCCGAGTTCTAGTCTAAGAATGAGAATGACGCAGTTTCTTTGGACCTCCACTTCTTTTGTAATTTAATGATAGGGAGACTGTGGAGGTGGTGGGTCTTCTTCATATTTTGTCCCAAGTTCATTTATCGCGAGTCTCAGATTCTTGGTCTTGCGCCTTAGAGAGATCGGGCCCGAAGTTGCTTTCTAATCAATCCTTCTTGGTTCATTTGATTCACTTTCCTATCTCATTTGGAAAGCTCAGGTTCCTTTTAAAATCAGGCATGTCCTTTCTTAATAAATTTAACACGAATGACATGCTTCAATTGCACAGACTTTACAAGACGATTTTTCCGGATTGGTGTGTCATGTGTAAGTCCTTTGAATCTCACGTCCATTTATTTCTACATTGGAAAGGTGCGTGGTATCTTTGGAACATGCTTTTTGGGTGGCAAGTGAGGATTGGGTTTCCCCTGGTTCTATCTCGTTTTTCCTTCAAGGTTAAATGTTGAGGTTGAAGATGGGCCTGCAAGACTTCATACTTCACATTTACTGTCTTCCTAGGAGGATCGTCCAGACTATATGGGCCTTGATGAGGGCGTCAAGGATTAAAGTAGGGGAGATTGTGAGACCTGCTCCCACGCCATATGTGTGGGAAAACTAGAAGGGGCATATAGAGGCTTGAACATAAGCTACTAACCAAAAACAAAAAAAAAAAGCTACTGACAACTTACACTTAAGCATTTTAACGAGCTATGTGGGGACCCATTTCAAGTTGTTGGGTAAGCTAGTCTTCGGTCTCCGCGTTAGGTAGTCTTAGAGAAACAAATAACAATGAGAAAACTTGATATATTTTTTTCCTTTTCGTAGAAATAGTGAGTCTAAGGTGAAGTTTGCGCTAAGGAAGATGAAAACATGGAAGGCTTTTGGACATTAAGGATTGATCTCGGACAATTACGGATGATAATACTCAGAGGGACCAATTTGTTACTTAGCTCAACTACAACTATGTGAGAAGCAACCTAAAGGATATCGATGACCAATTCCAATGACTCCCTTGGACAGTCAATAAAAATACGAGGTTTCTTGGTTCATGATTATGAAGGTTTCTTTTTGCAACCTCAAAAATGGCTGTTCTCTTGGCGTTGTATTGGCCTTCTGGTTACAGATTTTTTGATAGAAAAAGATAATACATTAAATATAAGAAAGAAAGGGCAAAAGGAATGGGTGAGACATCCATCAAAAATTGAAAATACAAAAGCCTATAGTTATAAAAGAAAAAAGCTAAGAAGGAAATAAAACATCCAATCCCTCTACAGCTCAAAAATGGGCATGCCTTGAAAAGCACCCCTTGCCAAAGCACAAAGGGTGGCCAAATGAGCCACTCTATTCCGGAGAAGAGGCGAAGGCAACTCCATATCCCTGAAAATCTTGTAATTCCTCGCAGTCCTGATCCCCATAAGATAGCGAAGACTGCAAACTGCCATAACGAAATAGCATCAGCATTCCGTTTCTGAGTGGAAGAGTCGTTTTCCAGTAGTCTTCGATTAATTAAATATGCATGTTATTGAATCTTCCATGGGATGTTTTGAGATCATCCACGAGTTGTCTAAGCCCCTTCTTTTGTTTTTGTCCAAGTGACTTCGCTGCTTCCTACCAAAGCCTCTAACCTGTATCTAAAGAAAGGAAGAGATTGAGCTTGGGCTAACCCAAGCTTCCCTGACCACCCAAACAAGCTATTCCAAAGATACTGAGCACCTCTATAGTGGAGGGATATGTGATCATGGGACCCAGAAGCGCTCTTGCATATTACGCATTGATCTTGAGAAATCTGCTTGTAGGGTCCACGAACTTGCAAGAGATCGTTCGTGTTGAGTTATTAAGAAACAGGGTCCAAGTAAATGCTTTCTTGAAAGGAATTTTAGCTTTCCAAATTATTGAAGATAGCGGTAAATGATCCGGATTAAGCAAACAAATCAATTGGGAAAGAAAAGAACGACAAGAGCCCTCAAGTATCCAAACCCGAGAATTTGAATTACTGGACAAGTGTGTTCGAGTAAGAAGATTAAGTAACTCAAGTATCTTATTAGTCTATTCTGAAGATTGGGAAAAAAATGGAAGTTCCACGAAGGGGGGGTTCCTACCACCTCGGAAGGCAGATGTTGGTGCCACATGAAGTGAAAGAGACGAAACATGCAAGGAAAGGCAACACGAAGAGGAACCTTCCCTACCCACACATTTTCCCAGAAACGAATGCTAGTCCCATCACTCATCCGAAATAGTCTCTGAATTACTGACAAGTGTGTTTGAGAAAGAAGATTTAGCAATTCAAGTATCTTATGTGTCTATCGTGAAGATTGGGAAAAAAATGGAAGTTTCACGAGGGGGGTTCTGACCACCTTGGAAGGGGTGCGTCGTGAACTGAAGAGAGACGAAATAGGTGAGGAAAGGCGACACAAAGAGGAACCTCCCCCGCCAACACATCTTCCCTTAAACAAATGTTAGTCCCATTAACGACCTGAAAGCGAGTGAAAGGAAGAAACAAGGATTAGCACTAATGAATAAACTTCCAAGGACTTTTATGAGTGACCGAGTGTCCAATACCGGCATCCCATCCATTTTGATGCAATCCAAACCTCTACTCTTTATTTTTATGCCAAATAGATTGAGGCTCATGGGCAAAGCGCCGAAGCCAGTTTCCAACAAGGGAATTTTCCTGCAAACCAGGTTCCCCAAAGCCAAACCTCCTCTTCCTTTGCCTTACTTCATCCCACACTACTAAACGATCCCTCACTTTAGTTATGGTTGTTAACTACAGGTGCATCCTCTTATTCCATGCATATTGATGTTGACGCTTTCTCCATTACTACTAAGAAAATCATGAGGGAGGTGCGTGGGAGGCTGGTAATGATATTTGATTAGAAAAATAAGAGGAAGATGAGCATTTTTCAGAAAAATCATGAAATTTACAAAGTTAGGCTCCGTTTGTTTCAAGGAAAATAATTTTTGAAAAATGATTTCTGTAAAATAGCTTCTGGAAAATGATAAGTTCTTATTTTCAGGCGTTTGGTAAATCTTTTGAAAATATGTTGGAAAACATTTTCAGGTGTTTAGCAAACACATGAAAAATGTTACGGAAAATATATCATGAATACATACAAAAAGTTATATTCCTTCCGTCCTAAAATTTGTGTCCCCTATTGAATATATTTTAAGAAAGTGTTTGACTTTAAATAATTTTCCTTTATTAACCCCAATTTATTACTAGTGATGTCAAATCAATAGGTCCATCTACTTTTCAATATCACAAATAAGAATGACATAATTGATAATTGTGACTTGAAAAAACGTTCCAAAAAAGGAAAGGGACGATTGCTTTGGGACGTCTCAAAATGAAATAGTGGACACTTATTTTAGGACGGAGGAAGTATTGTGCATGTATATAATTGTGCGTCGCTGTGTGAGATTTGTTAGCTTCGAGGCACGAGCGCGCATGTGGTGCGGTTGCTCAGAGCGTGGTCACGTGGTGCGCGCGTGGAGAATGATGAAGGCCCTAAGGACCTGGAGTTTGCGTGGTCGCGTGGCGCGCGCGTCTTAGTGTGGACTCTCTGTTGTTGGCGCAGTTGCACTACTTGGCAGCGCCTCGCCGTAATCTGTGTTTTTTCAGGTTTCCTTATTTGTGTATAATTAGAGCTAGATCTTATATCCTATATATAAGTTGTAACCCTAAATCGTGTAGAAGGTTGGAATTAGAATATACAACATTCTTTAAACCCCAAATTCTCTCATCTTTCAATTCCCAATTGTTTGATAATTGTTATTTGCTCAATTGTTTGTTTACTTGCTTCCGCTGTCGCATAATAAGATCATGATTTTTTTTAACAATAAAAGTAACTCAATTGGGGGAAGAGGGAGGTTGGGTGAGGACTGAGGAGTGGGCTGGGCTAACTGTAATATTATTACTTTAAGGATAATTGGGTGGATTTAATGGAAAGGACGGGCAAGGGGGTTTGTTGAGGGGGTGGAGGGGTGGTGGGATGTCAAACATGGGTTGCGAGTACACACATGCTGCGTATAATATGATACTTTTGGGGAGAAAATTGGAATGAGCAAATTTTGAAAAATGAAGGCTTTATTTTCCGTTGACTCGTAAAAGATTTTACATTGATTACATTTTCCAAATGTTACCAAACACCGGAAAATGAGGAAAATGTTTTCCAGAAATCATTTTCCGTGAAACAAACGGAGCCTTAATATATGATAGTTTCCAACTATTTAGTCTATCAAGACTTGATTGAAGAAGACTTTAGTGGCATTATCAAAACTGATGTTTGAAGCATGTGTAGAGAGGAAAGAAGATGAAGTGTTGCTTTCCTAGTCATTATCATAAAAAGTTCTGGTGCTTGATTGCTTCACAGAGAGTATTGAGGGAGATGCAAATGTTAGAGAATAGCCTATCCAGGTACATAAGTTGAAAAATACCAAGTCAAAGAGCAGTCGTTCTCACCTTTCTTAATGTTTTTCCTTCAAACTTGCAAATCGTTGTCATTGTAGTCAGGTTATTCCTAGTTCAAGTGAGCATGTGCTACCCTGTGTCTAGCACAGGGACCATACGCTTAAACTGAAAAAGATCAGAAAACTATACCATATGGGAATGTATTTTTGGTGGAGACATGCAATGAACTTTTCTCCCTTTTGGTTGACAAAATGGTTGGGCATTGATAAGTATGCTTAATGACTCTGAATCATGAAATCATGATAGGCTCTTTCCATTTTCATTTTCCTCATAATATAAGGCAGTGCTGCATATGTAGGCTTTGGTAGAGATAAGGGCGCTGTCTGCTTGATCTGTGGTGCATTTGGACGGAAAGGAATGGAAGAATTTTTTGCACTTGTCAAAAAAAGAAAAAAAAAAGAGAGACAATACTGCATAATATGGTAGGTAATAGATCGACAAAAAAGTACGACGCTCTGAGCCTATTATATGTTATCTATTGGGCGGTGCAAATTTTGCTTTGATTTACATTTATTGACTCAGTTGTAAAAACTGAGTAAGTGCTTAGTGAATCTCCGCGAAATCATTTGTTCACCATCTTATTGTTGCTTGAATAGTTTGGTATCTGTGGTCTCCTTTTATTTGCTGTGATGAACTCTAGTTCAAGATAGGGACGTCCTTAATCTATTCCAGCATTTATAGATAATTTATACTGTTTTCTGTTCTCACTTTCATCCAGGGGATATATGGTCTGGATCTGAGGGTGGTATAATAATGGTTTGGCCTTGGGAAGCCATTGAAAAATCTCTATCTCTGACAATGGAAGAAAGGCACATGGCTGCTTTATTAGTTGAGCGTTCTTTCATTGACCTTAAGAACCAAGTGACCATGGATGGTGCATGTTGTAGCATATTTGCAGCAGATGTTAAATTTTTGTTATCTGATCATTGTGGAGCAAAAGTGTGGAGTGCAGGGTATCTATCCTTCGGTTTGTGGTAAGTATCTGATCTGGATGTTGATCTAATGCTAAAGCAGTGTTCATTATCCGATTAGTTTTATCAAGAAATATGTTTCCTTCATTGGATTTGTAGTTATATGACAGTCTTCCCATAAAGAAATGATCATGTCAAGGTTTTTGCCTGCACACTCCGACAAACCAATTGAATTACTGCAGCTTTGTTGTTTAGTGTACTTTTTTGAATACAAAATGCATTTCTTAGTAGCAATATTAAAGAAAATAACAAATTACAGAAACTTTCCTTGTGCTACAGCTGCAATTGCAGTTACATTTCATACATACCATATTTACATTTTCAACCTAGAGCTTTCAGAAAACAAGTCAGACTCGTCCTTCTGTTGTTACAAACATTGATGGAATATGACCATGTGCAGTTCTAATGTCGCTCTTGAGGGACAACCACCATGTGCATTACCTATAAAAACACCCTGGCCTCCATTACCTCCAAGATACAACTGCCATCTGTTAACCGGAACTGGGTAGACCCGTCTGTCACGTTTTGTCTCATACAACTCTCATAATCAAACAACCCAATATGTCAAATAGACCCTCCCAGATAACCAATCTGCCAAACAGCCCTCTAAGTTAACCAATTTGTCTAAGAGACCCTAGTCACTTTTACCAATACTATATGTTTTCTATCCAATTTTGTAGGAGAAATAACGATTCCCGTCCAATTCCGTTGAAGAACTAATAGTTTAGAAATCCACGATACACAAATCAGTTCCAATGGCAATTATCAGCAACAAATGCCCGGATAAATCAATTTAATCAAACCCTAGATGGACAGTTCATAAAAAACCTCATCAGCCATGGTTGTCCTGAACAGTTCACACTCACCATGGTACACCAAACTGACAAATGAACCTAAAAACCCATTCAACGATCACCAAAAGACACCAAATATTCCACAGATGATCTTGATTGAGAAATCTGACACTACCAGAACAGCCGCTGCCGGAAAAATTGCCGGCGCGTGACTCTGGAACCCCAGGCTGTCAGGAGGCGCGATGGCGGGTGTAAGCTCCAATGATGACGTGGCTGATTCTGCTGTACTCTTCCCAGTGTTCTGACGAAAACCCTATGGTCAAATACTTCATCCAACTTCTTTTGCTCGAGCACTACTCAAACAGTTCATACCCTACATCTATTTGCACTTACTGATGTCAGCGGGGCATGATGCTGCAGATGTCAGGGAGCTGTTTTTTCTGTTTTTTTTTTCTTTGTGTATCAGTGTTTATTCTTCTGGTACCATGTTAATGGTACAACAAGAAAGAAAGAAGAAAAAGGAGAAACAAGCGAGATAGATAGCATTCATAATTGTAAGTAGATATGTACATCTACTTTGCATGCTCAGAAGCACACGAGCGGACACAGGACCTAACTTAAAGGACTAGAATGAAAGAATTATGTAACTTATTAAAGGAGAAACCATAAAAGAAAAATGTAAACAATAACTTACTATTGTTTAGTCCAAAAGAATGCTTCCCACTTTAGCACCTACGATGATAAAAGCTAAAATGCTTATTAGAAATCACGTTCAAATTTATTTAGGGGGCTGAATAGTATGCTTGTATAGAATTTGTATGGAAAAGCTACAAAGTTGTGGAGGTCTTAATGAACTTTTCTACAACTATATCCCCCTGCCGGGTTCCAGGTTAGTCTGCCCATGCAGAAGCATATATACAGTCAAATGCCATCTTTCACTTTGATTGGAGAATATAAGATGCCTCAGAATTCGTGTTTTAATTTTTATTATTTATTAATAAATTCAAGCTTCTTAGTTATATTAAGTTACAAGTGCACGATGTTTGTCCGAACTTATAGCAGCATATGCATTTCCATTGATATATTACTTTAATGTGGGTGGATAAATTGGTCTGTTTGTTTCATTTCACGCTTGCGAAGATATTTTCTTTTGAGCATTCTGGCCTTTAACTCCACTAAAATTGTATGTGATAGGTGCCCTAGAGAACAATTGAAATTCATCTGTTTTCCTAGGAGGAATTTGTGACAGTAGAGAACAACCTTTTATGTTTGCTTGTTGGGTCTTTCTTGCAGTTATGTTGTTGTATTCCCGTTCCAATCCTTCCATTTCATATGCATTTGATTCATTAGTAGAATCTTATTCTGCAGGGATGCTCGCACAAGAGAGCTGTTGAAAGTGTTCAATATAGATGGTCAGGTTGAAAACTTGTCAGTATTACAGGATCCTACCATGGAAGAGGAGGCAAGGATGAAGTTTGTATCTGGTTTCAAGAAGGAGAAATTACAAAGCTCCATCAGCTTCTTTCAGCGATCACGTAATGCTATAATGGGAGCTGCCGATGCTGTGCGTCGAGTTGCAGTAAAAGGAGCCTTTGGTGACGATAATCGGAGAACTGAAGCACTGACCGTAACGGCAGATGGATCCATTTGGACTGGGTGTGCCAGTGGATTACTTGTGCAGTGGGATGGAAATGGCAATCGTTTGCAAGATTTGCATTACCATTTTTATGCTGTCTATTGTTTCTGTACATTTGGTTTACGAATATGGGTAGGTTATGCCAGTGGAACTGTCCAAGTATTGGATCTCAATGGGAATTTGCTTGGAGAATGGGTCGCTCACTGCAGTCCTGTAATTGATATAACTGTTGGGCCTGGTTATATCTTTACCTTGGCTAACAATGGCGGCATACGTGGATGGAGTATCACATCCCCGGGGCCTCTAGATAGCATGCTACGTTCGGAGTTAGCTGGCAAAGAATTTCTATACACGAGGCTAGAAAACTTAAAAGTATTAGCTGGTACATGGAATGTTGGGCAGGGAAGAGCGACACATGATTCACTTATATCATGGCTTGGTTCTGCAGCTGCAGATGTTGGCATCGTCGCTGTTGGATTGCAGGAAGTGGAAATGGGTGCTGGGTTTCTTGCAATGTCTGCTGCTAAAGAAACTGTAAGACAATTTACTACTATTACCCCTTTACCCTGCTCAAGAAATCTTTTAACTGTAAAATATTCATCTTAGTATATTGACAGTTTTCTGGAATTAACCACAATTACGTAGACCCATTTGATCTTCCCCCTAAACATTCATCTTCTTCATGCTTCATCAAGAAGTTGTTAATCCATGAGTTCATTAAGATCCATTGGACCGATTGGATGGATGTTGTCACCCAAGTCGGCAAGTTCAGAATTTGCCAAGGATATGAGGTTCTACATATTCTAGCATTGAAGCCTAGTGGAAGGACAAGTGTAGAACATACTCCTACTGATCTACTCCAAATTCGAGGATGAAATTTCTTCGAAGCCGGAATGAATGTTGCCGGGACAAGTCCAGGTCCAAGTCCAAGCCGAGCCCAACATTACCCAAAAATTATTCACAGGCCCAAGCAGTCTATTCTGCCAGATAGTTACCAGTTTAATAATGATCTTTAGTATTTAGGGATTAAATTTAAGAATTAATTATTAGGTACTATTTTTAGACGGTTCCTCTCTTTATTGTTTTAGTATCTAGGGTAAGTCTTTTCTTGGAGAATAAGTCATCTAGAATATCCTTGTAATAGTATAAATAGCTAGTAAATCACTTGATAAAACAATCTAGAATATCCTTGGTTTGCCTCTCCACGTGCTAGTGTGGGACACAGGTGAGGGGGAGTGTTAAGCAGTAGTATTAAGGTTGATATACATTGTTAGACCCTCTCCCTAACAAATTAAGCTTTCAGATTAGGTGAAAACTTAATACAACCTACATCTAATACCATACTTAATGGTGTTTGATTAGGTGATCTGCTGGTTCTATATGCATTTGCCTCTAACCTTGAATGTGTAACTTGACGAACTTTCATTTCTAGCCATCTGTTTTCTCAAGGTGTATTAACTTGTTTTTCCAAATAGTACATAGCCAGGTTTCTTTTCACTCCTTGGTTGTTTGTATTTTCAATTTTCACAATTTTGGTGGGTAATTTAAGTCATTTGTCTTTGTTCTTTTTTATCTCATATTTATCTTGGTGGGTGACTTAAGGCGTATTTGTCACCCGGAATTTTTCCACACACACACACTCACACCCAAACCTAAACCTCTCCCAGAGATATGCATGTTTATGTTGTTTTCCTCCAAATGCAGGTAGGTCTTGAGGGGAGTTCTGTTGGACAGTGGTGGGTGGAGATGATAGGGAAGACCTTGGATGAAGGATCAACTTTTCAACGTGTTGGTTCGAGGCAGCTCGCAGGCTTGCTTATTGCTGTGTGGTGAGTAATTTCTATAGTGAACTTTGTGGGGTTTGTTTCTTTCTAGTAGTTCTAAAACCATAGTTATTAAAGACGAAAAGCGTGAGGCGGGCGAGAGGTACATTTCGAAGGTGAGAGGCAGGCGAGCAAAAGGCGAACAAGATGACAATTAAAGAAAATTAATCAAAATATATCTTTTGTAACAATTTTTTTTTGATAAGTAAGATGTAACAATTTTTAAGAACATGTTATCAATGACAGTGATGCATAAAATTAAGTTCACAATAATCAAATTACCTAGAACGAAAAACTTAAACCAGTAAGTATAAACCTGTTTTAACTTTTGTAACAAGGAAGAAAGCAAAGAGAAGAAGAGAAGAGCAGGAAGAAGAGAAGAAGTAATTGCCGTAAGTTTCTTGTTTCTTATTCCATACGTATTAGGCATAACATGTATTTATACTCTACTATACCCTACCACCACAATTACATAATTGCCCTTATTATCTAACACTCCCCTTCAAGCTGGAGCATAGATATTTATCATGCCCAGCTTGTTACAAATATACTCCACTCTTATCCACGTAAGGCCCTTTGTAAAAATATCAGCAAGTTGTTCTCCCGTACGCACAAATGAAGTGGACACGAGATTTTGTTGGATCTTTTCTCGAACAAAGTGACAGTCAACCTCTATATGTTTAGTCCGCTCTTGAAAAACTAGATTTGTAGAGATATGCATGGGTGCCTGATTATCACACCACAATCTCATAGGCAAGGCAACCCTAAAACCAATCTCTTCCAACAGTTGCTGTATCCACATAAGTTCACTGGTTGTTTGAGCCATTGCACGATACTCGGACTTTGCGCTTGATCTTGCCACCACATTTTGTTTCTTACTTTTCCAAGACACTAAATTTCCGCCCACAAATACACAATACCCTGTAGTTGACTTTCTATCACCAGGTGATCCCGCCCAATCAGCATCAGAAAATGCCTCCACATGCATATGTCCATGGTCTGCATACAAGATACCTCTACCAGGCGCTCCTTTCAAATACTTCACAATTCGAATCAACGCGTTCCAGTGAGGAACAGTAGGAGCTGCCATGAACTGACTTACGACACTTACTAGAAAGGCAATATGCGGATGAGTCACTACAAGATAGTTCAACTTACCAACCAATATCCGGTATCGTTTTGGATCCTCAAGTATCTCCCCTTCTCCAGCGACAAGTCTTACATTAGGATCCATTGGAGTGTCACACGGTTTTACTTTAAGCATACCAACTTCCTCAAGTAAATCAAGAACATATTTTCTCCGAGACAAAAATATCCCTTTCTTAGACCTTATCACTTCGATCCCAAGAAAGTATTTTAGAGTTCCCAAGTCCTTTGTCTGAAATTTTGTCTGGAGACACGACTTGAGTGCTTCAATTCCTAGTGTATCACTCCCTGTAATCATAATATCATCTACATAAACAACCAATAGAACACAACCACTATCAGTTTGTCGAAAGAACACAGTATTATCACATGTACTCCTCTGTAACCCAAATTCTAACACAGCGGCACTAAATTTTCCAAACCAAGCCCGAGGGGATTGTTTTAACCCATACAAAGACTTTCTCAATCTACATACCTTATTCCCAAACTCCCCTTGAGCAACAAACCCAGGAGGTTGCTCCATGTAGACCTTTTCCTGTAAATCACCATGAAGGAAGGCATTCTTGACATCCAATTCATACAAGGCCCATTTATTAGAAGCAGCTAAGGATATCAGAAGGCGAATATATGTTAACTTAGCAACAGGAGAAAAAGTATCATTATAATCAATACCATACACCTGCGCATACCCCTTTTACCAGTCAAGCTTTTAATCGGGCAACAGTCCCATCGGGGTTCATCTTAACCACATACACCAATTTACACCCAATAGCCTTCTTACCTTGAGGAAGGGTTACCAAGTCCCAAGTTTCATTAGCCTCAAGAGCCTTCATTTCCTCTTCCATAGCAGATTTCCAACCACTATGAGATAAAGCATCGGACACAGTTTTAGGAGTGACAATTGAATCAAGACAAGCAACAAATGAACGAGAGGAATTTGACAATTGATCATAAGAGACACAAGAGGTGATAGGATGAACGCAAGAACGTGTACCTTTTTGGAGCGTTATATGAAGATCAAGAGATGGATTTGATGATGGGGAAACCGGTATTGGGAGTGAATCTGCTGGAGAAGCTGCTACTGCTGGCTTCGGGACTAAAACTGGGGGGCGTCGAGCATATACCTGAGTGATAGGGGACGAGATAAAGCTGCAGAATCAATATCAACCGTAGGATGAGAGGTACGAACCAATGTATAAGTGAGGAAATCGTCGGAAGACACAGACTCGGACTCAGAAGAGGATGACCTACTAAAGTATGGGCTAGACTCAAAGAAGGTGACATCAGCTGACACTAGGTACTGACCCAAATCTGGGGAATAACAACGATACCCTTTTTGGGTTTGAGAATATCCAAGAAAGATACACTTAAGTGCTCGTCGGTCTAACTTATGAACCTGTTGTCGAACATCCTGGACAAAACATGTACAACTCAACACTTTAGGAGAAACTGGAAACAATGACTGCGATGAACGAAGAACGGAATAAGGAATTTTCCCTTGAAGAACAGAAGATGGAAGTCGATTTATAAGAAAAGCAGCAGTGTGAACAACATCGGTCCAAAAAGACTTAGGAACATTCATTTCAAACATCAATGCCTTGGCCACCTCCAATCGATGGCTATTTTTGCGTTCAGCAACACCATTCTATTGAGGGGTGACAATACATGAAGATTGATGAATTATTCCATTTCGAGACATATAAGAAGAAAAAATTCCAGAGAAATATTCTTTAGCATTATCACTGCGTAGATTCTGAACCGGACAATTGAAATGAGTTTTAATTTCAGCACAAAAGGAACAAAATATCTCAAACAATTCATCTCTGGACTTCATTAAATATAACTAAGTGCTTCTAGAATAATCATCAACGAAAGTAACAAAATATTTGAATCCCGTTTTAGATGGGACAGTACAAGGACCCCAAACATCGGTTTGAGTTGTATGAACTAACTCAAATAGGGACGCAACCCGTATATTAACTCTAGGAGGATACGACACACGATGGTGTTTAGCAAACTCACAAGACTCACATGGTAAACTAGAAATAGACCTTAATTTTGGACACAATTTCTTCAAGACAGGTAAAGAAGGATGACCATAACGGCAATGTAGCTGGAAAGGGGACAAAGTACTCTGACATGCAGCTGATGCAATGGTGGATGGATGAGCAGCAACAACTTCATCAAGTAGGTACATCCCATCAGATTCACTTCCTTTACCAATAATCTCCCAAGTCCTCAAATCCTGAAAAAGACAATAGCCAGGAAAAAAGGAGACAACAATTTATTGCCTTTGTAATTTTACTTACAGACACTAAATTAAAAGGAAAACGCGGCAAATATAACACAGATGTCAATGATAAAGAAGCGGCAGTCGTACTACCACTACCCAAGACTTTGGAAGAGGATCCATCTGCGAGAGTAACAGTTGTAAATTTATTGGACGACTGATAAGTGGATAACAAACCTGAATTTCCTGTCATATGATCAGTAGCCCCTGAATCAATCACCCACTTCCTAGCCGAAGATAAAAGACACGTTATAGATTTACCTGACTTGGCTAGAGTTGCTTTGGAGGAGGAGGAAGAAGGTTGCTGAGACTTCTGTGATATCTGGTACTGTGTAAACTTGGCAAACTCCTCATCACTCATAACAACTGTATGAGTCTCCGGTTGAGACAAATGCTCGCTAGTCTGCGAGACTGTATGGGCGAACCTGAGCTGCTACGCTTTTGCTGATACTCGTGCTGCTGTGGAGTGAGAGGCTTAGGACATTGACTCTTGATATGATCGTATTCTCCATAATTATAACACACTTTAGGTCCTCACATGACCTCCGGAAGCTCTACCGCCACGGGTTCCACCTCGAAAACCACCCCGACCTCCATCTCTACCTCCGCGATAACCACTACCCTGTGAAACTAGTGCTGATTTTTCAGATAACTTTATATGTGATGACTCACCATTCCCATTCCTAGTTGCAATCAAAACTCTATCTAAGGCGTCAGACAAAGTCCCCAAATCTTTACTCGATAGTAACTGAGATCGAACCACATCATACTCATTCTCTAAGCCTGATAACCAGCTAAACATCAATAACTTCTCGCGCTGAACTTTCATCTTCTCTACATTAGCAGAGATAGGCATAACGGCAGTAAAATCCTCGCTCATACGCATAAAGTCATAATAGTAATCCATAATGTTGCGCCCTTTCTGACTAGGACGATGAACTTCCTGTGACAAATTGTACAACCTATTCAAGTTACTCGCTCCAGAAAACCACTTGTGCAAAAGTGTCCACAACTCTTTAACTGTTTTGCAGTGTTGCATAGATAGTATAACCTTCCTACTAATACAGTTCACAATCTTTGGAAACATCTTATCTTCATCCAACCACACCTTGGCCGCCTTTGTATCAGTAGGACAATCATCAACAAGATGTCCTTCTTTCCGTAAACCACCAGTATTCACTTGCACCAAATACCTCCATTCTGCAAAATTAGACCCATCTGCCTCTAGTATAATATCAATCGGTCTATTTTGGGTAGAAACAACTGTCATAATTGACCCCGTGGACGATGCATCACCATTGAAATACACAAAAAATTAGTCTAACAGCCCTCAGTTTTACAAGACTGACAATCAGATCCCTGAAGTTTATGAAACTGACAACCAGGACCCTGAAGTTTCAGAACTGACAATCAGGTCCCTGAAGTTTCAGAACTAACAGCCAGGTCCCTGAAGTTTCAGAACTGACAGCCAGGTCCCTGAACTTTATGAAACTAACTCGCTGGTCACTAAATTCTACGACAAAACATCAGCGAACAATTTCCGAAAGCTAGGGCACATAAAATTCTCTCCACGCACCACCCTCTCCCGGCGCGTGAGTCGGCGATTGACACTGGTTCTGCCGGAAATCCTTACCACTGGATTCGCCCCATCCTTGCGAACAAAACCCTATCCTTGGATTGCATATCGGATCTTCCTTGGCACCCTAATCGATCATCAAAAACTTATGCACTTCCCGTGACTGTCGACGTCAGCCGTGCATATAGCTAACGCCGAAAGTGTTTGGAGACTTTTCTAGTCACTGTGTTTCAACCCTTAGGCTCTGATGCCATGTAACAAATCACAAAGGAAGAAAGCAAAGAGAAGAAGAAGAGAAGAGCAGGAAGAAGAGAAGAAGTAATTGTCGTAAGTTTCTTGTTTCTTATTCCATACGTATTAGGGATAACATGTATTTATACTCTACTATACCTTACCACCACAATTATATAATTGCCCTTATTATCTAACAACTTTTAATTCACTTCAATAAAACAAAACAAAAATTCAATTATTAGCCCCAAATTAACCTTATCTTTTTCAAAAGTCTCATATATTTTTTTGATAAGTAAAAAGTATATATAAACATGCGCCAAAACAGGTGGCGCATCCTTTGTACTTTTCAAAAGTCCCATATTAGTTGGACAAGAAACTCAAACCCATGAGACTAAGTGAAAACCCTAAGAACAACAACAGAAACAGCTCGAAACTCCCCCAATCTATAAACCAAGCAAGGGATTAAGCTTTATAGGCGCCGGCGACCAAGTCTGTGTAAGTTTGGCGAAAAATTCTGGCACCAGCCGGTGCATGGGGTGCATGAGCACTGTTCCGGCAACTTCTAGGGATGGCAAAGCCTAAGATAGGTGATCACAACTGTGGCCTTAGATTGGGTAAATAACTAAATATAGAAGATCAACAGCTAGATCTGGGCTGAAGTCTATTAGATCGAGGCCAAAATCATTCAGATCTGGGCTGGAAAGGTTAGTTGCTTGCCTTTTCAGGCCTTTTACCTCTTGCCGAGGTGACAGAGGCAATTGTCTTGGCTCGCTTCTTCAACATCGCCTCGCTTGACCTTCAAGAGGCGTCAGACCCTCGCCTCGCCTTAGGCGACCAACGCCTTCCCATTAAATAATTATGTCTAAAACCAAAGCTGTCATCAGAACCATAGTGCTCAATCAGGGGTGGACCTACGAAAGGGCCCGCAGGGGTCATTGTCCTCTTAAACCTTTTATAATTTCACTATAAACCTTCAATCTCTGAAAACAATACATATAAGTCGTCTAATCATTATGCATTGTAGCCCCCCCCCCATGGCCCCATCCCCAATCATCTGAAAACAAACAATTATAATTCTTTGCAAATATTCTTTTCATTACTACCTTTACAGTGGCCCCACTTTGAATTTAGAAATTGAAACATTTCTAACTTTCCTAATTTACCTGAGTCACTCAATTTTTTTTATTTTGTCCCAGCACTAGTTCATGGAGAACCCACCCCTAGACCCTAGTTGAGTTATTTAATAACACTCCCAAAATTAACGAACCAGACTACTGGAGTACCCATGTAAATACATTATTCAGGAAAAAAAATCTACTATCCTTATTATTTTTCAAAACTGAGCCCCGCTCTACAAGTACATGATTCTTAGTTAGAAATAGGAGTAGTTGAGTCATGTATTCCTTTTCTTTTTGGTATTATTATTTTGTATATCTTATACATCATGAAATAGGATTCTATGGGTTTGGTTCTTATAAAAAATAATTATAAATTCAACTACAAAACGGATAGAGTTCAAAACTCTATATCTTGATTGTTAGCATTTTTTAACCAATCTTTTAGAAGATGTCATTCCAATAACTTTTTATCATACTTTTATTTATCTACATAGCGAATTTTAATATTTTGATTTATTATATTTTTACGTAACATATAATGTTCTTACCTTGCCCCCAACACATAAGTTCTGGTCCGCCCCTGTGTTTAATCGAACTCGATAACGTCACGTCAGAGTTGATGTAACAAGGTTGTTCTAGATAGCATTCAAATATTTCAATATTTGCCCTCTTGAACTTCTTTAAGAAAAAAGCTGTCCTGAATGATGATATGCGAGCTCAATTCTATTCTCTCTCTCTCGCTCTCTCTCTCTGTGGTTTTACTGCCTTTGCTTCTCTTTCAGATTGGAATCATGTTACTTTGTCCACTAAAAGGCAACACATCTTTTTCTTACAACAACAGCAATAACAACAAAAATTAAATAAAAGAAAAACCCTGGTGGCTAATTCTAATTTTGAGGTTTTTCTAGATGTTTGACTAGAGAAACTTTGATGTTTCAGGGTCAGAAACAACATTAGAGGTAATGTTGGAGATATTGATGTTTCAGCAGTTCCATGTGGTTTTGGACGCGCGATTGGTAATAAGGTAATTACTCATTTGTCTTTCTGCTGATTTTTCATGAATTGCTGGAAAATTGTGCTCGAATCTGTGGAGATCTTATATGTTTATGAAATAAGAGAATCTGATGAGCATATTTTTGATTCCTTTTATACTTCGTGTTACTTGTTAAATTTTACATGATAGTGCGTAGTATTTAACGACTTTGTGTTTTATTTGGTGTAAGACTTGTTTAACATCTGTTTAAAGGAGGGCATATATAGATCATATGCACCTATTTAAGAAAGTTTACGTCTCATATCTATTACTCCCTCTGTTCCTGTCCTGTTTGACTTTTTGACTGACTGTTTTTCAGATGAAAATTTGACGCTTATTTTTCTATTTTTTTCAAATATCATAGTATACGTAATTTGTAGTACCAAAAAAGTATTATAAATTACGTGTTTTATGATTTTGAAAAAAAATAGAAAAATATGTCAAAATTTCATTTGAAAAACAGTTAGTTTGACTAAAAAAAGTCAATCAAGACAATAAACTAGGAACGAAGGGAATACTATTCTAGAGAGGGGAGGGGTGGAAATGAATCATTTTTTGTGAATGCCAAAACAAAAGTACCCCAATCTCTAAAGAGTGGTTACTTACCATAACACTATAACTATTGTGTACTTTTTGTTGATTTTGTCAATAGTCTTAACCTAAATTAGTTTGAATGTATACTTCTAGTGTACATAGGTGATAGGACGCTTCACCTGTTTTGACGCCTTTTGGTATATAATATCTTACTTATCAAAAAAAAAAACCTCATAACTATCAACTATTTCTACCAAACTACTTAAACCACTGATTTAAAAAAAAAAGTAAAAAATCAAAGAATTTATAAGAAACAATATTTAAATTATAAATACCAAAAAATAATAAATCATGCACACGCCTGTTTACGCTTGACCTCAAGCTGGAGCAGATATTCAATCCATAAAAAAACAGTAAGCCAGCTTCTCAAAGTATGCATCTTGAGGAGTGCAACAGACCGTATATGTACGTGTTGAATTTTTTTTCACACATTTTACATTTTAAACTTGGACTACCTTTTTTGATTTTGCTTTTCTTGAAAGTAATACAGTGGTCTGTTGATATCCTCAATGTGCTTGTCTTAAAGAAGGTGCTCTATAATATTAGACGCAGTGTATTACATGCATAGCTTTTCTCAAATAGAGCTGCACCACCCAAGGGTTTTGTATTGACTAACAATTCTTAATGGGGATTACTGAATTATTTCCTTTGACATTTTTCAATTGTGTGGTGACTATCCGTAGGCAGTTGCAGTTTAACTGAGAGCCTTATAGAGGCATTTCTCTCGAGCGCGCTTATAAGGAAAACTTATTTTACTTGAGATATATACCAAACTAGGCCTATCATTGTGATGCAATGACCAACGTCATTTGCAAACCACAGCAAATACCATGTCATTCATCTATCTTCTTCTATCACCCATTAATATCAATAGAATGTAAAATCCCAATTCAAAATGAAGCCCCTGCTCTCTTATTTCCGTTACGCCACTGGAGCCACCTTCCTTGGTCACTAGTCAGCCACCTTATTGCCATAGGTAGCTTGAACAGCTTTCACACCATCCCTAGTCAGCAAAAATCTCGTTCCCCTCTTTCCTTCCATCTTCTGCGACTTCTAATCCAACCCCACTATGGGTTTTCTCGTCCTCGTTCTCGTTCTTCTCCTCCCTGTCTCCCCTGTATTGGGGTTCCATCTTCTCAGTCAGTTTATTAGTATAACAAAACTGTTTCTTTTTAGGGACTGACTCTCTTGCTTCTTTCTTTGTTTATCTGCAAACAAGAGAAAATTACAGGGTCAAACGAGATATTGATCCATTGTATTTTGAACTTCATTCGTACATGTTTCTGAATCTTAACTAGATCTTAATAATCAATTCCATCACAATACTAACTGCAAAAAGCATCTAGTTTTTCTGACTTTGCACCAGCAACCTGTTTCATGTCATATACTAACAAGTGGGTCTTAATCCGTCAAAGTTTGTTGCTTCTCTCTTTTTTCGCCTGAGAGGTGTGCATTCTTCTTTTTTCATCGCCACTCTTTATCAGCATTCTGATCAGGCAATCACTTTCCAGCACGGCATCTCTCAGTGCAAATGAAAATTTCGAAAACAACAAGAGCTTTTATTTCAGCAGATGTCTTAGAATCTGAAGTCTGAGCTCCATTTTGGGAAATCCAAACTGAGAGAGCATTAAAGGTAACGTTGGAATAAGAAAGAGCAAAAGACTGGCAAAAGATATGGTTACTTTCAGCGAAAAAAGGAAGATAAATTATTGAAGTTATATTATTATATCTGATTCCACCCTTGAGATCTCTTACAATTTAAACAGTTGAAAACAAGCTGTTTTATACCAGGTTCAAGTGGATCTCTCCCCTGTATGTATTTACGTGTGTGTGCGCGGGTATGAAGAGAGAAAGAAAGAGAAAGGGAAGGAAAATCTTGAATATAAGATTAAAAAAGCTTGGAGGAATTCCAGAATATTATACCAACCTCAAGCGTAGGAAATCCTGTATCTAGTTGGTACAATTGTTAGTTTTGAGACTTTTTTGCATTTTGAGATCAAGCATACACTTCATCATGAGATATAGAGTAGGGTACAACTATTCTTGCACTTTCTCAACATAATTGATCTGAAGTGTAACTTTGTTCGTTTTTCTCTGATGCTGGAATTTGTTGGGTGATTCAAAAGGGTTCATGTATTGACCAAGACTCTTGGAGAATACAAAAGAAATTCCTTTAAGACTACAAATAGATTAATCTTATTGGAGTTCCAACCTGAGCAACTCAGGAGAATTATATAGATTCATCTAGACATTTTGTTTCCTATGTAATCTTCTATATAAGTCATGTCATTGACAATGAGACGGGGTGAAAAATTGTTTGAATGCTTTTTATAAAACATGGATTGTAGCTTTGTGCTCTCCTAAATTAGTTCTGTATCTCTTAGGTGGATTCCTTAAGAGTGGTGAACTAGCCTTCAACTGTATATCTCTTCAGTGGATTTCGTTGAGTTGCGAGTTCATAGTCCTGTATCCCTTCGTGGATTCCGTAGGGTGGTGGACTTTCCTATCAATTTTCATTGTGCTGATTTTTCCGGCATCAAATTGGTATTAAAGCCAAAATCTGGTTTGTAGAGTTTCGGTTGGAGGTATCTATCTATCCTTCTCTCATCCATCTATTCCATTTCTCTTCCCCCTCTGTTTGACTCATCGTTCTTTTCTTATTTGAAAAAAAAAAAAAAGAAAATCTCAAAAGAAAGGTTGTTGTCTGGTTTGTTGGAAAGAAAAATGCAACAAATGAATAAGGAAAAGAACTAAACAGCCTGTTGTCCTATCCCAACCCAATAACAAAGCCCAAACATAATTGTTCATTGTTCAACACCAAAATCTATCCTTGGTGATTTTGAAGGTGGTGATCATTTATCTTCTCTCTTGCTCTATTTCATCTTCTCCATCATTATTTGGTTCCAAAACCACTGTCCCAAAACCTGTCTTCATAAAACATCCTGTCACATCTTTACCCTCTACCCAAATAAAAAGATAATTGTTATTAACCAACAAAAAGAAAAAGAGAAAAAGAAATGAAAGATACGGTTTCAGTCTGCCAAATAATTAAAAATAGGGCAAATTTCAAAAATAGTCCCTGCACTTATGATCATTTTTAGGTTTAGTCCCTTGATTTGTCATTGACCAACACTTGTAATCAGATTTAGTCCTTCCATCCATGTTATGTTGTCCGTTAAATGATCATGTGACTGACACATATTTAATTTTTCAATAATACTGCTGTCTTTTTCTAATAAACTAGTAACCTATTAAAAAAAATCTCTTCACATGTTTAATTTTTCAATGATTATTTCGTCTTTTTCCTAGAAAATAATAACATATTAAAAAAAATTTCTTCACATGTTTAATTTTTAACTGATATTTTTGTCTTTTCCCTATAAACTAATATTTGATTTTATTTTCTCACTTTCTCATCATAGTTACTTTACTTGCAAAGAAAAACCTAATATAATAACTACTCCATTATTTTATCCTTGGTTACTTTCTTTTGTCTATGTAATTCTTTCTTGTTAAATACTCCCTCCGTTCTACCCAAAGAGTCTACGTTTGAAAAGTTTAATAATTAAGGGATATATAAATATCATTAGAATTGGTCATAATTACAAAAATGCTTGAGCATAGTTAATATGTTTATTATAAATTATGAAAATTGTAAGCATAATTTTTGAAAGTTGAGTCTTTATGTGAAACATTCCAAAATAGAATAGTGAACTTTTTGCCTGTAATGGATGAAGTACATTGTAAATTTTTTAAAGCTAAAGCACTAATACTTGTAATTTTAATTTTTTCCTTTTTAATAAGAAAGAAAGGGGGAAAACTTATATTTATGACATTTAAGATAAAAGGAAGGTAAAATGGATCTCTTATATGTCATATAATATATTTCTCAAATAAAAAAGTTCAAACATTAAAAATATCCTAAGTCAATTTATCTAAGATAATTTATGCAAAAATAAATTGTTATGATATTATTTAAGGAATAATTATTTTTATTTTAGAATTTTTCTTCACGTGTAGAAAATATTATGAGGAAGAGAGAACAAAATAGAAAAAGAATATTTATCGTATTTGTTTACACGAAAAAGACAATAATATTCTTGAAATTTTGAACATATGCTAGTCACATGACTATTTATCGGAAATCTAATGAAAAGATGGATGAAATGATCAAATTTGATTTAAACTACATGTCAAACGATGATATCTGATTGGTTTTTAGGTCAAGGGACTAAACTTGAAAATGGACATAAGTACAGGGACCATTTTGAAGTTTTCCCTTAAAAATAAATAAAAATAATTATATTTTGTTTGGTTGTTCTCTATGTTCGACCTTGTTTGACCATTTTCCAATATACCTACTACACTACCTGTTGTTGATTGGTCTAAACCACCAATCTGTGATGAAAAATTGGTTATCAATTTGGAACCAACTTATGATAAATGCTTGGGTCATTGTGAAGTTTGTAAATTGGTCGTATTGTTAGTTGGTGTGACAACTAAAATGTCAATTTCAAACATTTTTCCAGTTCAACCGAGTGATTCAAAGTGTTTTCTTGAAGATCTCAAAATTAGTCATTTTTATGAGGATCCATTTGATATCAACAGATCAAGCTCTTCTCTTTCTTGGTTCGTTCAAAAGCTAATTATTGAATTTTTTTTGTCAACTTGATGGACCGATTGGATGGATATTGTTACAAAAGCTATTAAGTTCAAAGTTCGCCGAGCATTTGAAGGGAAAATTCAAGTGCTAGCAATTCACTACTCAAAAGTCAAAATTCGAGGACGGATTTTCTTCAAGTGGGGGAGTATGACGCCGGAAGAGGTAGGGTCATTCAAAAGGGTTCATGTATTGACCAAGACTCTTGGTCTTGGAGAATACAAAAGGAATTCGTTGAAGACTACAAAGAGATAAAGCTTATTGCAGTTCCAACCTAGTCAACCTAGGAGAATTAGATACATTTATATAGAATTTATGTTTTCTATGTAATCTTATCATCTATATAATTCATGTAATGTGACAACGTGGGTGAAAATTGTTTGAATGCTTTTTATATACTCCCTCCGTCCCTTAATTATTGTCTTGTTTGACCCAGCACACGGATTAAGAAAAAACAATTGACTTGATTATTAATATTGGTATAATGTGTAATTTTCTTTAATGCCCATGTGTACGTGGTCCATAATTAAAGGAGGGAAAAAAATAAGGGTAAAATGGTAAAAGTGATGTCCTAAAAAGGGAAGTTTTCAAACAAGACAATTATTCCGGGACGGACAAAAAAGGAAAGGAAGACAATAATTTAGGGACGGAGGGAGTAACATGGATTGTAGCTTTGCACTCTCCTAAATTAGTTTCGTATCTCTTTGGTGGATTCCGTAGAGGGGTGAACTAACCTTCAGCTCTATATCTCTTTTGTGGATTCTCTTGAGTGACGAGTTCACAGCAGTGTATCCCGTGGTGGATTCCATAGGATGGTGGACTTTCCTATCAATTTCCATTGGTGCCGATTTTTCACATTATTCTCATATAAGTTCCTTTTGTTTTGTTGATGAAGTCAAGAAGGCAGATATGAGATATAAGAGAAACATGCACGTTATATGAATGATGTCGAAAATAATTACTGTGACTCCTGTGGCATCCTTTATCCCACTTGGTTTGTTTATCAATTCTTTTGCATTTGTTTGTGCATATCTGTCAGCGACCAGTTTCATGCAATATGCTTCTCCATCTGAATTATACATCTGGCTTAAACTGTTCCTCTGCGAATTTATTATTGTTTTACAAATGCACTTTTTGTTATTTATGTTAATCTTGTCAAGGGTCCTCCAAACAGGGAGCCGTTGGTTTGAGGATGAGAGTATTTGGCCGGACCATGTGTTTTGTGAATTGTCACTTTGCTGCACACCTGGAGGCTGTCAATCGCCGCAATGCTGATTTTGATCATGTATATAGAACAATGATCTTTAGTCGGCCATCTAACAATGCTGCGGCTGGTAAACTGCCGTACCTATTCTTATGTTGCTTGCTTGCGAGCTCAATGTGTTTAACTTGGCTTATTTGTGGTTTTTGCTTGGTGTTGGTCCTATCTGTTGCAGCTGGTGTTTCATCTGCCGTTCATATGGTTCGTGGTGTAAATGTACGTACACCTTTTGGTTGGTATCTAGATGTCTGATCTTCAAAGTTTCTTGTTTATGTTTCATTTCCTTTCTTCAAAGTAAAGAAGTAAGGTCTATCTGACTTGTGTTAAGAAGCGAAAAATTACTGATGGTTGTGCAGACCAACAGTATCCACTCTGTGGATGGGATGCCGGAGCTATCTGAAGCCGATATGGTTATATTTTTGGGTGACTTTAACTATCGGCTTGACGGTATATCGTACGATGAAGCAAGGGATTTTGTTTCCCAAAGAAGTTTTGATTGGCTTAAAGAAAAGGATCAGCTACGAGCAGAAATGAAAGCTGGTAATGTCTTCCAAGGCATGCGTGAAGCAGTAATTAGATTTCCTCCCACGTATAAATTTGAACGGCACCAACTTGGTTTAGCAGGTCAGTTATATTGCACAACTTACCATCTACCAACAAGCCTTACCTTTTCAGTTCTGGATTCAAAGTTAGCTGTATAGCATTTTCTGGTTATGCCTGCTAGTTATTTATGTCCAAATGAGCAATTGTTAAGTAGTGGTTAAGTGCTTTATTAGGGTCTAATTTATTGTCTTGTAGGGTATGATTCTGGTGAAAAAAAGCGCATTCCGGCATGGTGTGACAGAATTTTATTCCGTGATAGCCGTGCAGCGTCAGTGTCCACATGCAATTTGGCCTGCCCCATAGTTTCATCAGTTATGCAGTAAGTTGCATCCAGAGTGTTCTGTATTATTGAATGCATGCATAGCATTTACAAGAACATATTCTGAATCTAGCTTGGAAACTCGCATTCTTGTGGTCAAAATGATCAACTGAGTTATATGTTTCACTCCCATATTTGTCATGCACTTGACACGTTCACGTTTTGTTATATCTTTCTTCCGCGTCCAAGTCAGTGTGCTCTAATAAGGAACAAGGTCCACTATGTTAATTAATTTTGATGTGTGATGACTTGCATGACAACTGCATCAATGGAGCTGGATTTAGTGCTCGTGTGCTCAAACATGGTTACGCAGGGTCGTACAAAGTGCTTACTCTTTGTACTAGGCATTCCTGCTCTCTTCTTTACCACTGAACCCTCCCCAATCCCCCCCCCCCCACCACCACAGACCAAAACCCACCAACAACACCACAAATTTGCGATTGTGCTTCTGGTTTATGTTGATTTTTCCCTAATATTCTTAAGGCTTATGTTTGGCTCAGGTATGAAGCTTGCATGGATGTGACAGACAGTGATCACAAGCCTGTCCGTTGCATATTTAATGTGGAGATTGCCCGAGTTGATGAGTCAATAAGAAGACAAGAATTTGGAGAAATAATAGTTTCCAATGAGAAAATCTGGCGTATGCTTGACGAACTATGCCGGGTTCCAGAAGCAGTTGTTAGTACGAACAATATAATCCTTCAGAACCAGGATGCATCCATCTTGCGTATTACCAATAAATGTGGGAAAGACGAAGCTGTGTTCAGAGTCATCTGTGAAGGGCAGACATCAACAACTAAGGATGGTAAACAGGAATCTAATTATCATCCAAGAGGTTCTTTTGGCTTTCCTCGATGGCTTGAGGTAAATTCACGCATTTTAAGTGATTAGCAATGTTCTTTAGGAAGTGGGAATTGTTTAGCAACAAACTGGCTTGAGGTTTCATAAATAGCTAAAACAACAAAGATGAATTTTAAAAATATTGTCATGTAAGCATCTACTGACTATGAATTTTGGGCATGCATTCTGGAGATTTCCTTGAGGTGTTATATACGTTTTTGGTAAGCTTCCTACACATTCAGTCTGAACCGAACTTGTCTGTATATGTATGGAAAAATTGTCTATTTTGCCCTGTACTATGACCTATCTTTAAATTTTGCCACTGTTCTATTTTTTGAGTGAAATTGGCATTTTACTTTAAATAAAGGTTGCAATTTCGTCACTATCCCTATTTGTCATTCAATCTTACATAATTAATTTCAATCACCTCCCCTAAAGTCTCATAAATAGGTTGGAAGATCCTTAATGATAGCTGGTATTTGAAATAAGGGGTTTAGGCTAAAATTATTGACATATGTCAATTTTCTAAATGAAAATTACTGACTGGGCTTTTACTTTAAAGTAAAACTGACATGAATTATTAAAGAAAAAATTAAAAATAAAAGCATTGTTAAAAATAATTCATATAAAAAGACAATTATTCATGAAAAAAAGAATTTTTAACATGGCATAAATTTTATTTTGGCTATTATATGTTGAATTAAAAATTTTATTTTCTTGTAATCTTAAGTTTATAATTCCAATTAAAGTAGGATTTTAAAGAATGTTAATACAAAAATAAGTTTACAGTTTTTTTAGTCTATTTTCTTTAGAAGAATTAAATCATATTTAACAAGTGCGTGTTGACGACTAGATTCTATGAATTAATTTTTTTCAAAATTAGTTTATTGTTTGTACTTCTTTTAAACTTAATATATTTTTTTATTCTCATTATTATTATATTATGATACAATAAGGCAAACTGTATGGAGTGATTAATGTAAATATTTTTCTCTTATTTTTTATTTAGACAATATATCTTTTCCTTCTTATTTTTATGTTTATATTTTCATTCATTTTTTACTTTTTTTATTCATAATATATCTTCTTTTTTTAACCTTCAACAGAATAAAACAAGTGACTCCCTAATTTTTTAAAAATAAAAAAAACCATCTACTTTCTAATACCAACTATCATCAAGGATCTCCCAACATTTTAAAAAACCATAGGGGAGGCAACTGAAATTAATTATGTTAAAAATTGGATGAAAGTTTGGAATAATGGCAAAATTGCATCTCTCTTTAAAACTATACCCCAAAAATAGTACAGTGGTAAAATGTAACCATTAGTCAAAGTACAGTGGCAAAATAGACCCTTTTTTTGTATATGTATCAAATATATATGATATATACATAATTCTAGCACTATTTTGGAAAAGATTTGGTTTATTTTAGTGTAGGTGATGGATTGAAAGTGCTTTTTTCCCCCCTTCTGTTTGTTTAATTGCTTATAAAATAATCAGATTCGCAATTCAATTAATAGGTGTACTACTTTCAGAATAATGGCTGAAACATTAAAGGGTTGCAACTCATATAGAAGGGTGGGACTTAGTGCAACGATACTGAATGTATTACAGATTGGAACCATGGAAACAGCCTCTGCATGTATGTCCGGCTGTACAAGTAGACCTTTCCCCTGACGCTCAATCATAGGATAGTCATCAGCAGTTTTTTTTTTTACTAGACTAAAGTTTTGTGCCTTGTTTAAGGAAAAAATATTCAAAACAATAAGACAACTATTTAAATAGTGACATATCATTCTGTAATTTGTACTAAAAATCCATATATGAGACCCAATATCAAGATTAATGAGTAAAAAAATATAAGATTTAATGATGTATCCTTGAACAGTTTCAGATTTTTAGGGGGGCCAAGTATCATATTTCTTATAAATTTTATTCATATAACTATTAAATATCAAGGGGGTGTAATACAATTTTCTGAAAGCTTGGGGGGTGGGGGCATGGCCCTTTCCGCCCCTGCTCATCTAGGGACCTGCCCTTTCATTTTTCTTGGGTTCTTGTTACCTATTATCGACGTTTGGGTAGTAGTCAAACACAAAAATAATATTGTAGCTTGGTTTTTATTATCCAGTAAACTAAGTAACTATATTTTGGACAAAAAAAAAGGGGGAAGGCCAAATATGAAATGTAGTGGGCTTTTGCTTGCTCCCCAATTTTTTTTTTTTTCTGATTCCTCCCTTATTGCTGCTGTCAGTATGTAAGATATTGTTATGGATCTACTCCAGTAGTTTATCTTTTGCCCAAACCTACTTTGTAATATGTTGTAGCTATAATACTTGATGTGAATGGCACCAGAGATTTTCAACTTGCTGAGTTTTTTTTTATCAGCAAAAGATATAATATTATTAACAAAAATAGATGTTACAGACTCCATAAAGCAAAGAAAAACAAACTAACAACACCACACAAAGAAGCTACCCATCCACTCCTAACATGGCATGTAGACACCATACACTGCATAACTTCTATTACAAGACCCCCTGATCCTTACAACAACCTACTTGCATCACCACCACAGTCCACACATGCTATTTTTCAAAGAAACACATGTAGCAGCTGCAACACCATGAACAGATAAACTACATCAGCACCATACCAGTACATGCACTAACTAAACTTGTATATGCTATAATGCTATCATATCACATCAGCAATACCATGATAAAATAAACAGCAACAACATCATGATAAAATAAACAGCAGCAACACCAGCACCAACACCAGCGGCAAAAAAGATAAACAGTAGAAGCACTAGAAGGAAGTATGAGGTCTGTCTTTACCTCTGAACATTTAGTTTGCTAATCCATTCCCACCAAGCCTTGAACATCTGAGTCCTGTCCACTCTCAGTCTAGCTACTTCTCTGCCATGGAATTTGTATCACTTGAAATCTTTGCAAACATAACTTTATCATTTGAGAAATAAGATCATTAATCTCCTTTGACTTGCTCTCCCGACCTCCAAGGTCTTTCCTCTTTCTTCGTAATCCATGATAATGCAATTGAAGAATCACATTCAACAATTGATTTTTTTTCCTTTGCCATCCTCCTTTAATGAACACTTTTAATGCCATTTTTTAGCTAGAAGTTCGGCCACATTTGGTTCCACCACACCCGTGCGCCTAGAAAACATAGCATTTACATTTCCATTTGCAGGGATTGATAGAAGAAGAATGGAAAAGGTGGATAAGAAAGCAGCAGAGTACAAATATATGGGAAAGTAAAGTGGGAAGGGACCCAAGAAGGAAAGATGTTGGGCAAGAGACAAAGGAAAGTTACAGTTATTGTGATAAAATGAAGCTACATGGAAACCAGATTTGGCGACTAAGAACAGTCGTTGAAGAACAATGACAATCAAAAGTAAGAGCTAGAAGGAGGAGATAAGAATGCAAGTAAAGAAAAGGCAATCAACATTGAAAGATAAGAGCAAGAACAGGTTATGGAAATGAAAGCATGCATGGGTACAAAAAATCATGAGTTGTATAAGGAAATGAAATGGTGCACATTTGCCTTTACGGAACACCCCTTCAACTTTATGTACTGGAGGAGAAATGATGAGATGGGGAGATAAGGAAATCGAGATGAGACCACTAAGCTAGTAATCTTTGATTCAGATTTTTGAAGATGAAGAATATCATAAAGAAATGAAAAACAGGGGGTGGAGTTGGTTAAACGAAGTGTTCTTAGGAATTGAAGAATGGGAAGTTAATGAAGACTATTACTTACGAGTAGCATGGATTGAAATGAAAGGGATACCATTGCAGGCATGGATGGTGTAAACATTTAGGAGTATTGCAAAATTATTTGGGCTTGGTGGGGGGAGGGGTGGTGGGAACTTATCAGCATGGATGAGGAGACCAAAAAACTGTGAGACTTTAGGCAAGTAGGGATGTTAATATCTACAAATGAAATAGGGAGCATAACAATATGGTTGAACTCAGTTTTGATGGAAAATTATTTGAAATAGATGTACAGGAACATGAATATGAATTTCTCAACTACAAGGCCGAGATAGCAAGGAACGGTAGAGATGATCGAAAATTATTTGAAATAGATGTACAGGAACATGTATAACTTCCATTGATAACATGCTTTTAATAATTGTTATAAGACATATTTTGATTTATTTTCTTTAATTATCATCTTGTTCGCCTTTAGCTCGCCCACCTCTCGCCCCTCGCCCGCCTCACGCCTTTCGCCTTTAATAAATATGCCCTTGTGAGGTATGATTGTTTGTCTCTCGGTGAGGGGGAGTGTTAAGTTTGATATACGTTGTTCGGCCCCTATCTAAAAGATTTGTAACTTAACAATTTGGAATCATAGAAAGTAGGAGGAAGCAGTTGCAACTGGAAGAATTGTAATAACTATTATTGTAAGTATCACATTTAAAAAAAATGATAATAGTTTTGAGTAACGTTTGGTAATATTCAAGTATTCTTAGAGCATATGGAATCAAGGTTTGGTAGGGAGGAAGGTTGAGAAGTGGATAAAGATGAAGTCATAACGCTGGAATTCACGAGGTTTGGATTTGGGGGAGAAAAGAAAAACAATTTTCAGTTTGATTCAGCCTTCAAAGTCAATGTGGTGTTCATCCAAGAAATGAAGCGTGAATTGTTAAATGATAGCAACGTATATACTCTCAAAAATCGACATAGTGAAACGACTTTGTTGTTTTGTTTTTATACAAAGGCTCTAAGGTAGAACACTTTCTGCCTGTTGTCCTGTTGGGAGATAAATCGAAATGGTGTTAGATGGCTATCATTGAGCAGTGTTCAGACAATTGAACCACCCACCTGTCATTGTCAGGTCAGACATGTGCTCTTGAATTGTTCCCTTATGGAAGTAAAAGATGGCTTCATACTTTGAGGTTGCATTTATCCGTTGAACAGTAGAGGTTTGAAGAGAATTGTATTAGTCTCTGGCTCTTCAGTTATTCAAGTTTTGTTTTGAACTTAAGGAGAGTGTACTCAATGTGTCGGTCCTGTTGGGAGATAAACTGTTTTATATCAGTTCAGTTGGAAAACCCCCTGGGAGGGGTGCGCAGGGCCAAAAAGTAGTAGGTGGTGTGATCTAGAGATCCATTTTTCAGGAGTTGCAGTTAGTCTATGATGTTTCAAGGCCCTAGCTTTGATTTGGCCTGTTTGTAGTCATATTGGTTCTTAAATTATGTAATGCTCTTGGTCAAGGATTTTAACATAGGATGTTTATTTGCGGAATCAAAAAGCTAAGGAGAAGGATTAGATTATGGGGAAATAGCTGTGATTGGTGAGGTGATCCAAGAGAAGGCAATTTGGCCATTAGGAGGCTGTTCGTGCAACTAGCTCTGATTTTTGGTGTCTTCATATAAAGTCTTAAAAGTGTGCAGTTGATAATGGAGGGTGTGTTCGGCTGTAAAGAGCTATTGATAGAGGCAATTTCATCTGTAATGTGCAGAAATTTTTTTGATGAAAGAGAAGAAAACGATGAAATGTGCAGAGATTTTTTTGATGAAAGAGAAGAAAACTTGCAATAGAAACTAAGGAGGTACATGAAGATTCTCAAGTCTGACCATAAGAGAGATGATGTGGATGCCAACGGTAATTAAATTGCATCTCTTCTGCTACGTTTGTAAAGCAGCTAATGATAACGGATCTGAGACGAAGAAACCTTGGTAGCCAAGTAGTCTTACCCAACTTTTTTTCTGTATATATTTCTTTGATCTTCCACAAATCAAGTCTAAGATTTCCTTGATTTCTCCTCTGCCTTTCCTCCTTCCTCATCTAATAGCGTAAACATTGCTTCTCTCAATCTTGAATTTGTTACATAATATTCTTTCTTACACCTTTGGGTGGTGATGTCTCACTTACAGACTTTGGATCTATATTCTGTCTTGGGGTTTTGGGGACTTGTGTTGGTGAAGGTGGATTTGACCCAATTGCTCCTCGCAAGTCTCTTTGGATTGCAAACCCAAAACATTCATCTGATTTCACCATAGAAGATATGCACCTTGCTTTATTCTTTTATATTATTTACTCTGCAGTAACCCATCAAGAAGAGGTTGTATTCTTCTTAGTATTGCAATAGAGGTTTCAGATGGTGGTAGGTGGATTAGAGGAAGGACTTGAGAGATGCGAAAGCATGGAAATCTGGGAAAGATGTCTCTCAGCTGTTCAACTATTTGAACCAACAGTTCGAGTTCCCAATTAGCTTTGCTTTCAATTAGCATTACCATTTTTTTTCCAGACGTATTTTAAAACTTTTTCAGAGATCACTATGAACATGAGTTTTCCCGTGAAACAAATGGAGTCTTATTTCCATACTGATTTGGTGCTCCTTAAGTAGCTTCCCCACAATGCTATGTTAGCATTGGTCACTTTCTGTTCTGCTTTCCAAGATCTAAAATAAGCATTCTTTCTTCTCTATGCTCACCCTAGCTTCATTTGTTTTGTTCATTTCAACTTCAGAAGGTGGTAATTCGTAAATGCGTATAGTATAAAGAGGCACCCAGGCATGTAAAATGGGCAGGGCTGGCCTGGACCAAGCCTTTTTTCTCTAGGAATGGGCTTTTTCTGGGCTGGGCTAATAGGGCTCCCGCCAAAAACAGGGCTGGATTGGCCGGTCCAGAGTGGAGAATATGAAGTCCTAGCTCAGTCCTAAGCCCTATCAGGTTTAGGGCCTAGACCGGGTCTAGGGTCGATCTTAGAGCTGAATGATGATACTATTATTAATATTAATCTTGTGTGTGCAATTATTATTATTATTTTGATTAATTTTTACTAAAATTATTAGGAATCAGTAAACCTAATATTTGTAATTTGATTTGGAAATTTCTAATAAGACGCCCATTGTACCCTTATTTTTATTATTTAAATCTTTAGCACACCCATGATAAAAAAGTTATGGTTTAACAAAAAATAAATACATAAAATAATAAAAATAATATTCCAATACTTGATCAATCACAGTTTTTATCAAAAGAATATGAGCAATAGCTAATTACGATTGCCTTAATTCTGGTTATGTTTATTTTGGATTGATTATTTTAATTATTTTAGCTTAAACTAATTAAAAATCAATAAATTCTTTATTGTAAAAAAAAAAAAAGAACTAGACAGGGCCAATATCTGGGTTTGGGAGGGCGGGGTCTTTAGGACTTGGATTCAGGCCGAGCTTAGGGCTGGACTGGACATTAAACACTTAGGCCCAAGCCCTACCCTATCCCTAAGGGCCAGGGCCGAACAGGTCTACGAAACGGGCCACGGCCGGGTCAGGACAGGGCTTTCTTCAGGCTGGGCTGAGTGGCTGACCGGGTTTTGGGTTTCGGGCTTAGGGCCTAATTTTACATGCCTAGAGGCACCTAGTCCAAGTTATAGAGTAACGTTCTGTTTTCTACAAAGCCAATTGGTAATGTGACACCCGATTAGAAACACTTCCATTTGCATGACAACATGTCCAGAGATGTCTTATTGTTGGAGTTAAAAGGGAACAGCAGCATTCATTGTTTCTTTAGTTACTATCGGTCCTTTTTACTGCTCTCTTATGAGCTCTGACTTTGGAATTTTTGCCTGGACCTATTAATTATTTTCTCATTTTCCATTTAAACCAGGTCAAACCAACAGCTGGCATAATTCTACCAGGTCATATTGCAGAGATTTCAGTTCAACATGAAGCTTATGAAACCTTAGAGGAGTTTGTGGATGGCGTCCCACAAAATTTCTGGTGTGAAGATTCAAGGGATAAAGAGGTTATGCTGGCGGTTGAAGTGCGAGGCAGCTGCACAACCGAGGCAAAAAGGCATCGTGTTCGCGTGCGTCACAGTATCTCGGCCAAGAATATGCCTATGGAGCATAAACCAAACAACTCTAGGCGTACCCATGCAAATGTCCTTCACCGATCTGATATTCAATGGCTCAGTGGTTCCGGTGATGTGGTTGACCACCTACGGAATCTGCAGCCTTGACGTGATAGGGCTAATGTCTCTCGACAAAGTAATTCATATAAGGGTCAAGGGGAGAAGCTAGCCCCTCCCTCATTGCATATTTTCACTAGATCAAGTGATCTTCCTGATCAGTAACATCTTAATGTGAATATTCTGTCTGGATGCTGCAATCGTCAAATGAATATGATATCATTTTAGCAGCTCTAGTGCAGGAAATTCTTTGAGCCATTTCAGCTGTGCAGAACAACTGCTTTTTTTCTTTTCTTTCTCTTTCGAGTTTCCAGTTGTGATGTGATGGATTGAGACCCTCAAGGAGCAAGTGGAGACATACTATTTAAATGTGCATTCCAGACTGGGAGTTCAGGCTACCTGAGGAAGGACTGGATTTGTAGGTTTGGTCTGTTTAAACATAACACATTCTTGTATACTAGGCTACACACTTGCGTGTATGCCAAAACGTTGTGCATTTCCCGAACAGCTGCACCCATCGTGTATTGTATAGTATACGTAGAGCTCTCGGGCTACGAACCGAAATGTTAGTTTTGATGTGCCAACTGCCTCCTACAGATTAGAACGGTCTTCTCTCATTATACATGGAATTGTTTACTTGATGTTCTATTAGCTTTCCTGTAAAGTTGAGCCTGACATTGTAAAGTTACGAACTCTGCTTTCTCCAATTTTAAGCTTTTAAAGCATCATTTTTGTGTTTCTTCTAGTTTTTAACTACAGTGTTGGTTTCCTTTCTTCGTTGAATTTTACATGTAAACATGAACTGTGTTTTTAGGATACGTTAAGCCAACCTAAGGATTGCTGAACTGTGTTTCACACTTGTGACTTTAGGGTATGTCCTTGATATAGTCAAGATTGTCAAACTAGTAGATTTCATTTTATTGCATCACTAATGTTTATTTTCATGAACTTTGCATGCTTCAAACTCATATTATGAGTACCAATGAGTTTTAGTTTAACTGGTACCGCTCACTTCTCTTAACAAAGGTTGAGTGCTCAAGTTTCACCATAGGCATCCTGATACTCGAGGTCGGGGCTTTAAAAAAGCCTCATGAGAGGCACCATTTGTTCTAATCACACTAAAGAAATCATATAGTCTTAATCGTAGCAATTCAAATGCATTAAATAATGCTAATAATAAGGGTTGGAGTAAGATTTATGTTCCTTCCAGCTTTTTAAAAAAAAAAAAAAACTCATTATGAGTAAAATGGTGAATGTTGATTTTGTTATGCCTTATCATTGTTATTCTCCTATGAATCCATCTCATTTCAAAGAACAACGTAATACATCTTATGATTTCAAAAGCGTGGATATCGATCTTGATCACGCTAAAATGCATTCTGGTGAATCAAATAAGGGCTCGGATGTAGTTCTTAAACAGAAGAGTGGCAAAAAAGGGCTTTCCGTAATTGATCAACAGCATACGCCCACGTGGGACCACGTCGATTCCATATGCGTTACTAGTTGACTAGTAGGATGCCCCGGCTTTCAAAGGCAAGTGTTGCTGGAACTTTATCTGTGACCGGACGTATTACGATGCCCCGACTTTCAAAGACAAGTCTTGCTGGAACTTTACTACCGGAAAGTGTATGTGATAACAAAAAAAGCACCGTTAGGGGCCGGACGTGTAAGATCCCCCGACTTTGAAAGACAAGTGTTGCTGGAACTTTACTACCGGAAAGTGCCTGTGATAACAAAGAAAGCACCGTTAAGGGAGCCGGACCACGCCCTCCGGTGTGTGAGTGAGTATACAAGGAGTATATGTATGAAGCTTCTAAGTTGTTGTTAGGTCCAAGGTTGCTCTATATAGGCTAGAAGGGGGGGTTGAATAGCCTATGTCCAATTTTTGAAAATGATTCAAAAATCTTCTTACTTCACTAGGGATTTAAAAATTTTGCGGGCGGAAGTCTTGTGAAGCACGGGACAAGTTAAGAATGGGCGATCTTGGCGGGACAAGATCGGCTTTCTGATTGGAAATCTGGAAATTTTAAAGCAACACAATCAAATCACAATCACACAAAAAGAGACAGAATATTTAATATGGTTCACACTTATAAATAAGTGCTACGTCCACAACCAAAGTGGTCAACTTTGGATTTGAAAATCGTGTACTAAGTTTTTCCACTAGATATTTTACAAGCTAAATCTCTAATGGATTGTGTACAAAAATTTGTTGACCAAGTGTTTGTGTGGGAGAATTGATATCAATCAGATACAATTCTCGTGAGCTATGAAAAGCTAGGTGTTGCAATTAATGAAGAGCTTTAATGGACTGATAGTCTTAGAGTGAAGCTCTTCAAAGAAATACGAATAGGACGTTTAAGCTTTAATGCACTTGAAGACTATGGAGATTCGAGAGTTGGAGTTGTTGAGTGTATTGAATGCGGCAATGGATTCTCCTTTTATATGCGGGAGGAAGCTTGGAGCCGTTGGAGGTCTTCTAATTTGAATTTAAGAGCAATTAATGCTCTAATCATGTTGACTCGATAGGCTGGCTGTAGCTTGCGATCGACTCGACACTTTGCTAAAAATAGGCGATCTGTGCTTGCAGGAGGAATGTCCTTTTCTGAGTGTATGCCAAGAATGGAAACCTTCATTGAATGTGATTTGCAGGTTAACGTTGCATGAAAGTCAATGAAGTCCACAAATTAGGACATGTCTTAGGCAGTTCTTTATCGGACGTTCTTAAGGTTCTTCAACATTGCTGATGAAGCTTGGCCGATATGAGCTTGTCCGATATTCAAACGAAAGACTGCTGATGCATTGTTTGCAGAGGACGTCCGATGTCCTATAGGCTATCTTCTTCAAGGCTACTTACAATAAGCAAACCTAGGCTATTCAAGCTATGTCTAAGTACAAGTTGCCACTCTAACAGACACGCAGGCCCATTAGTCACCTTGACTTAGACTTAGGTTATGGATTCAAGCAAATCTAGGCTAAGATACAACAATCTCCTCCTATTTGCTTGAGTCCATGACCCTACGAATACAATATCAGCTGACCATGTTCAAGTCTAGTAATAACATGCTTGTAAGATTGATATATTAAATAAGCATGCCCTAGATGAACTTACATAAAGGTCATTGTATTCAAGAATTACAAAGTGTTTACAAACAGGAAATTAAGCATCAGACACTTGTAATTAGACTGAATTTAAAGACATGCAGAATAGGCAGAATAGGCAATATAGGACATGTCTTTTAAACCAGTGGTTTAAATTTCATGCACACACAGAATAAGCAGATCATAGTAAAGCATGAAAGATTAAAAAAACAGACATTGCTCATTAAACAAGAAGTTTAATTTACAAAGTTTTTCAAAAAGAAATTATACAGAATTCATCTGCCAGTGCGAGAGGATGATTGTCCATGACCTCTTGATGTCCAACCAGCAGCCTTAAGTCTTGCAATCTCCTCTTTTGCTGCAGCTAGCTCGTCTTTAGCGTCGGCCAAGTCGTAGGAGAGATCGCTGTTCTTCTGTTTGACCTCGGCTAACTCTTCTTTATGTCGGCCAACGCAGGAGAGCTCTTTGTTTTTGTTTGAGTAGGGCATTATGCTCAATGAGTCTGGTCCGCTGATCATTGTTGAGTCTAGCCATCTCCTCCTTCATGGACGCAAGCGATGTATCGATGAGAGCAAGACGGTTGGAAGTAGTGATGTGCTCTTTGCGATAGAAGGCCAAGTGCTTGGAGGTGAGATTGCGCGTCGCTCGCACGGAGGAGTGAACAGAGCGATTGCGGCGTTGAGAGTGAAGCACAAGCTTGTAACCGGCTCAACCATGTCGACGATCTGCATCATCTTGGTGTAGAGGTTGTCCCGTTGGTTTGAAGATGGCAGAGGTCGCGGAGGAAGATCTGAGATGGGCAAGAGGGTTTGGTGGCCGAGATGGCTCGTGGCGAGCATCAAAGCGGCCTTTGCGCCTTTGAAATGTCCATGACTTGGGTCATGCGATCCTGCACATGGGTGATGTGAGGCGATCAGATAGGCGGTGCAGGGCCTTGGTTAGGTCAACAGAGATGACCTCAAAATCTTTCAAAAATTTATGGACAGCCTCAGCAGGATAGGTATCAGACGAGTCAGGATGACTCGCTGGAGGAGAGGATGGTCCTGCTGAGGGGGAAGGATGGCTGGTGGCTTGGGTAGGAGAGGGTGGAGGATGGCTGGGGGAAGAGAGGGAGTGGCTGGAGGAAGAGGTAGAATGGCTGGAGGAGGAAATGGAAACATAGCTGGTAGAGGGGGAAGGAAGGCTAGGGAAAATGCGAGGCACAGGGAAGAGCCTTTCTATGTAGATGACATAGGAAAGGGGGTGAATAAAGAAGGGAGGAGGAGAAAAGAAAGGAGAGAGGCTAGGAGAAGGGAAGAGAATAGGGAGGAGAGGGTTGAAGCCAAGGAAAGTGGTGACTACATCAATGAAGCTGTAGACCACAGGGTGAAAAAGGATGGAAGGATGGCCGATAATGGTGAAGACTGGGGGTTTAGGCAGAGAGAGGAAGGGGGAGATGTCCGATTTGGTTGGAAGGGGAAGGCCTAGGTCCTTATGGATTGCAACCCATTGGTTGAAGATCATAAGATCTTGAACCGGCGAGTTGTGGGAGAAAAGAGTTGGGACCGGGCGGGAGGAAGAGGGTCATAGTAGGCACCCCATTGAAAGATGATTTCACTGCGGACATAGGGCGACAAATCTCTTGGGGTAGTCAAGGGTGGCCAAGAAGGGGTCGGTCGGGGGTTGGGTTTAGGCCTTGTCTACGAAGGAGCAGAGCTGCACCTCGGGTGTAGGTTGGTATAGGGGTTGGTTTTGAGGCGTTTGGGAGTAGGCGGGTCGGAAGAGGAGAGATAGGTCGTTTGGAGGATGGTGGTTGAGAAGAGGTGGCGGTGAGATGTATGGCTCTGTGTGGTGGTTGTTTGGATGGGAGCGAGATGGAGGAGGTGAGGAAGTAGGTGAGGTGGTAGGGGTAGTAGGCGAGGTGGTGAAGGTGGAGGAGAAGTGGCGGGATCGGCGGTTCTGAGAAGTGCACTGCTTCTTGCACTCTTCTTATAGCGTTTGCCATGTTTGGACTTAGTAGGAGTGGAAGAGGCGAAGGTGGTGGAGATGATTTGGAGGGAACTGCTGGTGGGGGAACAGCCGATGGAGAAACGGCTGGTGTGGAAACAGCCGGTGCAGACACGGCTGGAGTGGAGGAAGAAGTGGACGAGACCTTAGGAAGGCCAAATGATTCGTCCGTGGGTAGGAGGGTTTGTTTGGTTTTGGGTTTGGAGGATTGGGAGGTAGGTTGAGAGGGTTTGGAGAGGTCAGCTGGTTGGAAGGTTGATGGGTCCTTCTCAACGGCTGCCTTTGAGCGGGCAGGTTTCCTGGACTGTTTGAGTTTTGGGGTGAGAGAGGGAGAGTGTTTAGGCTTTTTGGTAGGAGGCTCAGCAGGCTCATATGGGTCATGGTCCGGCTGCGAGGTCAAAATGTTCGGCGGGCCCGATGGGTGTAGGCTCCTCCTCCTCGAGTAACCCGGCGGTATAGGTGACTTTCCTCTTACCCTTGCGGCTTGGGTAGAGGGCCACCGTAGCGATAGCAGCGAGTGAGGCGCGGCAGCGTGGCAGCAGCAGCAGCAGCCTCAGCCGCGTTGGTTGTCCTTTTGGCCATATCATCCCGATAGCGGGTGATGTTGTTGACCGTGAAGACGTAGGTGTTGGACACCTTGATGAGGTCGTCAGAAGCGACCAGCTCATCAATCTCCTCATATCGGCGGAGGATGACATTAATAACCCTTACAAAGGGCCTCTTCATGGAGGGGTGAGCTTGTACTTCAGCAATGCTCTGGGATAGCATTGAGAAGATGATCTTTGCCCAGTTGAGCTGCTTGCGAAGGACCACAGCTTTGGTCCACATCAGCTGCTGGGAGGTGAAGATGTCCCTCGAGCCATTCTTGAATAAAATGCTCTTGTCGAGCAGATGGGCGATGTGATAGGGGTTCTCGGGAAGAGGTTCCTAGACATCTCGGAAAACCTCTCGGTTGGGCGGACCCCTCATCATTTCCCGGCAAGTGCCGATTCGGCATCGGTCAAGTCCAATTTGCCTTCAACAGGCGGTCAAGGATTTCTCCAACATCCTTGTAGGTCAACTTGATGTAGTGGCCTCGATGTAGCCCTTGATGTAGCTTAAGTTTCGGCTCGAGGCATTAGCTGGAGGAGGAGGAAATCATCCTTGTATAAAACTCCTCGGCTAGAAGATTCTTTGTAGTGGGTGTCGTTGAGTTGGAACAGGGGAGAAGACCACACTCGGCCAAATCTTTGAAGGGCATCACCGGCAGATGTGCGATGATGGAGTCTCTGTCGATTGTCATCCCGGGTGATAACTTGACCGGGAAGGGTCCTTAGGGAGTTCGGCCAATGCAGCCCTGGTTGGCTTAGCAGAGGCAGAGGAGAAGTGGTAGCGGCAGCCTTAGAGGATTTAGATTTTCCCTACAAGATCGGCAGATGTGAGAACAGCATATATAGAAATCGGCAGATATGCAAGAAACAGCAGATAATCATGAGATCAGCAGATAATAACATAAACAGGCACTGTTTAGATCAAAACCCAAAATATAGACAATTTAAAGCATAATATAAGAACAGTTCATCATCTGGGTTTTCAAATATCTACTGAGTTTGTCAGATTCAAGCAAGCAAACTGATATAAACTGAAAACAAAGTACCACAGGAATCTCTACAACACATTTTACATCACAGAAACATGATTCAAGCAACAATCGCAAGATAGCACAGTTCATCAATGGCGGACAGTTTTAAAACCTTAAATTAGGTCAAAACAAGATCCTAAAACTGGATTTAAAAGACTCAAGAAGGTGTAGAAATCCTTACCATTGATGATTGTAAGTATAGAGACTTGAGATTTTTGAGGTTTGAGACGATTTGAGCTGATTTACAGAATGGAAGCTTGAAAGGTTTTTGAAAGATGAAAATGGCGGTTGTTGAGAGTTGTGAAGAGTTACTGTACATTTTACCCTTTTATACCTCTGACAGGCTACTAAATGGAATTTGATAAAATTTGAAGTCCGCATTTATTACCTGATGAGTCACTGTACGTATGGCGCCCTTAAGTCTGCTTATTGTATCAAAGTCTGCCTATTTTATTTAAAGTCTGCCTATTTTAATGCAGATACTTACTCAAGCTTGTCTATAAAATGACTTAAGACTCTCGGCTGAATCTCATAGGCAATTCTATATAGGCAGTTTATAAAATGACTTAAGGAATTTGCAAGAAAGGTTAAGGATTGAGGTCAAGCATACCAAGCTCTCCTCTTAAATAAGCAAACCTGGTTGAATCAAGTGGTTTTGTGAAGATGTCTGCTACGATTCTCGTAGGCACATATTGCATGCCGATGTTACCTTTTTCAACATGGTCTTTAAGAAAGTGATATCTCACATCAATGTGCTTTGTTTTGGAGTGCATGACAGATTTTGAGAGCGAAATTGCGATGTGTTGTCACACATTATAGGACAATCATCGTTTTGATCTCATAGTCCACTAGTTCTTTGTTTGATCCACAGCAATTGTGAGCGGCTACCGCAGCTATGTATTACGCTTCGTTGTTGAAGTTGAAACAGAGGTTTGCTTCTTCGGCCCATGAGACAAGTCTATTTCCTAAGAATTGACATGTCCCACTTGTGCTTTTCTGTCAACTTTACATGCGGCAAAATCGGCATCGAATAGCCTATAAGATTAAAAGATGAATCTCTAGGATACCGATTCCCAAATTGGGAGTATCTATCGATATCGATGATTCTTTTGACTTGTAGGTGAGACTCCTTTGGATCGCCTTGAAACCTAGCACAAACACAAACAACAAACATGATATCGGCCTACTAGCGTTAAGTATAAAAGTGAACCAATCATGCCTCTAGAGAGTCATGTCCACTTTCTTGCCCTTCTCATCTTTGTCAAGATGGCGGTTAGTAGCCATAGGAGTCTTGAAGTTTGCATTCTCAAGACCAAATTTCTTGATGACATCCTTTGCATATTTGGCTTGATTGATGAAGATACCATTTGAACTTTGTTGAATTTGAAGACCAAGGAAAAAGTTGAGCTCTCCCATCATGCTCATCTCAAATTTACTCGCATAAGCTTTTCAAACCAGGCTCTTGGAGCTTGTTTAAGTCCATAAAGGGCTTTCCTCGGCTTGTAGACATCTTCTCTCCTTGAGCTCTATGAACCCGGTGGTTGCTCAACATAGACTTCTTCTTGAAGTTCTCCATTCGAAATGCACTCTTTACATCCATTTGATAAACTTTGAAGTCCTTGTAAGAGGCATAGGCCAAGAATAATCGATAGCTTCTAATCTTGCAACAGGAGCAAATGTCTCATCATAGTCAATACCCTCCTCCGTCTATATCCTTGGGCTACCGTCTTGCCTTGTTTCTTGTAATATTGCCGTTTTCATCCATTTTGTTTCGAAAACCCACTTTGTGCCAATAACGCTTGTCCTTTGGGCCTAGGAACTAGTGACCGACTTGGCATCTGTCAAATTGGTTTAGCTCTTCTTGCATAGCTTCCACCCACTTGGATCTTCCGAGCTTCATCAATCTTTTGGGTTCAATGTTAGATACAAATGCGTAGAATACATGCATTCATTCCTTGAAGCTTGTCTAGTTTGAACACCGGCATTAAGATCTCCAATGATTTGAGTGATAGGATGATCTTTTACTTCCCTAACTTCGCAGTTGAACTTGTCCTATTGCATCGGCAGAGTTGGATTCTTGAGAAGTAGAAGTAAAAGCTTGGTTTTCTAAAGGGTAGGTTAATTCCAAGGTAGGTTGTATGACTTCGGTGTGGAAGGCAAAGGGGATTCGGGGTGTTCATTTGTTGGTTCGTTTGAGGATTCTAACAGTTGACTCTTGGAAGATCTTGTGAAGAAGGAGGATCGCAGATCTGGATTAGGCTTGCACTGTCTCATATTCATCGAATCATTAGTAACCTTAGGAGCCAAATGTGGCCCAATGAAATCAAATTCATCAAAAGAAACATGTACGATTCAACAACTTTAAGTGAAGTTTTATTGTAAACTCGTATGCTTTTGAAAACTTGGCATATCCCGAAAAATTCCTTCATCACTTTTGGATTCAAACTTACCTCTATGTTCTCTACCATTGTAAAGAACATAGCATTTACAACCAAATATTTTAAAGAATCCAATGTTGGGAGCTCGCCTCTCCATATTTCATATGGAGTTTTGTTATGAAATTTATTTATGATGGACTGTTTTGTGTGAAGCGGGCGTTCACGGCTTCGCCCGAAATACATAGGCGGTTTGCTTCAAGAATCATTGTCTTTCTGCTTCAATGAGAGTTCGTTCTTCCTTTCAGAACTCCATTTTGTTGAGGTGTGCCAAGCGAGAAATTGTGACCAATTCCATGGTCATCACAATATTTGGCTACACCATTGTTCTTGAACTCGTTCCATTGTACGATCGACATCGAGATATCATCCGGCTTCGAGTCCGTAGTCTTCGAAGAGTTCGAATGATGTCATATGCTTCATCTTTGGAGGACATCATTTCTACCCAAGTAAATCTTGAGTAATCATCAACTACCACAAGAGTATACTTGCGCCACCAAGACTTGTAGTAGTTACAGTCCAAACAGATCCATGTGCAAGAGCCGTAGAGTGCGGTTGTTGATAGGCAAGGCTTGCTTTTGAAAGAAGATTTGTGTAGTTTGCCTAGTTGACATGCTCTGCAGACCGTGTGATTCAGTGATATTTTAGGCAAACCAACAACTAGATTGTCTTTTGATAGCTTCTCCAGGTATTTGAAATTGAGATGACTAAGCCTTTTATGCCACAACCAGTTGTCGGTTGATGACCTAGCAACCAAGCATAGATTTGATTTTCTTCCAACGGCATTTAGGTCAACAAAGCATAGACATTTCCTTTTCGAATCCGTCGGGATAGTTGAACATGTCTCATTGTCCTTTATGAGACATTGACTAGAGGAAAACTGACATGTTAGACCTTTATCACAGAATTGTGATATGCTTAGCAGATTGTGCTTTAAACCTTCAACTAGAGAGACTTTGTTGATGGAGAGATTGCCTCTGATTATACTTCCATAACCAATGGTCTTCCCTTTTGAGTTATCTCCAAATATGACTGAGGGACCCTTTGCTTCAACAATGCTTGAGAGAAGATTTGGATCACCAGTCATATGCTTTGAGCATCCACTGTCTAGATACCATAGATCTTTCTCTTCTTCATTAACAGCCATAAAGCATTCCTGAAATATAGACATTTAAGAATATGGTCCCCTTTTATTTTTGGGTCCTCAAGGTTAGCAACCTTTTGGGATCCACACTTGTTTAACCTTTGGAGGAGTAAATCCTCTAGATTTAGGTGTGAATCTCAGAAGGCATTCATGAATCTCATGACCATGGCATTTGCAGAAAGAGCATTTGTGAAATCCTTCAACATGAGTAATGATTTCTTTTGAGGCTTCTTAATATCGCAGTCTTTGGAATGATCTTTCCGATAATTGGCCTATAGGACTTAGGCCGATAATGCCTTTTCTTGTTGATGTTAGGTTTACCATAGGTAGACCTCTTATCAAAAGATTTTGTATTTACAGCACATGTCCTTTAAGCTTTTATCTGCAGAATTCACTTCTTTTACCCTTTTATAGGCGGTGTTGGGATCGCAGTCTTGCCTTTGACAAATTTAATAGGTTTGAGTGAGAATTCCTAGACTTGCTATTAGTCATCCTGTTTTCTTAGGGTGACTAATGGCGGTTTTAGTTGCTCGACTCACTATTAGCAGAGTCATTCTTGATTGCTTTCTTTTGGACTTGTCTTTTGTGTTCTTGGGATAAACAAAAGGAACTTTGTTAAAGCCAAGTCCTTGCCTTTTGGGAGGCTGCTGGTCATAAGAAACTTCTGACCAATTCTTCAGAATCACTTGGTGTCTCATCCTTTTGAGAACTAGAAGAACTACCTACTTTGAACTCACTTTGGAAACCAATGCCGCTTTGTCATCTAAAGTTTTCGGTTTGAAAGAATGGCATCAAAGTTTCCTTTAGAGTTATTCCAAGTATTGACAACCTTTTGAAGGTCATCTTTCTCGAATTTATCTTCTTGATGTGTTCAAGTAGGAAATCCACTTTTCGATCAAAGCTTTGTTCTCTTTTTGCAATTTGATACTTTCACTTTTGTCTATCAAGATCTTTGATCTTAGACATCAAGGTTGATTTCTCGAGACAGCTAGTTCATGCTTCTTGGCTAATTTCACATAGGCGGCTTTGAATTTTGAAAACTCTTCCAAAGATGTCTTTGTTAGCTTTGATGAGCTCTCCCTTTGATGGTTCATTGAGCTCATCATCATCATCATGTCATCTTGTTGAAATGGTAGTGACCTCACCGAATCATGTGGTGACTCCCGGCCATAAGGCATATGTTGGCTTCTTCAAAGAAAGTCACAAGAGTCATCCTCATCGGTGTCGTGTCACACCATGTAGGCGCTTGCTTTCATCAATGTCTTCGGCCACCATCCCTTTTTGTTTTTGAAATTTAGTTTCGGGACGTTTCTTATAAAATTCATATTTTGGCTTTGGACATTTAGAGGCAAAATGGCCTGGTTTCCTACGTTAAAACAAACTAGCTCATTATCCTTTTGATGGTCTGTGATTTATAAGGAGCGAATTTTTGGTTGGCGCTTGTTTTATAAGGAAAGGCGCTTTGTGAGAAGACCGCCTATGTGATGATGGTTTATTAAACCTTTTGAAACGTTGATATTTCTTTACAAACATAGCAAAGGCTTCGTCGAAAGAATATCATCATCTTCACCGGATGTAGAAGGTGTTTCATCGATTTTGAACAGAAGGTTCAGAGACATGGTGGTAAGGACAAGTTTTTAAAACTCTTTTCCATTTCTTGAGCTTGTTGGATTTCAAGCTCATAAACCGAAAGACTAGCATAAAGGTTTCTAAGAGTCAATTTGTTTAAATCTTTTGACTCTTTCATGGCGATGATCTTAACATGCCATAGACGCCTAGTGCATTTAGAAATCTCATGTTTATTTCTTTCTTTTCATACTTCTTTCCTAATGAATAGCAAGAGTTGACTACCTCATAGAATCTGTCATAGGCACTTCGCAGAGACTCTTTGGGATCCTTTTGAAGGAGTCAAACTTCGGATGCGTATATAATTTGTTGTTCTTTGTCTCGCCATCACCTTCAAGATATTCAAGGATGGCTTCCCACATCTCCTTTGTGTCCAAGTTGATAATCTGGCGATAAGTGCTTATATCAACACACGGTAATGATGTTGATGGCCTTTCCATCGAGCATCATTCTTTCGTCTTCATCATCCCACTCTTCTTCGGCTTTGGTACTTCAGCAGCTTGGATCTACCGCGCCGTGTATTAGGCTTCATTGGAATTTTGGGTCCATCGTGACACATTTCCACAAACGTTTATCAATTGAATTCATATGTCTTTTGACTTTATCTTTCCAGATGTCAAAGTGAACTTCATCCAAGACAGACAATGGTTCACGTTTGAGGTTTCCAACATTTGGTGAGCAGCCATGATCTTTAATCTCTCAAGAGGTTAATCTCGGAAAAACTAGTTTTCAAAGAGTTAAGCTCGATACCAATTGTTAGGTCCAAGGTTGCTCTATATAGGCTAGAAGGGGGTTGAATAGCCTATGTCCAATTTTTGAAATTGATTCAAAAATCTTACTTCACTAGGGATTTAAAAATTTTGCAGCGGAAGTCTTGTGAAGCACGACAAGTTGAGAATGGCCGATCTTGGCGGGACAAGATCGGCAGTTCTTAAGATTGGAAATCTGGAAATTTAAAGCAACACAATCAAATCACAATCACACAAAAAGAGACAATATTTAATATGGTTCACACTTATAAATAAGTGCTACGTCCACAACCAAAGTGGTCAACTTTGGATTTGAAAATCGTGTACTAAGTTTTTCCACTAGATATTTTACAAACTAAATCTCTAATGGATTGTGTACAAAAATTTTGTTGACCAAGTGTTTGTGTGGGAGAATTGATATCAATAAGATACAATTCTCGTGAGCTATGAAAAGCTAGGTGTTGCAATCAATGAAGAGCTTTAATGGACGATAGTCTTAGAGTGAAGCTCTTCAAAGAAATACGATAGGACGTTTAAGCTTTAATGCACTTGAAGACTATGGAGATTCGAGTTGGAGTTGTTGAAGTGTATTGAATGCAGCAATGGATTCTCCTTTTATATGCGGGAGGAAGCTTGGAGCCGTTGGAGGTCTTCTAATTTGAATTTAAGAGCAATTAATGCTCTAATCATTGTTGACTCGATAGGCCGGCTGTAGCTTCGACTCGACACTTTGCTAAAAATAGGCGATCCGTGCTTGCGGGAGGAATGTCCTTTTCGAGTGTATGCCAAGAATGGAAACCTTCATTGAATGTGATTTGGGTTAACGTTGCATGAAGTCAATGAAGTCCACAAATTAGGACATGTCTTAGGCAGTTCTTTATCGGACGTTCTTAAGGTTCTTCAACATTGCTGATGAAGCTTGGCCGATATGAGCTTGTCCGATATTCAAACAAAGGACTGCTGATGCATTGTTTGCAGAGGACGTCCGATGTCCTATAGGCTATCTTCTTCAAGGCTACTTACAATAAGCAAACCTAGGCTATTCAAGCTATGTCTAAGTACAAGTTGCCACTCTAACAGACACGCAGGCCCATTAGTCACCTTGACTTAGACTTAGGTTATGGATTCAAGCAAATCTAGGCTAAGATACAACAGTTGTCCCTCACTCTGGGTGTGTGTTCTTGAGCATTAACTATGGAGTAAGTGCACAAGAGTTTTTAGAGGAAGAGGTAGATGGAGAGAGTAAATGCTGATTCTTCTCATAAATGAGGGAAATTACCTTCTATTTATACCCGAGGAATGTTTGTTGGATGTCAGTTGGGTTGCCACGTGTCAGCTTGATATTGGTTGAGAACTACCCAAGTATGGGTGCTGTTAGAGTGGTTGAAGAACATTTAAGGAGAAGATTTGTCCTCTCCTAAGGACATGTGCGAATCTTCTCGGCCATCCTTTCGACTACGCCGTTGGTTGAGGTGGACCAATGAGGGATCGACAACTCTTCCAGGAAAAGGGCTGGGGCAAGTTGACATTAACTGCGACATTAAATGTTGAGTTAACTTCACATCCGAGGTGGATGATCCTCGTGTCCGGGCTGAGGAGCTCGGGTTGGTTCCTACGGGCTTCAGCAGATGAAGAAGATGTGATATTGGGATAACTCGGGCCAAAGCTTGAGGTCGGGAGGCTCTATAATGTCGGTGGGCTTGGAGCTGAAAGCTTAAAGCTCGGATCCTCGGGCTTTCTTGGGAAAACCCCCGAGGTTTGGATGACACGTGGTAGTCATAGTCCCAATCTCTTTTGACAGGTGTGTAGGCCTATTGCCACATAGACCTCAATTTATTGAGTTCTATCAGTAGCCCCGATTTCTTGAGGTCGATGATTTATCCTTAAAGCCAGAAGTAAAGTGTATGCGAGACTCGGGTTTATGTTATGAGGTCAGTTCTTCTGTGATGGAGAGGTCAGAAGAGTAGGTTCAATGATTTGTCTTGGGAAGGTGAGGTTTATGGGGACACGTGTCACATCATTGGCACGGATATCTATAGCGGATGATAAATGCGCGTCTATTTGGTTTTCAAAAAATAATCGTCACTCTTAGACCAAAACGACGCCGTGTAGGGGCCAAGTGGTGAATACACAAGGGTTACCCGAAAGCTTTTGGGTTGGTGGCTGAATCCGAGTTCTAGACGACGTTGTCCTGGAAGGGTATGAGAGTAAATTTTCACTCCTTGTTCTTTACGTAAACCAAAAACCCTTCTGAGCATTCCGGCGAACCAGGCGATTTACGACGATCTTTCCCGCTTTAGTGATTCAAATTTTTGATTGATTTCTTCGTTCCTTGCTATTACCTTGAGATCCTTTCCTCTTTTAGTAACTTTTAGTGTGTTTGAGTTCACTTTTGGGGGTGTTCTTAAACCCTTTATCTTTGTCTCCGGTGACCGCCATAATTTCTAGTACTAACTCCAGCGTCACATACTCTGCAGGTTCGTTCTGTGGTTGATGTCAGCCACAATCTCTTCTTGCTTTCGTACCCGACTTCTGTAGTTGTTATCAGGTACTCCCTTCAATCAATTTTAACACTTAGAAATCTTTCCCAATTTGTATAACATGTTTGCGGGGAGGAGGTGAGTTCACTAGCTACTCCCGTGGTTAGCCCGACTTCGGGATCTTCATCTTTCTCGGGATACTCCCCGAGCATCAATGAAGAGTCGTCTCCCGTAGTGCCCGGGGTACCCAAGGTGTTCGAAGTGACCGTCGCTGATTCCCCATCTAGGTTGGTCTTTGCTAGGTCCCCCACTGGTAAACACATATATAGGTTGGTCGAGGATCACTAGGAGACCGTTGTGCCTAGTGAAGCTTGTTCCTTTTTGTCGCGGTGGGGTGTTCCTTTCGAGTTCTTGATGATGAGCCCCACTGGGTCCCCCTATTCCTTTTTCGACCCCTATGGACGTGTATGAGCATAGGTTCCAGGTTAGCCTAACCACTCAATTTTTCTTATGAACCTCGTTTTGCAGAACGTTCATTCCGGTTATCAACGTCAAACCCGCGAGCTCACAGCTGTTGAATAGCTTAAAGCTCGACAGGAGAGCTTTAAGCCTTGTATACCTAAACTTTCTGTGCCCTCTCAACCCCCACTTCCAGAGAGGATGAGTGGTGAAGTATCTACCTTGGGTAGGGCAGAATCTTCGGAGACTCTCAAGTTGCTTGGAATCTGAAGAAGGGTAAAGCCAAAGTTGGGCCCAGTGAGGAGCCGGTCGTGGATCCTGAGAAAGCTCGGGAGTGGTGGAACAAGTTGACGGCAAGGGATGTAAAGCAGTGGGAAGAGAAACACGCAACCACCAAGTTCTGGGGGTTTATGTTTAACGTGTCGAATGATTTGACCCAACTGAAGGCCCTTCGAGGGAGAGTGGTGTTTTATCTGAGTTTTTTCACGCTCGGGGGTCTCTGCCTTCCACTGGATCCTTTTATTTGCCAGCTCATAAAGGAGGCTTCTGCTATGCCCCTTGATCTTTCATTGAGGCTTGTCCGCACATTGGTGAGTTTTGTGGCCTGTTGCCGGATCCTCGGGTATGAGCTTACCACCACTCTTTTTCGATACTACTTCCAAGTCTCCCATTCTAATTACCATTGCCTTCAGTGTAAGGCTCATAATGGCAGAGGGGAGCTGTTTACTCCCTTCCCGACGAAGACCGATGGCTAGGCCGACAAGATCATCGTTGTTGAGTGTTGCAAAGGGTGAAATTTTGGGATTCCTTCGAAGAAGGCATCTAGTCTTCATCGCCACAAGAGATTGAATGATTACGACAAGACAACTAGGAAGGTCCTCGAGACTCCTCTTTGGGCGAACGGGGAGTTGGTCTTTCAATATGACTGGAAAGCCATAGTTTGGGACGAGCAGCTCTTGTCGCGAGCTGGGCTTTCCCCGAAGAAATTTGACGGGGGCCCCGAGGTGCTTTATACTAGAGGTTGAGAGTTTCCGGGTTGGTTTATGTACAAAGACCTTCGGTTTATCATCAAATGCAATGATTGTGGGAAGGAGAAGACCAAATGTTTGCCCGAGCCTGATGGTCGGGATCTCTCTTAGCTTTGTTCTTCCTTTTGTTTATCTCAACTAGGTTATTGATTCATTGTTGCTTTTGCAGATATGGTGAGCGCATCGCAGGCTTTCAGAGCGAAGAGGGCCACAACCACGACTTTGAGGAAGGATACTTTGAAGAGTGCGTATAACGCCACGCTGGGCGATGATGCTGTCCTTCCTCCCACTCAGCCAATTGATCCGGAAGCAGCCGTGGATGCCACGTCGATTTCTGCTGCCCTGCGGTTCAAAAGAGAGCATCGTCCTCTGAGGCATCCGGTATTTCCAAGAAACGGAAGCCCTCGAGGGATGAGGAGCTGCCTGCAAGTCGTCAAAGGGCAAGGCCGTGGCTAGCTCTTCGGAGATCCAAGCCAGGGAAGATGAGAGGGTTGACCCCAAGCCATTCAAATAATACTCTTTCCGTTTCTAAATTATTGTTCTGTTTTATTTTTTATCAAACAGACTGTTTTTTAAATTAAAATTTGGCAGTATATATTTTTTATTTTTCTTAAAATTATAAAACACTTAATTTATAATATTTTTTTCGTACTAAAAATTACGTAGTTTATGATTTTATAAAAAACACATAATTTTTTTTAAAAAAAATAGTCAATCTAACTTAAAAAAAAAGTCAAACAAAGGAGCATTACTATTAGAAAGAAGTTAAACGGGCGGTATGGTTTCAAATCCGGACGTCAGCTAGGAGTGAGCCAAAAACAAGTGTGTACGTGGAGGTAGCATAAGAGAATGGTCATCCACGTGTTTGCATGCAAGAGAGAGAGAGACACTGCATGAAATCTTTGATATGTATTAATTTACTACATTACCCTTCTGCCTTTTCTTTTCCTCCTGTTCAGCTCTTCTATTAGTACTACGGTTCCAGGAAAAAAAAAAAACCACTTATATATTTTTAAAATATAAAAGTAAACAATTACTATTAAATTACTAGTATTTATTTATTATCTTCTCTGTTTTATAAAGAGTGTTTTGTTTGACTGATATACGTATTAAAAAAATATAATTGACCCTATTATACATTTTAAAATAGTATTTTGTTTTAAGAATACCCATGTGAGAGTGGAGATCATCGATTAAAGTTGGAACCAAAATAAAGGTAATATAGTTAAGATAACTTAAAAAAATAAAAGTAGAAAGTACATATATTTTTGGGTAAATTACACATAATCCCTCTTAATTATGGGTTGAGTTTGATTTGCCCCCTCAACTACCAATTGAAGCAGTGTCCCCTCAACTATAACATTTTCTTAAATTGCACCTTCTATTTAGACATCGCGATTTAAATTCACGAACTTTGTCCACCAAAGACTCACGTCACCATCTGTACGTATGATATTTACAATAATATTTAAAATAAAAATAATAAATTGTTTTAATGACTATCTTTATGTCCAAAAAGGTCTTAGAACAACAATGATAATATAATCAATTAAAACACCAAAAGAGCACTCTGGTTAAAAAAATGCATAAAGATGGTCACATGAGCCTTATGTGGACATTTTACGTCGATTCAAATGATAGTACCTAAACAGAAGCTACGATTAAAGAAAATGTTATAATTGAGAGGGGCATATTGCTTCAATTGATAGTTGAAGGGGGAAATTCAAACCCAATCCACAATTGAGGGGTTATTTGTAATTTACCCTATATTTTTTAGAACAGCATAAAAATTTTTTTTTTTTAATTTTTAAAGTGGAGTATATCTTATGTTAATGTAATAATGTTAAAATAGCATTAAAAAGTAGTAGTGCCTGTAACTTTTAAAATGTATGAAAACATGTAAATGTTTAAACAAATTTTATAAAAACTTGACTAAAAATAAGACTTTATTAGAATAGAGAAAGTAGAATGAATGGCCGACTTCTTAATGATCACTTTTCATTCTTATTCATCTTACTTCTTCTTTCTTTTTTGAACATAAGGTATAGTTTTCCTTTATAATAGAAAAAATGGCTACTTAAGCCTAGTATGAATTATCTAAAATAAATTCAAACTTAAAAGTCCATCTAAAATTGAAAAAAAAAATATGTCGAAATTTCATCCACGTAACAGATTGAGGTGTGAGTTGTTTTTATCATTTGGATAAAACTTTCCTGTATGGTCTTCTATACAAAGTATACAAATGACTATTCATACCAATACACGTGTGCAATTTTTCCCACCATATTTATTTGTACTTCAAATTTAATTGAAGAAAATAGCCAGTTTGTCATACAATGATAGGATATATTTGTACACCAGACCAATCATGTACATTGTTTCCTTATCTATTTATACGAGACATTTTTTCACAGAATCAGAATAAAACACCTCATTAAATTTAAGAGGGTTATAAGACACCTCACACCATTGCCCTAAATATCAACCTATGATTAACGCGTCATATTACGGCACCCTAGTGATACGAAATGACTATCTCTCAATTGCCAAAATGCATCTCCCCTTAATTCCTAATTTTGAAATGTAATATTCATTAGGCCCCTATTAAATGGCAAGACAAGTAGTGTAAATTTCTCGGTCTAATTAATCTTGTTGAACTAATATAATACCGAGAATTTAAAAAATGAGATAAAAATCAATTACTAATTTAATACCGAGAATTTAATACAGAATTTAAAAAAATGAGATAAAAATCTACAGTTTAATTCATTCAAAATCAATTTAAAATTTTGTAATTTTTACTCTATCGCTTCTATTTTTCACGATAATTTCTTTAAGCAATTGAACCATAAATAATAAATTGAAAATTACATTACACACTGAAAGGGTAATATTGTAATTAATGTTCATTTGTCAGACCTCTTCTTCTACCTATGTCTTCACTGGTTCTTGTGGAGGAAAGAACCATTCAAAAGACTAGCAGAAAAATCGATCATGGAAGGGGGTCTTCTACCTTACGCCGTGGTCATCTCCGCGCTAACATGCGCACTCACCATCGCTGCAAATACCGTCCATGCAAGACCAGAGGAGCTTAATATAGTCCAAGTCACAGACAATCCTTACCGCCACCACCACCTACTTGGCACCACGACCGAGCACCGCTTCAAAGCCTTCATCGCAGACTACGGGAAAGAGTACTCTACGCGTGAGGAGTACCTGCATCGCCTCGGGATTTTCGCCAAGAACTTAATCAGGGCAGCAGAACACCAGTTGCTCGATCCGACGGCTATCCACGGTGTCACTCCGTTTTCTGATGTGTCGGAGGAGGAATTCGAGACTATGTTTACCGGAATGAAAGGCGGTGGGGCCCAGTTGAACGACGTATTTGCTACGGCGCCGGAGATGGACGTCAGGGGGTTGCCGGAGAGTTTTGATTGGAGAGAGAAAGGCGCTGTTACGGACGTCAAGATGCAGGTATTTTTTATTAATTTTTCAAAGTCAATTTGTTCAATTTTTAAATTTTTGGTCGACTATAATATTTGTGTTTTATACTTAAAAAACTAAATTCTCGTCAAATATTAATTCAAAAGTTAAAAAGTCAAAACCTCGCTCGGAGTTTTTTTTTTTTTTAACAGGAAATTGCTGTCAGGTTCATTTAAATTTTTTTTTTTTCCGGTCCACCAATTTTTTTTTTAAATCACTAAAAGGCACTTCTAGAATTTTCTTCCTAAAATGTCTTCAACAATGTCATTATTTCAGATTTGAGGTTCGAATTGATAAATAAATAATTTCAAGTTGTTAATATAATCTTCCCTCATGTTTGTGTATCAATTTTCATGTATAGAACACGAATTTGATCAAATTTGAATTTTTTGAGTTCATCCTATTTTTCTTTGTTCTTGGGCTGTTTTGGCCTCTTTAATCTATGTTTTAAGCTTCAAATTTGCTTAAAATCAATCCCATATTATTATCATAACTTAGTACTACATTTTTGCACAATTTTTTTTAAAAAAAAAAAATACTATTTTTGAGATCCAAATCGAGCTTGGCAGTGTCCTGTCTGAAAACAGAAGGGGATGTTCTTAGACTGATTTTGGGACTTTAATCAATGATTTACCAATCGCAGTTGAAATTCAAACGGTGCATTGGTTGCTCATCGCGATGCCTTGGTTGTTCATCGCGATGCCTTGGTTGCACATCGCGATGCCTTTGTTATACATCGCGATGCCTTTGTTGCTCATCGCGATACCTTTGTTGCTCATCGCGATGCCTTGGTTGCACATCGCGATGCCTTGGTTCCAGGGGTTGAAATTCAAACGGTGCCTTGGTTACTCATCGCGATGCCTTAGTTGCTCATCGCGATGCTGGTTGCCTCATCGCGATGCCTTGGTTGCTCATCACGATAATTAACCCACGCGATGCCTTGGATTACTCATCGCGATGCCTTGGGTTACTGATGTGCGCGCGTTTTTCTTTCATTAATGGCATAATCGTCTTTTCGCCCCAAAAAATGCCTTTTTCCGATTTTAAAAAAATGAGTAGACTGGAGCGATTACAAATGTTTAAAAAGGGATCGGCCTGTAATTCACCCTTTTTTTAACACGTGAATTATAATATTTTTTAAAGATTGCAGTTTTGTTTTTTTCTAGGTAAATATAAAAAAAAAAGTTAAATATTGTCAAATTGCTTAAGAAGTCAAAGTGTCCCCTGTTTTGGAATGGAGGAAGTATTTAATTGTGATTTTATCATTAATTAAATTTGCTAATTATTTAATTATTTCTGGCAAGATTTTATCAAGTTTTTAAATAGTACTACCTCCGTACCATAATGAGTGAATTATGTATATTTTTAGTTTTTTTACTAAAATTAAAAAAGTTGATTTGTAGGTCTAAAATGACTTATGATAAGTCATAAGTCATAATCACATATCCATAAGACCAGTCAAACAGGGCCTTAGTAGCATTAAAAGCCTTTGAATTAAAATTTGCTACGCTTCTTTCTTCGGTCGTCCAACTAGCCTCTGAGGTAATCTTATAATCTCCATCGAGATCAATAACTCTAGGTGGAGTCCACCCTGTAATCACAGAGAGTCATGTTCTTTCATCAAGAGATTTGAGGTACATGCGCATCTTGGATTTCCAAGTAGAGTAATTAGACCCATCGAGCACATGAGGACGTTGAGTACCGTACTGAGACTCAGACATAGCTATACCAGGAACCTCACTTAGTTATGTCAAGTGTAGGCTCGATACCAAATGAGAGTTTTATAGCTTTGTAAATTAAAAGACAGAATTCCGGAATGTTGTAAATGTTATCAAAGATGGAATAACATCTACTGTAACATCCAGTATAAATCGCAGCGGAATAAAAACAGTAAAGAACAAATTGTTTTAACCTTTATCTACAAGTATAAATACTTGTAGACGTGCCAAGACAACCCGTCCCGTCAGACAATTGTTTCGCTTTCCATCCTGAGAGACTAGCCGGAACCTTATCAATCATAGATTGGTACGTATGACTGTCAACTCTCTTGTGCAACCGAGGAACAACCAAGTAACGACCCAAGTCAGCTGTGAGCGGGATGCCACATTAGCAAGTTTGCTGCAAGCCTGGACTTCGCAAGGTTAATTATTTGGCCTGAAACCCTACAAAAAGCATCCAAACAATCCATGATCACCCCCATATTTTCAGCAATTGCTTCACCAAAAAATGCCAGCATCGGCGAAAAACAAATGAGAAAGACTTGACCATGCAGTCCTAGTTACCTTAAAAGATGTCCATTTACGGCTTCGCACCAGAGCTTCAATAACATAAGACAACTTCTTCATGCACAGTACGAACAAGTAGAGCGAGATAGGTCGCCCTGTCGTCCTGTTGAACACCTCTCGAGGGTTTGAACTACTTGGTATTTTCCCATTCCAAAAGAGTGACATCGATGCGAAGATAAACAAAACATAATTGAATTGATCCAATTTGACGAGAAATTAAAGGACTGAAAAACTGATCGGATAGAACCCCATTAAAGTCGATGGTAAGCTTCTCAAGATCTACTTAAATAGCCATCCAACCCTTCGCACACCGTTTAGTTTTCATGGAATGTGACACTTCTGAACCACAATGACGTTGTCTATAGTAGATCAACCCATGATGATAGTTTGGGCCGGCGAAACAAGGTGTCCTAACACAGGGCTTAGACGAGCAACTAGAACCTTTGCAATGGTCTTATATGCCACATTGAGGAGACTAATCGGATGGTACTAAGTTGTATTTTCAGGGGCCTCCACCTTCGGAATAAGAAAATAAGAGTTGCGTTTATCTCTTCATCAAACAACCTTGATTATAAGCATCTTTCACAAGCCCTGGACCAACCACGGTCGACTTTTCTTGGAAGAAGATGGGCTGAAGGCTATCTATTCCGGGGGATTTAAGTCTTCCCATCGATTTAACCACATCATGAATCTCTCCGTCTTCGAAAGGCAGAGCCAACTTGTCCGCTTGTGCAGCAGACAAAGCCACACCTTGTAAATTGCTGAAGTTCATTTGGGCAGCTCCTATGTCAACAGAATACAATTTTTTAAAGAAATTCACCCCAATGCCTTTTAGCTCCTTAGCCCCAGTCACCTATTCACCTTGATCATCTTTGAGCATCTCCACTTTATTTCTCTTCCGAGTTTTCAAGTGATAAAACTTGGTATTTCGATCCCCCTCTTCAGTTCACTGCATGCGGGATTTTTGGCACTAGTGGATCTCCTCCTGCCTCAGCACTTCATTATACTCACCGACTAACTTACGTTCAAGATTAGCAAGAAAAGGATTCATGTTCGTAGCAGCGCTCTCTGAGCACCATAAATTCTAGCTAATAAGGTTCGCTTACGCTTAAGATGTTTCCAAAAACCTCTCGATTCCATCGCCTTGCTTGAACCCCAAAATCCTGTACAGTTTATTTACCGAGACCTACGCAACCAATGATTCCATAAAAAATTGTCAAAATCATCATGGCGTAGCCACATCGCCTCAAAACGAAAGGGATGGGCAATGAAGGGGGGGGGGGATACCTTTAAAATCAATAGATATACGGTGATGGTCTGAGTGCGTTCAAGGGAGCACCCGAATTCTAGAAGCGAACAAAGTTCGCCACTCCAAATTCGCGAATGCGATGTAGACCCAATCTACATTACACCACGTAAAACACTGGCAATAGCCCCCGAATCGAGAATATGACTTCATTTAAAAGATCTTAGAACATATTGTATTTACCCCTACTTGCCAGTCTCCTTCCCGCCTTTCCCAAGACGCTCCAATTTGATTGAAATCCCCTGCCAAGGTAAGGTATATGCTCACTAATACTGAGCTCCCTTGAATAATCCCAAAGATATTTTCTGACCTAAGGATTTGGACTAGCGTACAGCGCCTTAAACAGCTGAGCTGACAACCCATTCCTACACACAAGAGCATGAACCATCTGAGAGGTGGTAGCAAGTACCTCCGCTTGAACAATCTCTTTGACCCATAAATCCATATCCCACTCGAAAAACTCTGCGCTTCCACTCTATCCCAGGGCGAAAACCCAATCTTTTAATTCCTCTATCTGCTTTGGGGACACTAACACGAGTTTCTAACAACACCAAAATACCAGGGTTATGCAACTGCTTAAGATCTCACTAATTTTGCTTCTCTTCCTTACTATCGATGCTTTCGGAAATTCCACACAATGATCAATGTGGATTTAAAGTTGAGACAAAAATTAAACTAAACTCGGACGCAAGCTACAAACAACTCCAAAAATACCCCCATGCAACATGGAAGTCCTAGGAATATCGCTAAAAGGAACACCTGGCGGCTTACATAAATCAAGCCAATCACGAAAGACTCTATTAGGGTCTGAGCTTGCCCCCACCTGTCCCATGACAAACCATTGGTTACCGAAAACCTTGTTTGAAGTGTCCACGCCTTGTTCCAGTTCTTCCCGGTTCGGCACTATGTTCTCTTACCCTAGCTGGGAACGCTTAGTTTTCACACCAGATACAGATTTTTGGCCGTTCGGTACCGACTGCGACTCTGGTATACCAGAGATACGCTCTTCCTCCGCACTGATAACTTGCACATTATGTCGAACTGCTGTTTGATTAACATCCCCAATACCCACCTCACTCTCCTCCATGTCGCCCCCAGCTTTATTAGAAATATCATGACCATTGGAAGAAAGTTCTGATCTTTCAAGATCCCAGTGAAATCTTTGAAATGGAGAACTATACCTCGCCCAATCTGCGCCGCTCCATCCCCCTTAGCCCCATTATCAGCACCCTTTTCCGTAGCTTGTTTCCGCTCTTTCTTTTCAATGAGCATGGCCTATACACCTCTCCACCCGCTTCTAAAGCTCCTTGCTTATCAACGTTATGATCCGTCCCTTTCGTAATATCAGTAACGGAGGGACACAACTCTTTTTGATGCCCTAATCTCCCACACCCAAAACATAGCATGCTCAAGCCTTCGTATTCAATCCTTTGCGCATGCCGACCAAACACTGTCCTCGGGAGCAAAGGTTTAGATAAGTCAAGCTTTACACAAACCCTAGCAAACTTGCCCCTTGTCCTGGTAACCGTTGTGGAGTCCACGTGTATGGTTTCCCAATTAAATCACCAGCATGAGAAAGAATAGCACTATAAAAACTCATTAGGTAGATTCGGGGAGCGTACCCATGCTGCCACCCAATCAATTGAAGCCGAAGAAGCAATTAAGCCTGGTGTCTACTTCCTAGCTGTTACGTAGTCGCCTGCCACCACCCATGGTCCGTCTTCCAGGAAAAACATCATGTCCTCCGTGCGCACAAACTTTGCCAAAAAAAAAAAAAAAAAAAGAGGAAGAAATCATTCCCCAAATCATTAAGCTTCACACTCGATGAAATCCCCCAAACCTTCTTTAACCTATTCAATAAGTAGGTGTATCCAATTGATTTCCCTATAGCCTTCACAGTTCAAAGATTTAATCTAGATTTCTCTGCCTTAGAGATTTTAACCACTGTCCATCTCCTCTATAACTCCTCATCATGTTCTCCCCCGCAACCATGTCACATTCTTCAACCTCATAGTCGCTATCTCCTTCCACCTCCCAGTCATCTGCTAATGGTTTGGCTACTATATCCTTATACGTTAACTTTGGTGGATCTGCCACCCTAGTTTTCGAATGAAGCCTTTCCAACCGGTCTCCTCCCACCCCCGCATGCGTGTCCAACCCATCCTCTAAATTTCCCGTCCTGCTTTGCTTGTTGAGCGAAAACCTCGGCTCCTCCCGTACTGGCCCTCCGTCCATGAGGACATAGCCGGCCATGACAACACACTAAATATTTTAGAAATCAATATCTTACTCCGAGGAAGGTCTTTTATTTTGTTGTTCTTGTTGCTTTTAGTTTTAGTGTTTTACTTCTATAATTAGTTGCTTTTATTAGAGATATATATTAATTTTTTTTATACATATTGTTGTGTTATTTGACCAATACCTAGTGCAATTATTTTCCCTTTTTGAAGTTATTATATTATTGATAGTACATTAATTGGTGAAGTAATTTTTATTTGGAAAATGATGCATATATGTCGTGCATTACAAATGTTATACATTTAACTTATCTGTACAACTTAGATACAGGATAATTAATATTTCACTATTGATTTCACAATTGGTCCATGAACTTTTAATGTGACTGGACAATTTTGCTCTTGAATAAAGGGCACTTAACGACTAAAATTAGATGAAAGCGAATGGAAGGGCCAACTACATTTGATTTGGATTGTACTAGGACAGTTAATTTTTTTTGAGTTTTTGAACAGGGACGAATCCTAAAAGGAGGTAAAAGTACAGGGACCAATGGTGTAGTTTTCCCTAAAATATTTCTTAGATAGATTGCATAAAAAGTTAGGTAAGCATGGTTCTTTAATATATCATGGAAGCATGCATAAATAAGCAGTTTTTGAAAATTAAAATTATACAACTTCTTTTACGTTGGTATTAAATGGGAAGATTGTGAAGTTGGTGGAGCATTTACCACGACACTTGATAGTGACTTTAGCCGTGGTTATATCGAGAGGTCAAGCCACTAGTTAGCTATTGGTGTGAAAGGATCCATAACCTCTCCGTTTGTTTCCTCTGAACACGAGTTTATTGATCTAACGGTTGTGATAAGATGTAGGTTGTTCAATATGTTCATCATAGTCCAAAATATGTAGTTAGTAGTTGAATATGTTCATCAAAGTCTACTACATACATGCACACGAAAACATTGGATCAACACATTGCACCCACAACTGTCAACCTGATAATCAAAAGGAGGAAACAAATGGAGAGGTTCTGGATCCTATCTAATATGGGCGTAACTGTCACCATTTGCTTCTTAATCTGATTTGGTTTAACAAGGGCTTATGGGATGTCAACGCCATAACCAATGAAACCTACTTGTGTATTATTATACCAAGCTCAAGAACAAAGTAATTTGAAATGTGGGGAAAGCAGGTGTATGAAGACATTGTCATTGTTGTCCACAATAGTTATGCTTTTTGATCTTCAACATATTGAAATCGTGAGTGGTAGCTAAGTTGGCATTTCACAGTCCTGGTCCCAAGTCCATTTCCTTACCTCGCCCCTAAGCGAGAAAAAAGAAGAAGAAAAAGAACTTCATAACTGAGCAGAGAAATTAGGCAGCGTCTGTTTTTTTTTTTTTTCTTTTAAGTTGGTTTGTTCGGGCGTCAACTCATCCACCTCCCCAGTTGGTCTAAGGGTGCAACCACACCCCCTCTCTTGACCTATGTATTTGGGGATTATCTTCTGTATACTTGCGGGAAGGATTGAACTCGAGTGGGTCAAAACCTTGGAACGAAACCCAACTACCACTTAGACCAGCCCTTGTAGTTGACCTAGTTTGATTTCCCATAAATTGAAGGATAAAAAAGAGTGTGAACTCAAGGTATAAAGTAACTTGGAGGAGCGATTTTATTTTGTTTCAAGTCTAGGAGCATGTTTTAAGCGAAGAGTCCACATTTGAAAAGTCTAAAAGTTAAGGGATATATTGTTATACTTGAAGTTGGTGTTTTTTTATGTAAAATGTTTGAGAATACTCGACACATGTGGAGGGTAACGTTGAGAGGCTATGAGATTGAAGGCATAATTTTTGGAAGTAAATTTTCTTTCAGTGAAACATCCTAAAATGGATAGTGGAGACTACATGGAACGGAGGAATTAGCAATTTTGGGCACGACCATGTTTTTTAAAATTGAAGGAATTGAAATTCAAGAATAATGATTATGGCAACTTTTTTTTTTTTTCAAGGAAACAGAGGCAGAACCCATGAGGTGTGCCCTACTTGTCAAGAAGGATGCTACCTCTAATAGACGAAGACGAAGGGAGGGATTGCAAATCCGTAAACACTGAGTCCGAAGAGAGATCGCAACCAAGATTAGCCAAATTTTTTGGAACTATATTTGCTTCACGAAAGCAATGTTGAAACACAAACTTCATTGCCGTGTGCATTAATTGGATAGCTTGAATGAGAGTACTCCAACACTTCCAAGGAGGCTTAGTTCCCTTGGTAAGACAATCAAAAATGACCTCATAGCCTTAAGTATAAGGCCACTTGATGCCATGGAAAAGAGCCCGAGCCTCTGTTCCAGTATTCGTATCGTTGCCATAAAAAGAAGAATAGGCGTAAGTGGCATCCCCCCCCCCCCTTTTTTTTTAAAGAGGATCAATAGTGGCTCTCCACTTACCCCCTTGGTAACCCAAACCCATGACATATTAGTTCTAGGTAAAGCGTCTTACCATCTAAGCTACCTCCGTTGTCAAGTAGCAACCCCTGGTTAAGTGAAATGGCCTCATATTTGAGGAAGATTATGTTGGGATCTTTCCGTTTCCTAGCGATCTTGGTCTTGCCCACTCGGCTGAATTGGAACGGACTCAAACGAATACCAAAGGTTCACCTCAATATTTAAATACAATTTCATTTTTTGAATGACTTTCAACAATGACAACATTGATAAGTACCAACAATAATACAAGATGTCCTAAAATCATAACCATAACCATAAGCATGACAATGTTTGTTTTCATGAACATATTTTTGCATTTTCTAGTTAGTAATCCATGGTTTCTATTTGATATTGTAGGGTACATGTGGATCATGTTGGGCTTTCAGCACCACGGGTACTATTGAAGGAGCTAACTTCATTGCAACTGGAAAGCTTCTCAATTTGAGTGAGCAACAACTTGTAGATTGTGATCACATGGTTAGTGTCTATCCATCTTCACTTATAACCTTCAGCTCCTTCAAATAAATCAAGATGGAAATATGGGGTTGGGTTTCTATGCTTCAAACATATATTTATGTTTCCTAGGTAAAGGATGCCAACAAGGTAGAGTATTGTGTGGGTGCGCCTGAATCCCCCTGACCTAAAGAAGGAAAAGGAAAGGGGCCGACTCTGTCCACGCTCTTTCAGAACTTTTAAGAGCATCCATCTTAGAAATTCTTCAACAAATTTTATGGACATCATCCATGTAAAATATGCAAGAATGCTTTATCATTGCTGCTTACTGTCACTAAATTGTTCCTATATTTGTGAAGTGTGATGCAAAAGAAAAGAGGGCTTGTGATGATGGATGCTCGGGAGGCCTTATGACGAATGCTTACAAATATTTGATTAAGGCGGGAGGAATTCAGGAGGAAGAGTCATATCCATACACTGGAAAGAGTGGCGAATGCAAGTTCAGTCCGGAGAAAATAGCAGCAAGAGTTGCTAATTTCACCAATATTCCAATAGATGAGAACCAAATTGCTGCTCATTTGGTACATCATGGCCCTCTTGCAGGTATCTACTTTTATGCCTGCCTTGTATGAAGTGGCCTTAACTTTGCATATATGTATGTGTTTCAAGTGAAATTGACCAATACCAGTATAGGGGTTGGAATTGAATGACTCATACCGAGCACACGTGGTCTTATTGTTTACGTGACACACATGAAAACCATAATGCACGTGACAGATACACAAGAAATCCATAATGCACGTGAGGTACTGACCTCTTTGCGCTTTTTCTGATCTTGCTTTTGACTGTCAGCCTAACTCCAATCTCTGTATTGGTGGATGGTCAGTCTTTGCTGTTTATGAAGTTTGTCTTGAGATTATGTTTAACTATGATATTGGCTTTATGTTAGATTGTAACTCGACTTTCAAACTTTGTATTACCGTTGGTGATTCTCCCTTTGTTTAATTTTTGCTTGTGTGTGTGGATTATTTCCTTGAAGTGATTCCGAGACGTAATTTCTAATTGTGGCTTTCTCGTAGAAGTCCAACTCCATGAAAATTATTGCTGAAGATTTTATGGATATTTCGCAAAATGACCTAAAAGACACTCCATTCCCTAAAGGAAAGTTGGAAACTGGAAAACTCGTTTAGCTTAGCAGACTAGGGGATAAGATTCTGGCTTATGGTAAGAATCCTTTATCATGATTGTAACAGATTAATTTGCCCTTGTTGCAGTTGGGTTAAATGCGGTGTTCATGCAAACTTACATTGGTGGAGTATCCTGTCCGTTCGTATGTGGCAAGAAATGGGTCAACCATGGAGTTCTACTCGTTGGCTATGGTTCCAAAGGTTTTTCCATCCTCAGGTTTGGGAACAGGCCATATTGGATCATTAAGAACTCATGGGGTAAGCGGTGGGGTGAACATGGTTACTATCGACTTTGCAAGGGGCAAGGCATGTGTGGGATGAATACCATGGTATCTGCTGTTATGACACAGACCTCGTAGGTGCGCCTGCTAGTCCTAGACCTAAAAACAGTTATGTGAAACCAGTTGTAACATATGTATCTTTATAAACTCTCTTTCTGTATAACTAGCTTTCTCTTGGTATGCTTTGATAGACTTGCATACTCACCTCTCTCACTTGTGTTAATTTGCATTTATAAATATTGTCGATTCTGTGTGGGCTATTGTTCCTCTAATAGTTTTTCTCTGTCTTATTTTCTTTCATCAGTTCTGTGCTTTCTGCCCAAGGAACAATTTTTGAGAGTGTGTGTGTGTGTGTGTATATATATATATTTGCTACACATATCGAAAGGGACAGTGGCGAAGCCACATGGAGACCAAGGGTGGCCATGGCCCCCCTAGACTTTGAACGATATGTAATGTACCCCTTTAAAATATCATTATTACTATTTTTATTATATATTGACCCCTTGAGTATTGAATATTACATTTTTAATTAAGTTAACTCGGCCCCCCTAAAGATCAAATCCTGGCTTCGCCACTAGAAAGGGAAGAGCAGCCTTGGAACAAAACAGAGGTAGAGAAATATCTCCTACAAGATCACAATTAACGGGATGTTTAACTGCTCGAGTAAGGGCCGGCTCATATTAACTGCTCGAGTAAGGTTGGCTCATTTTTGTATACTAGTTAAGTGCACTTGCGTTGTACGTATTGTTAAAAATTTTTAAAAGTGTTTTGCTAGCTGTTTTATTTTTTTATTTACATTTAATTATTTAGTTCTTTTTATGTTTTCCACTTTATTGAAGTATTAGACTTATAAATTGTGTTTTTGTGTGTTTAGCTTTTTTTAGTACTTTGTTTTTCCTTCATTTTGAGTGTGTGTTTTTTATCATTGCATAACAACTTATCCTACATCTTTATCTTTTTTGTTGGTTATTTTTGTATATCTTTTTTTAATTAGTTTTTTATTTAAAAAACATACGTTGGCTAGCTTATTTTTGTTTTCCAAAAACTATATGTACCATATGAATATTTAATTTATATTTATTAAAACTATAATACTTATTTTTTATATAATCAAAATACCATCCTAAACAAAAGAAAAGAAAAATTAGTACAATAAAGTTCCTAAATACGAAAAAAACTTACATATGTTTATATTTCTCATTTGTATTAAATTAATGAAATTTCATTTGCCTCAGATGCTTTTTTTTCCCACTTGGGTGCCTCTTACAACATTTCCGACTTTGATTTATTGCTTCTTTTAGTTTTAAGGTCAAACAATAATTAGCCTCAATATAACCAATAAATCTCATTTTACACCCCCAAATCAAAAATTGTGTCAAAGTCATATACCATGTTACATTTTGTTCCACTTTGCCCCCTAGGTGCAAACAAATTTGACACTTGAGATTTACATGAGGGACATTTTAATCAATTAATTTGGGGGTGCAAAGTGAGATTTGATGTATTATTTTTTAAATAAAACTTTCTTTCATTCATTTCAAATGAAAAAAAAAAAATTAAATAGTGAAAAATACAAAAGTAGAATTTGTGCTTATAATTTTCTATTTTACTTTTTCATCTTTTGTTTTTTTTGTTTTTTCATTTTTTCCCCTTCTTTCTTTTTTAATCAAAGTTATGTCATTTTTTTTTCTTTTTAATCTTTCCTCATGTCTGGTTCTAATTTTCTTCTTCTTACTGGGCACTAAAACAAAGTCAACTGAAAACCCAACATAGACGTCAAGATCAACGAAACTCTCTCTCTCTCTCTCTCTCTCTCTCTCTCTCCCTATCCTCAAAGTTTCTTTTTCTTTCTAACCAGTAATGCAAATCTAAGTTGGATGAGGAACCCCCGAGTATACCTCAATCTCAGCACCACCGTCGTTGCTTTAACTGGGTTGATTTCAAACTCTAAAACAACTTCGTCAAAATTTATGACATTTCAGAGATCAAAAAAATGATCTTTCTAATCAGTTTTTGGAACCCAATCCAAACACCAAACTTTGGAAAATCTTGAATTCAAATCGAAGGTGAAAAATTGTACAAGCCCTAATGTCGGAGTCGTTGCCTTAACTGGGTTGATTTCAAACTCTAAAATAGCTTCGTCAAAATTATGACATTTCAGAGATCAAAAAAACGATCATTCTAATCAGTTTTTGGAACCCAATCCAAACACCAAACTTTGGAAAATCTTGAATTCAAATCGAAGGTGAAAATTTGTACAAGCCCTAATGTTGGGGTTCGAAATGGTCGACGAAGCACTTGAGACCATTGGCAATTGGTTCAATTTTTTATTGTATTCACTTAGTTCCACAATAAATTTTTATTATCTTTCTTGGAGTCTTCTCACAAGATCTAATCAATCTTCTTGGAGAGATGAAAATGAATCTAATGATTTAACTGACTGAGGAAAAACTCACCGATTGTTCCAAGTTCGAGGATAGCCGAGAGGAGGAACACAATCGTCGCTGGAGAAGACAGACCCCGCTGGAGAGATGGGAATGAATCTAATTTCTTGTTTTATCCCTCACTTTATTCCGTCAACCTCATCATTCATAGATCCACCACCATTATCACCACTAAATCTCTCCTTGCATCCCAATTTACAAAGTGTCTCACTTTTATACAAATGTCAAACTTTGTCCCCTCCCGTCTAGGGTGTTAAAAATATGACAAAAACTTAGAAAATACCATCTTACGGGTATTTTCTGTAAGACGGATCTCCCTGACCCGACCCACCATGTGTTGGTGGGTTGAGTTGTAAAAGAGTGGGGCTCCGTTTTACGAATCAGGATCTATAGGACGGTCTCGCATGAAACCTACTTTAAAAATAGTAATGGAAAATGACACGTGCATGTCATATGAGGATTGATTTGGTCATTTTGCTTTGGGGTGTAAAGTGAGATTTAATTATAATTTTATCATTTAGTTAACCATTTTATATTTAAGATAAGTTTTTAATTAAAAATAATAAATAATGGTTTCAATAATACAAAAATAATTAAAATTTGTCTCATATTTATTTTTAAAGTTTAAAAAAAATGCATACTCCGAAAAATAAAATTCAGATTTTATTTAATTTCTTTTGTAATCCCTTACTTTCTTCCACCAACCTCATTGTTTATAGACCCACCACCATTATCACCACTACCACCAGTATCATCACCTCTACCACCTCAAATTTCACCATTAACCAAAAAATTAATTTTTGATTTGATTTTATTAATTTCTTTTTCTTATTCCTTACCTTTCTTTCGAATTAACCCATACACAAAACCCATCATTTATAGACCCACCACCACCACAACCTGAAATTTCACTATTTACAAACCCAAATTCAATTTTTTGAATATTAAAATTTTAAGGTTTAAACTCAAACCCATATGAAGATTTGAAAATTTGAAGATTTGGAGATCGAACAATACCATATTTTACCTAAACCACCACTGTCATCCTTAAAATTGCCGCAACCTCCACCCTTAACCACCACCACCATCATCCCGGCCATCGCCGCCACAACCATCACCACCAAGAAATGTGCTCTCCTTGCCTTGCTCAAATGGAGAAATAAAATCTCTTTAGCTTCTGTTCGGTCACACTTCATTCTTTGAATGTCTCTCTCTTCTTAGTCGCTTTCCTCCTTCGATGTCAGATCGCTAAGTAAGGAGAATCTAACTATGTGATAAGACTACTTGAAAGGATGTTAGTAGGTGATCACAATCTCTTTCAATCATAGGAGAGTTGCGGTAGAAGAAAAGAAAGTCGATAGCCATGGGAGAGGAATATAATGATTCTCTCATCTAACTGCATCGGAGCCTATGAAAAGGTGTATGCAAGTGAAGTCCAAAAGGGGTTAAGGGTTTGGAACCCAATTATGATAATGAGTAAAATATATATTAAGATGAATTTAAGGTTTGGAGCCCAGTTATTTGTAGTTGGTGCGGTAGTTTTGATAGTGGTGGTAAATTAGGTGGTTACTTAGCTAGAAATGAATTGAGAATAATTTTTTTTTGTAATTAAATGGCCAAAATACTATTTACCCTCCAAAGTATACACCAAATCTCAGTTTGCTATCCATATTCCGTTTTGTCTCACTAAGGTACTCAATGTTGCCATTTGTCCCAGTTTTCCCCCTGGGTTGGATGGACGTTAAAAAAATCAACGGAAGTTACATGACAAATAATATTTGAAAGTTACTATATTGCTCTCTAATGATGATATTTGGTGCATTATTTCTTCAATAAGCTTTCTTCTTACTTTTCAAATGAAAAAAAATTTTTTTTTTAAATGCAACGAAGACTGTCGGCAAAAGCTTTCATCCCTCCCTGTGACACCCTAGTTCTCTTAAATGTATTATTTGCATATTATATGTCTTATTAGCATGAATAGAAATGCCATGTTAGTAAAATGAGTTGTGATTATGTAACTTGTTGAGTTTTTTTAACTTTTTTTACTTGTGATATTTACAAAAAAAAAAAAAAAGGATTTGGAATGATTTTGGTGACTAAAATGACTTTGTATTCAGTGAATTGCATACTGGGTACAAAACGATCGCTTTGATTTTGGCAAAGCAATCGCTTTGTAGACAGAATGTAGTATCAAGAAACTGAGTACAAAGCGATCGCTTTGGGCCGTAACAAAGCGATCGTTTCGATTCGTGGGAGAGCTCTGTTCGCTGAAAGTCTGAACGTGCTTTATTTTAAAAGTGTTTTGCTAGCTGTTTTATTTTTTTATTTACATTTAATTATTTAGTTCTTTTTATGTTTTCCACTTTATTGAATTATTAGACTTTTAAATTGTGTTTTTGTGTGTTTAGCTTTTTTTAGTACTTTGTTTTTCCTTCATTTTGAGTGTGTGTTTTTTATCATTGCATAACAACTTATCCTACATCTTTATCTTTTTTGTTGGTTATTTTTGTATATCTTTTTTTTAATTAGTTTTTTATTTAAAAAACATAAGTTGGCTAGCTTATTTTTGTTTTCCAAAAACTATATGTACCATATGAATATTTAATTTATATTTATTAAAACTATAATACTTATTTTTTATATAATCAAAATACCATCCTAAACAAAAGAAAAGAAAAATCAGTACAATAAAGTTCCTAAATATACATATGTTTATATTTCTCATTTGTATTAAATTAATGAAATTTCATTTGCCTCAGATGCTTTTTTTTTCCCACTTGGGTGCCTCTTACAACATTTCCGACTTTGATTTATTGCTTCTTTTAGTTTTAAGGTCAAACAATAATTAGCCTCAATATAACCAATAAATCTCATTTTACACCCCCAAATCAAAAATTGTGTCAAAGTCATATACCATGTTACATTTTGTTCCACTTTGCCCCCTAGGTGCAAACAAATTTGACACTTGAGATTTACATGAGGGTCATTTTAATCAATTAATTTGGGGGTGCAACGTGAGATTTGATGTATTATTTTTTAAATAAAACTTTCTTTCATTCATTTCAAATGAAAAAAAAAAAAATAGTGAAAAAAATAAAAGTAGAATTTGTGCCTATAATTTTCTATTTTGCTTTTTCATCTTTTGTTTTGTTTTGTTTTGTTTTGTTTTGTTTTGTTTTGTTTTTTTTCATTTTTTCCCCTTCTTTATCTTTTAATCAAAGTTATGTCTTTTTTTTTTCTTTTTAATCTTTCCTCATGTCTGGTTCTAATTTTCTTCTTCTTCCTGGGCACCAAAACAAAGTCACCTGAAAACCCAACATAGACGTCAAGATCAACGAAATCACTCTCTCTCTCTCTCTCTCTCTCTCTCTCTCTCCTATCCTCAAAGTTTCTTTTTCCTTCTAACCAGTAATGCAAATCTAAGTTGGATGAGGAACCCCCGAGTATACCTCGATCTCAGCACCACCGTCGTTGCTTTAACTGGGTTGATTTCAAACTCTAAAACAACTTCGTCAAAATTTATGACATTTTAGAGATCAAAAAAATGATCATTCTAATCAGTTTTTGGAACCCAATCCGAACACCAAACTTTGGAAAATTTTGAATTCAAATCGAAGGTGAAAAATTGTACAAGCCCTAATGTTGGAGTCGTTGCCTTAACTGGGTTGATTTCAAACTCTAAAATAGCTTGGTCAAAATTTATGACATTTCAGAGATCAAAAAAATGATCATTCTAATAAGTTTTTGGAACCCAATCCAAACACCAAACTTTGGAAAATCTTGAATTCAAATCGAAGGTGAAAAATTGTACAAGCCCTAATGTTGGAGTCGTTGCCTTAATTGGGTTAATTTCAAACTCTAAAATAGCTTGGTCAAAATTTATGACATTTCAGCGATCAAAAAAATGATCATTCTAATAAGTTTTTTGAACCCAATCCAAACACCAAACTTTGGAAAATCTTGAATTCAAATCGAAGGTGAAAAATTGTACAAGCCCTAATGTCGGGATCCAAAATGGTCGACGAAGCACTTGAGACCATTGGCAATTGGTTCAATTTTTTATTGTATTCACTTAGTTCCACAATAAATTTTTATTATCTTTCTTGGAGTCTTCTCACAAGATCTAATCAATCTTGTTGGAGAGATGAAAATGAATCTAATGATTTAACTGGCTGAGGAAAAACTCACTGATTGTTCCAAGTTCGAGGATAGCCGAGAGGAGGAACACAATCGTCACTGGAGAAGACAGACCCTGCTGGAGAGATGGGAATGAATCTAATTTATTGTTTTATCCCTCACTTTATTCCATCAACCTTATCATTCATAGATCCACCACCATTATCACCACTAAATCTCTCCTTGCATCCCAATTTACAAAGTGTCTCACTTTTATACAAATGTCAAACTTTGACCCCTCCTGTCTAGGGTGTTAAAAATATGATAAAAACTTAGAAAATACCGTTTTACGGGTATTTTCTATAAGACGGATCTCCCTGACCCGACCCACCATGTGCCGGTGGGTTGAATTGTAAAAGAGTGAAGCTCCGTTTTACGAATCAGGATCTATAGGACGGTCTCGCATAAAACCTACTCTAAAAATAATAATGGAAAATGACATGTGCATGTCATATGAGGATTGATTTGGTCATTTTGCTTTGGGGTGCAAAGTGAGATTTAATTATAATTTTATCATTTAGTTAACCATTTTATATTTAAGATAATTTTTTAATTAAAAATAATAAATAATGGTTTCAATAATCCAAAAATAATTAAAATTTGTCTCATATTTATTTTTAAAGTTTAAAAAATATGCATACTCCGAAAAATAAAATTCAGATTTTATTTAATTTCTTTTGTAATCCCTTACTTTTTTCCACCAACCTCATTGTTTATAGACCCACCACCATAATCACCACTACCACCAGTATCATCACCTCTACCACCTCAAATTTCATCATTAACCAAAAAATTAATTTTTGATTTGATTTTATTAATTTCTTTTTCTTATTCCTTACATTTCCTTCGAATTAACCCATACACAAAACCCATCATTTATAGACCCACCACCACCACAACCTTAAATTTCACTATTTACAAACCCAAATTCAATTTTTTGAATATTAAAATTTTAAGGTTTAAACTCAAACCCATATGAAGATTTAAAAATTTGAAGATTTGGAGATCGAACAATACCATATTTTACCTAAACCACCACTGTTATCCTTAAAATTGCTGCAACCTCCACCCTTAACCACCACCACCATCATCCCGGCCATCGCCGCCACAACCATCACCACTAAGAAATGTGCTCTCCTTGCCTTGCTCAAATGGAGAAATATAATCTCTTTAGCTTCCGTTCGGTCACACTTCATTCTTTGAATGTCTCTCTCTTCTTAGTCGCTTTCCTCCTTCGATGTCAGATCGCTAAGTAAGGAGAATCTAACTATGTGATAAGACTACTTGAAAGGATGTTAGTAGGTGATCACAATCTCTTTCAATCAAAGGAGAGTTGCGGTAGAAGAAAAGAAAGTCGATAGCCATGGGAGAGGAATATAGTGATTCTCTCATCTAACTGCATCGGAGCATATGGAAAGGTGTATGCAAGTAAAGTCCAAAAGAGGTTTAGGGTTTGGAACCCAATTATGATAATGAGTAAAATATATATTAAGATGGATTTAAGGTTTGAAGCCCAGTTATTTGTGGTTGGTGTGGTAGTTTTGATAGTGGTGGTAAATTAGGTGGTTACTTAGCTAGAAATGAATTGAGAATAATTTTTTTTGTAATTAAGTGGCCAAAATACTATTTACCCCCCAAAGTATACACCAAATCTCAGTTTGCTATCCATATTCCGTTTTGTCCCACTACGGTACCCAATGTTGCCATTTATCCCAGTTTTCCCTCTGGGTTGGATGGACGCTAAAAAAATTAACGGAAGTTAGTCATGTGCTTAGCACATGACAAATAATATTTGAAAGTTACTATATTGCCCTCTAATAATGATATTTGGTGCATTATTTCTTCAATAAGCTTTCTTCTTACTTTTCAAATGAAAAAAAAAAAATTTAAATGCAACGAAGACTGCCGGCAGAAGCTTTCGTCCCTCCAAACACCTTCGATTTTGAATCAATCGGATGCAATCCTAAACCTAACTACGAAATTGTTCCTTCCTTTTCTCCACACTCTTTGTGTGTGTGTGTGTGTGTGAGAGAGAGAGAGAGAGAGAGAGAGAGAGAGAGAGAGAGAGAGAGAGAGAGAGAGAGGATATAAGAACTCCTCAAATTGGTAATGGTATTGAAGCAATTGCAGTTGTAGATGTCTGATCTATCAATGGGTGGCGGCAGAAAAGGAGGTCTTTCAAAGAAAGAGGGACGTTCTCTCTCCCCGGCTGAGACAATAAGGGAGAGTTCTTTTTTATTTCCATTTTCGATCTAAAATCTTCTAGACTGACCTTCATTCGGAAGAAGTTTCCTTCCATAAGCATTCGCAAGCTCCAACGACAAGCTTCCTTCCGTTTCTCTCTCCTCTCTCAAGCTTCATCCCTGAAATAAATTGTTTATGTATTTGCTTGAAATCAATTGTTTGTGTATTTGCTTGAAATCAATTTTTGGGTTTCTTGAACAAATAAAATATATATTGAAAGTGGGTTTAAAAAATATGCACCACAAGTGTTTGACAAAATGCATGAATAAACTTTTTTTTTAAAATTTGTTTTAATTTTTTAAAAAACAATTATAACTTAAAACTATCTTAAATATCAAATGGGTATCAATTTTTATTTTTATTTTTTTTAATTTCTTTAAGAAATTAATAATTTAAAATTATCTTAAATATTAGTGATTACCAATTTTTATTTTCTTTTGTTTTAATTGTCTTAAAAAAATTTATCATTCAAAACACTTGGTTTAAATACTTAGATTATATACTAATAAAATATATTTATTGATTTGTAGTTTAGTTTTAATTTTACTACTAAAATTGAATTAACCAATTTAAGAAAAATGCACCAAATCCCATTTTACACCCCCGATTAAAATGACCAAAGTAACCCTCAAATGATATGCACATGTCAACTTTCATTAATTTTTTTAACGTCTGTCCAACCCAGGGGGGAAACTGGGACAAATGGCAACATTGGGTACCGTAGTGGGACAAAACGGAATATGGGTAGCAAACCATGATTTGGTGGATACTATGGGGGGTAAATAGTATTTTGGCCTAATTAAATAAAATAAAAACATAATTTTATAATAATATAAATACTAAAATAGGTCAAATTGAATTAGCCCTAAATTTCACTTTGCACCCTGATCTAAGTGACTAAAATAGCCCTCATGTGACATGCATATGTCAAATTTTTTATATTGTTAACACCAATAAGACAAAAGGGCTAATTGGGACAGATGGCAACAACATGTATCAAAGTTCGACACTTCGTAGTTTGGGGTGCATAGTGGGATTTGGTAGATACATCAGGGTGAAAATCATATTTTGGCCTTTTCATGGTTGAACAATATCTTCTAACTTTGCAAATAATTAATAGCAGGGAGTGGGGTTGGGTTAGGGTTTGTTTTTTCTTAATGGGGGAAGATGAAGATGGAGATAGGGTTAAATTTAGTATTTTATGTTATTTTAACGGCTGAAGTATCGTCTGTCCAAAAAATGGGCGCGCTTGTAAGATAACTGAAGTACAGTGGCCCAAATAACATTTTTAAACTTGTAGTGACCGTATTGCAATTTTGTGAAAAGTTTGGTGACCCAAATATGAGTTTTGCCTAATTAATACTATGAGTTATTTTATTTTTCAAAAAATATTGGGATGAAAGTCGTTGTTACACTCTTATCAAATGTCAGTTTTATATGATTGTTTAAAATAGTTCTCGCGCGTTAATGATTTTGAGTTAGCTTGTACGGTGTCTACAACTCGATAAACAACTTGCAATGAAAAATGCGTAGTTCCATTGTTGTTGGAGACTTTACTTATGACGTTTTTAGAATTTAATTTGTGACTCAAAGTGTTAGGAATAGGAAATGGAAATAATGATTTGATTGGGAGATTTTTAAATGCTTGTTTTCAATTGACATACTAATAAGAGTGAACGAATTCAAAGTAAAAAGACGTTGCTTATTAAATTTTAACTAGATCTATTTCTTTTGGGATAATTTATTTTACAATCTAGAAAAGAGGGTGTAGATATTCATTAGTAATGGTTAATTTGAAAATAAATATTAATAACACATTATTTATTAATTTTTAAAAGGTTTTATTTCTATATTACAAAATAAAATTGCCTAAGATAACATATATATGTACTTTAACGTTATTATGTAACATAAGTCTGTTTATACATTTCTGAACGTATGAGGGTCTATTTGAAATTTATAAAACTTAATGGATAGTGAAAATCCTAACAAAAGTTACTTAGTTAACTAAATAGAGATTTGTTAGTGCGATCTATAACTTAGGGACCAATATGATAGTCTTTAAGACTGCTTGTATTAGTCTGAAAATTAAAATGAGTAAACTGTATATTTTAGCTATCTTCTCCAACAAAACGTACGAATATATCATCTGCGTTCTCCATTTTTCCTCATTTTCTTGAAATTATAGCACATTTTCTTAACACATTTCTCTTTGCTTGTTCACTCATAATTACCAAACACGTTGTTGATTTGCTAAATATCTCAATACTTACCAGCAAATCTATTATTACACTTGTTTTCATATACTTGTAATAATGTGCTCAAACATATTTAAAATATAAAATCCATATTATTACCAAACATGTTGAAATTATAACACCTTTTCTTAACACATTTCTCTTAGCTTGTTCACTGGTAATTACTACATCTCGATACTCACCAATAAATCTATTATTATACTTATTTTCATATACTTGTAATAATGTGCCCAAACATATTTAAAAAAGTAAAACCATATTATTACCAAACGCGTTGAAATTATAACACATTTTATTAACACATTTTTCTTAGCTTGTTCACTGGTAATTACAAAACACATTGCTGATTTGCTAAATTTCTCGATACTTATCAATAAATCTATTATTATACTTATTTTCATAATCTTCTAATTAATAATGTTTTAGTCCCACAACTTAGTAGGGGTATTTTTGTCATATTCAAAAATATTAAATGACATTTGTAACGGTAATGGTAGGAGGGGGGACTCTCACAAAAAAAAATTGACATATGAGACGGAATGAATAAAATTAAAAAATGTATTACCTAACTTAAAGTTAGATACAAGTGGAAGAACCAAATTATTATTTAACTCTTCATGAAATTGATTAGTCCATGACAAATTTACTTGTTTGACCTTAATTAATGGTGAGTAATTTATTAAATTTAGGGCTATTTTTGTCCAAATAATATTTTTTATAATGATAAATTTACTTGTTTTGTCCTTAATTAAATGGTGGATGATTTATTAGGTATAAAGTCAATTTTGTCCATCTATTAATTTGTAAGAAACAATTCACACTTTTATAGGTAATAAGAAGATAATCCTTTGAGATTCAGTAGTCTCACTCCCCCGTTGTTGGTCCAGGGTCGAATCTCGTTGGGGGGTCTTTGGGGGTTTAGGGTAGATTTAGAATATTAAAAAAAAAAAAAAATCCTTTGTGACATTTTCTAAATAGATTAGCATATGTGATTTTAGACACCAACAGGAAGCAATAATATGAAAAAATAGGACCTTAATAGGCGCGACATTAGACAATTTAATGTTTGGCTCATGGTTGCTTGACTTTTTTTTTATTTTTTATTTATCTTTTAATGAATTTGTACCATGTGAGAGTCGAATACAAGACGCTCTAAATAAATCGTTCCATACAGAGAAACTCAGCGGTCAAATTGTTGAAATTATTTGTTTAATTTTTTAAGCTGACCTTGTCCACTGGAGTTTGTTTTAGTGGGTTTAGGTTATTTTGGTTTTACCTAGTCTATAGGAGAATATTTAGTTTTTGGTAGCTTTGTTGGAGTCTGTTGCACTTTGTTAGGAATTAGTGGCTGGACTTCCTAGTCTCAACCATTTATCTTTTTCTTTTAGCTCTATAAATAGAGCAACATTTATTATGAGTCAATGTATCAGATTTGAAAGTAAATAATAGTTCAGTTCATTAGTTCTTAAATTTTGTGTTTCTTCCTTTCCTCTTGTTTGTAACAGTGGTATCAGAGCCAGGTTGGTGAGTGAAAAACCAAAGTGAGCTGTGAGAATTTAGTGAACTGGGTTGGTGAGTGAATACAAGAATTGCAGCAGCAGTAAACCACAATGGCCATCGAAAACTTTGTGCAACCAGCAATTCCCCGCTTTGATGGTCATTATGATCATTGGAGCATGCTTATGGTGAATATCTTGAGGTCCAAGGAGTATTGGCAGGTTGTTGAAACTAGAGTAGCAGTTCCAGCAGCGGGGGTGGCGTTAACTGAGGCACAGAGAGTGGAGCTGGAAGCATTGAAGCTGAAAGATCTTAAGGCCAAGAACTATCTTTTCTAAGCAATTGATTGAGCAATCTTGGAGACAATTCTTAGCAAAGATACCTCCAAGCAGATTTGGGACTCCATGAAAAAGTACCAAGGTTCCACAAGGGCAAAGAGGCAGCAGCTTCAAACACTTCGCTCGGAGTTCGAAGTACTACAGATGAAATTGGGAGAAACTGTATTTTTCACGGACGATGGCAATCGTAAATAAGATGCGGATTCACAGTGACAATTAAGCAGGAGAAAGAGGAGCAATTAAGCATTGAAGGCCTCAACAGAAAATCACTCATCACCAAGAGACGAGGACGAGGCCGAGGAAGCAATGATTGTGGCAATCAACAACAACATCATCAGCACCAAGAAAATCAATTTCGAGGAAGAGGACGAGGACGAGCACGAGGGGGTTATCATTTAACTACCTACAGATCACAACTAGCAGACAAGTCCAGTATCGAATGTTACAAATGTTATGGGTATGGCCATTACCAATCAGAATGCCCGACCAAGGTGCCGATAGGACAAGGTGAGAAATCTAATTTCACAGAAAAGGATGAGGAAGAAGAGGAAATATTGTTATTGATACCCAAAGGAGGTAACTCACAAAAAATTATGGTATTTCGACACAGACTGTAGCAATCATATGTATGGAGATAGGTCTGCATTCTCTAATCTAGATGAATCCTATCGTGATAGTGTGACTTTTGGTGACAACTCTAGAGTCTCTGTTATGGGAAAAAGGAAAAATAACAATTAAAACCAAGGGCAATGTTATACAAACTATCTCTAATGTCTTGTTTGTTCCAGATTTGAAAACAAACTTGCTCAGTATTGGTCAGCTTCAAGAAAAGGGATATGAAATCTCCATTAAAGATGGAGTATGTTGCATTCAAGATGAGAAATTGGGCTTAATTGCTGAAGTCCATATGACATCAAACCGCATGTTTCCACTTCACCTCGACAACACTAAGCATTCATGTTTCTCAGCAAAATTGAAGGATGAAGCATGCCTATGGCACTATCGATATGGGCATCTAAATTTTGGTGGTGTGAAGTTGCTACAACAGAAGAATATGGTCACAGGTCTTCCTTAAGTTACAGCTCCTACTGAAGTTTGTGAAGAGTGTGTTGTTAGCAAACAACACCGTAAACCATTTCCTCAAGGCAAATCACGGAGAGCAACAAAGGCATTAGAGCTTGTTCATTCTGACCTCTGTGGGTCAATAAAACCATGTTCCAATGGAGGTAAAAGATACTTAATTACCTTTATTGACGATTTTACTCGAAAAACATAGGTTTATTTCTTGCATGAAAAATCTGAAGCTTATGTCTTTAAATTTTTTTAAAGTGCTTGTTGAAAAAGAAGTTGGCAGCCCAATAAAAGTTCTGCGTACTGACCGTGGTGGAGAGTACAATTCATAAGAATTTGCAGATTTTTGTAAAGCCCATGGAATTAAGAGGCAACTCACAGTAGCTTACACACCCTAGCAAAATGGTGTTTGTGAGAGGAAGAATCGGACAATCATACATTTGGTGAGAAGCATTTTGGCAAGGAGTGGAGTTCCAAAACGTTTCTGGCCTGAAGCAGTCATTTGGAGCATATACATTTTGAATAGAAGTCCTGCACTTGCCGTTCAAAATATGACACCTAAAGAAGCTTGGAGCGGACGCAGACCTACCATAAATCACTTCCGAGTTTTCGGATGTATTGCATATGCTCATATTCCAGATCAGAAGAGGAGAAAGCTTGACGACAAAGGAGAAAAATTCATTTTTTGGAGTTAGTGATCAATCAAAGGCCTACAAGTTATATAATCCTGTCACAAAAAAACTACTTGTTAGTCTTGATTATTCACAAGATCCCTGATGAAGTGATGACGGAGTTCAATGTGTTTTGACCTTGCATGAAGGACGGGATTCCTTGTCATTGCAATGGTAGACATATTGTCACATAAAATTGTTGTGGGGGCCTCCTGCTTTTGCTCAACATCACATAAAATTCTTCTTAACCAAATTCCTTCACAGGCAGCATCAGTGGCAGCAATATATTCCGCTTCTGCGGATGAGAGCGACACTGTCTTCTGCTTCTTAGATGCCCATGAAATGATTTTTGAACCTAAGCAAAATACATACCCGGATGTACTTTTGCGATCATCAACGATCTGCCGGTCGCTATCGGTGTATCCAATAAGCTGATTTTCTTTTTCCTTGACATATTTGATGCCAAGCTTCCTTGTACCTTGAAGATACCTCAAAATTCTTTTAGGCTGCATAATGTAGCTTGCTTGGATCGTGCATAAACCTTGAGATCAAGGCGACCGGATAAACAATGTCGGGCCTTGTATTTGTCAAATAGATCAATGAGCCGACTAAACTTCTATAAATTTTTTCATCAGCTTTTGGTGCTCCATCATTTAACTGCAACTTCTCATTAGTCGCCAACGGAGTTGAGATTGGTTTGCAGCAGCTCATCGAAACTTTTTCAAAACATCTTCCGATATTTTTCTTGAGAAATAAAAATTTCTCCCTTGGATTGGCGTACTTGAATCCCAAGAAAATACTTCATGAGACCCAAGTCGTCATCTCATATTCTTCCATCATTGCTTCCTTAAAATCTTTCACCATAGAAGAATTAGTGCCCGTATATATCAAGTCATCAACGTAAAGACAAACAATTAGAAAGTCTTTCCCAGTTTTCTTTACGTATAATGACGGCTCATTTTAACTTCGTAGAAATCCACTGTTTTGAAAATAGTTGTCAACCTTGCTATTCCATGCTCTCGGAGCTTGTTTTAAGCCGTATAGTGCTTTTCGAAGCCGGTAAACTTTTTCCTCTTTTCCTTCTACGACATAGCCGCCGGTTGCTCCAAATAAACTTCTTCTTCTAAGTCGCCATTGAGAAATGCAGATTTTACATCGAGCGATAGATGGTAGCTCCAATTGTCTGCAACCGCAAGAACAATTCGTATCGTCTCCATACGAGCAAGCGGTGCAAAAGTTTCATTGAAGTCCACTCCCAGCTGCTGAGAGTATCCTTTTGCAACTAGTCGGGCTTTGTGCTTGTGAATTGAACCATCTTCCTTGTATTTGGTCTTGTAGATCCATTTTTCTCCGATCACACTTTTTCCTTCGGGAAGGTCCACGAGCTCCCATGTTTTGTTCTTTTCAATACTGGTAATCTCCTCATCCATTGCTTTTTTCCACACTTCTTCTTTGACAGCTTGCTCAAAGATTTGCGGCTCACTTGCAAAAAATGCGACATCACATGATTCATAGATGTCTCTTAAGCTTCGAACTTTTCTAACAGGACTCTCCTCCGATTCTGGGTTGAAATCTACGTCACCTGATGCATTTGCACTTGCACTTGTGCTTGGTTGATCAATAGTTAGTGGTGTTGATTGAGTTGCAATCTTCGTTTTCATCTTATCTTCGCCCCAATTCCATGACTGTGTTTCATCAAAAATAACATCTCGAGAAATAACAAGTTTATTTGTCCTTGGGTCCAATAATCGATATCCTTTGGACTCATCACTATAACCGACAAAAATAAGTTTTTCTCCTTTTTCATCAAATTTTTCTCTTTGCTGAGATGGGATATGAGAGTAAGCAATGCAGCCAAACACTTTAAAATGATGTACCTGGGGCTTCCTTCGATGCCATGCCTCATATGGTGTCTTATTTGGAACCGCCTTTGTTGGTGGCGGTTCAAAATAAATCGCTACATTTACCGCTTCACCCGGAATGATTTTGGAAGTCCTTTGCCCGCCATCATGCTTCGAGCCATTTCTACAATGGTGCGATTCTTTCGCTCCGCAACGCCATTTTGTTGTGGGTGTATCGAATGTCAGTGCCTCTGGATCCCCTTTTCTTTGCAATACTCCATGAAAGCCTTTCCAATGAATTCTCCTCCACGATCGGTGCGAAGAATTTTATTTTTCGCGGTGATTTTCTACAAGTCTCTTGAACTCCAAAAATTTGAGAAATGCTTCTGACTTCTGGTTGAGAATGTAAACCCACATCATCCTGGTGTAGTCGTCCACGAACAAGAGAAAATACCTGTAATTATTGAGAGATGGAGTCTGTGTCGGTCCGCAGATATCTGCATGCACTAACTCGAGAGGGACTTTGGCTCTAAATGAAATCTTTGGAAATGGTAAGCGATGCATTTTGCCGAAAATACACCCTTCACACGGCCTATCTTGGTCGGGAAAATTTGGAAGCCCAAATACCATTTTCTTTCTCTTCACAAATTTAAGCCTTTGTAGCTCAAATGCCCGTACCTCAAATGCCAAAGATTGTGATCTTCATCCGTCGTGTTCGCAATGCAACTTTACGAGAAAGTGGCGGATTAAGAGGAACACTTTATTTAAACTCATCTTGATTCTTGCAATTGTTAGCTTCTTCTGTTTGTCAATAATGATGCAATGATCATTATTGAACTCCACCTTATAATTTTTCTTTAGTAGCTGGCCGACACTCAACAAATTTTGGGTCAATTCTGGCACGTAAAAGACATCCTTGATGATGTTGGTCTCGCCTTCTTTTGTCTGGATTGCAATTGCTCCTTTTCCATTTATTTTGAGAGCTTTTCCGTTTCCAATTTTCACTTCTGATGAGTAAGATTCATCGAGATCCACAAAAATATTCTTGTTTCCGGACATATGGTTGCTGCAGCCGCTGTCCACATACCAAATATTCTCAAGTTGCTGCTGAGAATTTAAACATGAATAAAACACCTGTTCAGCTTCATTCTTTTCTGAGAAGTTGGCCTCCTTGACCTCACCTTCATTTTGATACCAGCAATCTCTTTGAGAATGAGTTGCATTTCTGCACTTTTTGCATCTGTGCCAGCAAATGTTGATGTTGTGCCCATTTTTTTGACAAATACGACAATAAGAATCTGAGTTTTGATTATTAAATCTTGAGCTGGAGCTGCCTCTTCCTCCTCGACCTCGGCCACGAGCGTGAAAATTCTGAAATCTGCCACGACCTCTTCCTCGTGATCCTCTTTGCGTCGACGTAGCTTTCTTCTCTTGCAAATTTTCTTTCTGCTTTTGTGAAATATTAACTTTTCCTTGAAAAGCTTGCTCCAGGCTTGAAGTTGAGAATCTGCTCATCCTCTTTTCATGGGCTTCAAGAGAACCCATGAGTTCATCCAAAGTCAACCTTGATAAATCTTTGGCTTCTTCGATCGCCGCAACAATATGCTCGAATTTCGCCGGTAAACAGCGTAAGACTTTCTCAATGATTTTCTTCTCTTCCAGAACATCTCCGTATCCTCTGATTTGATTTACCACAAAAGAAACTCTAGAGAGAAACTCTTGTACATTCTCTGAATCTTTCATACTTAAATTGTCGAATTCTCGCCATAGGTTCTGCAGCTTGATTGTAATCACCTTCTCGTAGCCTCCGAACTGTTTTTTCAGAATAAGCCAAGCCTCCTTTGCTGTCTGGGCACTCGTAATGCGCGGAAGAATTGATCGATTCACCCCTTGGTGCATAAGAGACAAAGCTTTTGCATCCTTCGTCTTGTTCTCCTTATGCTCCTTTTTCTGCGCATTTGTAAACGCAGCTACCTCCTCCGGTGTAAGGGAATCAAACCCCTCTTCGACGATATCCCATAGTTCTTGAGACACGAACAATGTCTTCATAAGCACGCTCCATAACTCGTAGTCTTGGCCAACGAAAATGGGAACACCTTGCTGGGAGTATGCGAAAGCCTGCTCTTGGTTGTTTGTAGACGCCATCGGTAGATATGGAGGGGTAATCAAAAAACAAGGGTGGCTCTGATACCAAAAATATGTTGGGTACTGAGAAATAACAGAGGAATGTGCAAATATTCGGGAGGCTATTTTATTGATTTGATGTACTTAACAGCAACAAGGCCAGATGTGACGTATGCTGTGAGTCTATCAGCAGATACATGGAAACTCTGACAGAGATGCATCTTATAGCTGCCAAAAGAATCTTCCGATACTTGCAAGGTACTGCAAATTTTGGAGTGTTTTACAAAATGGGAGAAAAGACCAATTTATTTGGCTTCACGGACAGTGATATGCCGGAGATCAAGATGACAGAAAGAGTACTTCAGGGTATGTTTCTATGTTGGGTTCAGGAGCTGTTTCATGGTCATCAAAGAAGCAGCCGATTGTCACTTTGTCGACAACTGAAGCCGAATATGTTGCTGTAACTTCGTGTGCTTGTCAGGCGATATGGCTGAAGAAACTTCTTGAAGAGTTTCATTGCATAAGTCAAGGGCCTACTACAATCTTTTGTGATAATAATTCAGCAATTAAACTCTCCAGAAATCCTGTTCTGCATGGAAAAAGCAAACACATTGATGTGATCATAAGGGAGCTCGCGAGGAATGGGACACTTGATCTCATCTACTGCAGAAGTGAAAACCAAGTTGCTGATATATTTACGAAGGCGCTCAAATGGCCTACATTTCAGAAACTAAGGAAGCTACTCGGAGTGTGTGCACTTGATGATCAGTCCTACTAAACTGAATGCTAATTTGAAAATTTTCAGTTTAAGGGAGGGATTGTTGAAATTATTTGTTTAATTTCTTAAGCTGACCATGTCTACTGGAGTTTGTTTTAGTAGGTTTAGGTTGTTTTGGTTTTACCTAGTCTATAGGAGAATATTTAGTTTTTGGTAGCTTTGTTGGAGTCTTGCACTTTGTTAGGAATTAGTGGCTGCACTTCCTACTCTCAACCATTTATCTTTTTCTTTTAGCTCTATAAATAGGAAGCAATAATATGAAAAAGTAGGAACTTGATGTGGCACCTTGATATTGCATGATGTTAGACAATTTAAAGTTTGGCTCATGGTTGCTTGCCTTTTTTTTTATTTTTTATTTATTTTTTAATAAATTTATATCAGATGAGAGTCGAATACGAGACACTCTAAATAAATCGTTCCATACAGAAGCACAGTGGTCAAATCACTCAGCAAATTCTATGGGTTATAGTAGTTTGCTTGTGGTAAGTAGACAATATAATGTTTCCTATGCAGAGTCTACACCAAGGATTAATCAAAATAATTGGAAATGGAATGAGCACAGATCTTCCATGGGATTTTCAATGCTGTCATGGTTTGTGTAAATAGCAAAAACCCGAACATTCTTTCCGTTTCAACGACCTCAATGACGCCCAATCGCAGGTCCCGAACATTTTTATTCGGGGTTTCCTCTAAAAATATACTCCTCCGTCCCTAAATTATTGTTTTGCTTTCTTTTTTGTCCGTCACAAAATAATTGTCTTGTTTGAAAGTTTATTTTTTAGATAACACTTTTATTATTTTACCCTTACTTTTTCTTTCTTTCTACTTTAATTATGAACTACATGCATATGGACATTAAAGAAAATTACACACATACCAATATTAGAGCATGTTTGGTCGAGCGTTTTGGCCAAAACGCAGGGATAAAACGCAGCTTATTTGCAAAAAATGTGTTTCAATACTGCGGCAGAAAACGCAGCGTTTTCAAAACACAACTGCGTTTTAAAACGCTGGAATTCCCAGTTTTTTCCCAAAACGCAGGTTTTAAAACACTCCTAGAAAAAATGCTGCGTATTGAAGTGATATCCCAAACGTATTTATAAGGAAAGACCTCCATTTTTAAAATACTGCATTTTTTAAAACGCTGCGTTTTTAAAATATTGCGTTTTGTAAACGCTGTACCAAACGGGCTCTTAATAATCAAGTCATGGACATTAAAGAAAATTACACACATACTAATATTAATAATCAAGTCAATTATATTTTTTTAATCCGTATGCTGGGTCAAATAAGATAATAATTTAGGAACGGAAGGAGTGACAATTTTTGTTGTAAATTTGGAATTTTTGATATACTAACAGATAAACACATGCAAATGCATGTGCATTTGGGTGGAACGGAGAGTCGGAGAGAGTTTAGTGATTGGTCACTCCCCTCTTGCCAATCTGGTAAGTCTCGTATTAAGCGTTGAGTATTAAGCCTTATCAAACAATGCAGATCTAGATCATCAAGCTTGATATTCTAACAGTATCTCCAATGCTATCATTTAGTTTTTTTATGTGACGTGTTTAAACAAAAAAAAAACATCTTTCATATGTGGCAAAAAATTTAAAAGATACAGAGTCCTCTTTTTAAACATGTTCCAATGCAAGACTTCTTTTAAAACATTCTTTCAGTCGTAACATTGTTTTATAATTAATTATAAAAATTTAAAAATAAAAATTACTCATACTGTAATAACGTGGATGAAAAGACATCCTCTAGGTGACCCTTAGAGCTTCTCCAATGCAGTCATCTATTTAGTAAAAAATAATAGACACGTAGGAAAGATAGATTTTCTCAAAAAAAAAATCTTCTCCAATGCAAACCTCTAATGCCTCTAATGCTGAGGTGGAGATGATTTGTCATTTAGTTGGGAAGACATCCTCTACGTGATTCTCTAATGCCTTTAATGCTGAGGTGGAGATGATGTGACATTTAGTTGAGAAGACATCCATCCTCTACTTCTAAAGGGTCCCCTAGAGGATATCTTTTCATCTACGTCATTTACCATCAATTTTTATGTAGGAGTAATTTTTATTTCTTACTTTTTATAAATAATTATAAAATATGTCACGTCTAAAAGAATGTTCTAAAAGAAATCTTTCATTAGAGCACGTTTAGAAAGAGAACTTTCTATCTTTTAAATTTTTTGCTACATATGAAAGAGGTTTCTTGTTTAAAGAGATGATAGCATTCGAGATGCTCTTAGGATCACGTAGAGGATGATTGCATTGAAAAATCTATTTTTTCTACGTGTCTAACATTTTTTAGATGATAGATGATTACATTGGAGAAACTCTAATTGTCTACAAGACTAGTATCTACCAGCCATAATAGTCCTAAATTATTGTCTTGCTTTCCTTTTTTGTCCTTTCCAAAATAGTTGTTTTTTTGAAAGTTTTCTTTTTAGGATAACACTTTTACCATTTTACCCTTACTTATTATTTCTACTTTAATTATGAGCCACAAACATATGGATATTAAAGGAAATTACACACATACCAATATTAATAATCAAGTCAATTATTTTTTCTTAATCCGTGTGCCGGATAAAACAAGACAATAATTTACGGATGGAGGGAGTAGCATTTTTTGTTGTAAATTTGGAATTTTTGATATACTAACAAATAAACACATGCAAATGCGTGTACATTTGGGTGGAACTGAGAGAGTATTTAGTGATTGGTCACTCGCCTCTTGTCAATCTGGTAAGTCTCATATTAAGCGTTGAGTATTAAACCTTATCAAACAATCCTAATTTCAAAATTACTTAGTCTTAAGTTCCTAAACACTTTAACAAACACAGCATGAATTCTTTCTCTATATCTAGATCATCAAGCTTGATATTCTAAGAGCATCTTCAATCCTCTTTTTAAATGTGCTCCAATGCAAAATTTCTAATATTTAGACGTGACATTGTTTTATATCTTTCCAAAGTGTCTAGCATTTTTTACTAAATAGATGATTGCATTGAAGATGCTCTAATTATTTACTATAATAGTCCTGCTATATATGATTGCATGGGAGAAGCTCTAATTGTCTACAAGACTACAGCCATTATCTACCAACCATAATAGTCCTGCCTAACATAGGTTGAACATAACCCCTAGGAATATGGTATGCAAATTTTAAAAAGTACTTACGAAAACGTTATTAAATCTATACGATCAATAAAACAAAAAACTCGCCACTAACACTGATTCTGTTTATAAATCTTTTAGAGTCCGTTTGGTGCAACGTTTTTAAAATGGAGCGTTTTTAAAATGAAGCGTTTTTAAAACACAACGTTTTTCTAATAAATGCGTTTGAGATATTACTTTAAAATCTGAAAATTCTAGCGTTTTAACACGTTAACGCAACTTTTTCTACCGCAGCAAGCTGCGTTTTATCCCTGAGTTTTGGTCAAAACGTACGACCAAACATGCTCTTAGTATTAGATATTGCAAAGTGTGAAGAAAGAAAAATAATCCACCAATTAACAATACCTAGCTAGATCTCCAGCCCAGCAGACTAGCTAGTATCCCATATATATTTCAAAGTCTCTAACTATCGTAGCTAGAGTACGTCTTGCAATGCTATATATCGTCTGTGACAAGATCACAAGAACGAATTGAAGCTCCAACAGTAACCTGAATGCAAGTAGAGGATGGATGCTTGGGACTCACTTGAGGGACAAATATATATATATATATATATATATATATATATATATATATAGATGCACATATCCACTTGCAAGAGAATGGTAGGAACACAAATTATGCTAACGTAGAGAATCATACGCTCCTATTTGGCTCCAAAGATAGAGTAATGATCGATGTATCCGGCCTTACCTTGGATCGATGTTGGATCAAACTGACCACGATCGAACAAAGCGAAGAACAATGCCAACACCAGAATCCCCTAAAAGCACCAATTAACTGCAAGAATATAGGTATATCAGCATCATTCAAAAGATGGGGATCGATGGTGGTTGACAATATCTTCTTGCCTCCCTCAGTTGTTGGAAATTCGCACAGTAGGCAGTTAAGTGATAAACAAAAACTGCAGTACATCCACCAACCCATCACCCAAAGAACCTAAAACACTTCAGAAACAATATATGATAATTAAGATTTGATTGCATGAATAGTTTCCTTTCAAGTTATGGTTCTGAATCAATGTATGATAATCTTAAAAAGTAATTCAGAATTAAGAAAACAATAATGAGAGCTGCACAAATTTCAATTTATTTGAAGCAACTTTGGTAAGTTGGACACAAGCGTTGTTTACCTTAACTCAATACAGAAAACAAAAACTATAATGTGATAAAAGTAGATATATAACCTAGTCTTAGAATCACAATTCTTAATTTAAAGATCAAAGTTAAGATAAATATTCATCATCCGAATCTACTCCTTCGTAAGCCCACTCATTCTCCTTGCGAATCTGGGCCTCTTCCTCAGGCGTGAAATCATTCTTAATATTAAATATCTTCCGAACATACTCGGGCGACTTGTTCTTAATCTTGTCAGCAACTTTCTGGCAAGATATATCCAGCAAGCCCTTGATGTCAAGGTAATTTGCAGCCGAGATGATATCAAAGATCTCCTCCATCGATTTTATTTCGTCAAAGAATTCTTTGTCGAAGTTGTTCAAGTCTTCTTCGGAGGCTTTGGAGTTGTCTGCGTGTTTGACGAGGTATTTGATTACCTGAATTAAGGTTTTGGAGTCTACGTTGGGGAGTGGGAACACGGTCGAGGCACTGCCATCTTCGTCAACCATGTTTTTGATGGTGACTGATTGGATTGCCGTCGATTCTTCAATTTGGAACTCTTGATCGTCGCTTGTTTTCAGTACAAGCAGCTTCTCCTCCGCTGTGGTTGTTGACATGGTTTCGTGTGTGTGTTGTGTGTGTTTTCTTTGTTGAGGCGTATTGTATGATAAGGCATTAGGGTTGTGGAATTATATACTACTTAGTATTATGAGTCCTTTTCCTAAAAGGATACCCATATACTACTACTACTATGCCTTATACTCTCTCCTTTTTCTAAAAGCATACTCGAGGTGATACCAGTTAAAAGTGAGAATTAAATAAAGTGTAAAATAGTAAACGTAAATTAAAGAAAATATAATTATTTTTAGAAAGGCCTATAATGGAAATATGGACTTCTTTTTAGGAATGGAGGGAGTTATTGTCTAATTATTTCATTATAATAAAAAATTATTTCCTCGGTTTGAAAATAATTTCATCTTTTCTTTTTAGACCGTTTAATCTTTCTGTTTTTCTGATTTTATTTTAACCATTTTACTCTTAATTTACTCTTATTTTACTCGCATTACTGAAAAACACAATTCTAATGTATAACGAGTAATTAGTTTTCTTAATTCGTATGTCAAAACAAACATGACTCTTTTTAAAAAACGAAGGAAGTATAAAATATTCAATATTCAATTACATCTAAAATACTACTAAAGTATTTATTAAATTATACTCCAAAAGATAGGCGATTTGAAAATTAAAAGTGGTAATTGAAAAGAATTTAAAGTAATTGAGAGTATTCATGAATGAATTTATTACAGGTAGGGGGTGTTCATTAGTTCGATTTTCGGTTTGTTCGGTTTTATTTTTTCAACCTTAAAATAAAAAACTGAACCAAACTAAATCAAAAATCAAAAAACCAAACCAAATTTGAATTTGATTTTCGGTTAAACCGAAATTTTGAAAGTTCAAAAATAAAAATAAAAATCTGGTTTCTTAAATATTGTAAATGCCCTTAAATTTATATATAGTGTAATCAAACCAGAAAAAAGCACAAATGAACCAAACAAATGTTAAAACTGCAGTCAAAATTTAAATTTCAAATATGAAATATCTTAAAAAAAATAAAAAACAAAGATTAAAACTTTAACACAATTGCCAAATGTCCCTAAAATTATTTATATTATTAATAATAATATATTTATTTTTATTATTAAAAAGAATAGAAAACACAGTACCATTGAATCTTTCATTGTTGTTGATTTTTAAAAAGATACATCTCTAACTCTAATCTCTTTCTTCTTTAACTAATTTAAATTTGTTTAGTTTTCTTTGCTTTTTGTGTTATATAAAATCTGTTGCAAAAAGTTTATCTAGGTAATTAGGTTTTAAGGTTTAATTATTTAGGTTTTGCACATTATATTTACAATAACACAACTTGATTATTAAACTTTAATTAGTAATTTTGCAGCTAAACATGCTAAGTGTTATGTTTAATAACACATACTTTTTTCCTGCACCCTTTCTTTTGATCATTAATTCTTCTTTTAAATTAATTTACTGCGATATTAAAATGATCATTTTTTTTTGTAAATTCTATATATTTTTTTTACATGTATATATATGACTTAGGCCCCATTTTTCAAGTTCGCCTAAAGCTCCCAAAATCTCAGGGCCGGCACTGCATGCATGCATTCTTTCTATAGATCATCAAAGCTTGATATTCCAACCATAATAGTCATGCCTAACATAGGTTGAACATAACTCGTAGGAAGAAGGTATGCAAATCATAAAAAGTACTTAAGAAAATGCTATTAAATCAAGGAGAAATTGTTGGCCGGTTCACTTTTCTAAACTTTTTTTTTCTCTGGTCCTTCGTTTTTTTTTAAACCGCTAAAAGACACTTCGAGAATTTTCTTCCTAAAATGCCCTCAACAACATCATTGCTTCAGATTTGAGGTTCGAATTGATGTATAAATGATTTCATGTTGTTAATATAGTCTTCCCTCATGTTTGGGTATCAATTTCCATGCATAGAACACGAATTTGATATCAATTTGATCAAATTTGAATTTTTTGAGTTCATCCTGTTTTTCTTTGTTCTTGGGCTGTTTTGGTCACTTTAATCTATATTTTAAGCTTTGAATTTGTTTAAAATCAATCTCATATTGTTATCCTAACTTAGTACTACATTTGTGCACAAATTTTCTACCAAAAAATACTATTTTCGAGATCAAAATCGAGCTTGACAGTGTACTGTCCGAAAACAAAGGGAGCTGTTCTTGGACTGATTTTGAGACTTTAATCAATGATTTGAGTTTGAATTTTGTATAATATCAATATCATACTGTTATAGAAAGTCAATATCATGTTTGTATGTAAATTTCTCAACCAAAAACAACCATTTTGATCGATTTTGATATTATATTAAATTAGGCATCGCAATGCCTTAAATTAGGCATCAGGATGCCTAAAATTGGGCATCGCGATGCCTTTAATTCGCCAATCGCAGTATGCTGGGCAACGCAACGGGGATTGACCTGCCCGGTCAGGTCGCAGGGGTCGAGGGGACAGCGTCCCTTGTGGGGGGTTTTGGGGCAACGCCCCCGAAAGGTAAACGAAAATCAAGTTGCCTCCAACGGCATGAAATTCAAACGGTGCCTTGGATGCTCATCGCGATGCCTTGGTTACTCATCGCGATGCCTTTGTTGCTCATCGCAATGCCTTGGTTATTTATCGCGATGCCTTTATTGCTAATCGCGATGCCTTGGTTGCTTATTGTGATGCATTTGTTGCTCATCGCGATGCCTGTGTTCCTCATCGCGATGATCAACCCACGCGATGTCTTGGATTACTCATCGCGATGCCTTGAGTTACTGATGCGCGCATGTTTTTCTTTCATTAATGGCATAATCGTCTTTTTGCTCCAAAAATGCCTTTTTCCAATTTTAAAAAAAAGATGAGTGGACTGGAGCGATTACAAATATTTAAAAAGGGACGGGCCTGTAATTCACCCTTAAATCAACTGTACTATCAATAATACGAAGAACTCGCCACAAATACTGTGTCTTGTTATAAATCTTTTAGTGTTAGATCTTGCAAAGTGTAAAGGACATACTGTAGGCAGCCTCTAGACTGAGTTTTGCTGAATGAATATCATAAACACAATGGCAACTGCAGCACCTCAACGATTAAAACTTAATAATATCCTCGATCATACAACTGATTCTTCTTTAGAAAGGAAAAATATGGAGAAAGCGTGATCTAGATCTCTGGCCAACTTAAGAAGGACAGAATACAGGTCGGTCTAGGTGTGAAAAAAGAAAAATAATCCACCAATTAACAATACCTAGCTAGATCTCCTTCCTGCCCAGCAGACTAACTAAGTATCACATATTATATATATATTTCAAAGTACGTAACTGTCGTAGCTAGAGTCTTGCAATGCTATATATCGTCTGTGACAAGATCACAAGAACGAATTGAAGCTCCGACAGTAACCTGAATGCGAGTATATCTATGATCAATATCTAACTACTAGAATGCTTAATTAATTAGGACTCACTCGACCGAGGGACAAATGTATATCCACTTGCAAGAGAATGGTACGTAGGGCCAAAATTATGCCAACATAGAGAATCATACGTACGCTCCTATGATGTATCCTTACCTTAATTGGATGTCGGATCAAACTGAGAACGAGCAAAAAAGCAAAGAACAATGTAGTTTTTCCCAACAACAGAATCCCCTAAACTGCAATAAATGTTGGTACATACAGAATACATATAGTAGTTAACAATAACCCATAACTCAAAGCATGAGAAACAATGATAAGAGATTTGATCGCATGAATAGTTTCCTTTGAAATTATGGTTCTGAATGTAAGATAATCGTTAAAGTTAATTTAGAATTAAGAAAACAATCAGTTTATTTGAAGCAACTTTGGTAAGTTGGACACAAGCGTTGTTTCCCTTAAATCAATATCGAAAACAAAAACTATAATGTAATAAAAGGGCTTCAAATCTTCTATCACATTCCCTATCACACTCTCTATCTCATTAAATCTCAGTCCTAGACATTTCCTTGTAAACATTGTAAGAAGAAGACAAGTTAAAATAACAAGGATACGTGTAAGGCTAGGATTAAGTAAGATACGGAGTGTGATAGAGAGTGTGATAGAAGATTTGAAGCCTAATAAAAGTAGGGATATAACCTAGTCTTAGAATCACAATTCTTTAAAGATCAAAGTTCAGATAAGTATTCATCATCCGAATCTACTCCTTCGTAAGCCCACTCATTCTCCTTGCGAATCTGGGCCTCTTCCTCAAGCGTGAAATCATTCTTAATATTAAATATCTTCCGAACATACTCAGGCGACTTGTTCTTAATCTTGTTAGCAACTTTCTGGCAAGATATATCCAGCAAGCCCTTGATGTCAAGGTAATTTGCAGCCGAGATGATATCAAAGATCTTCTCCATCGATTTTAATTATTTCGTCAAAGAATTCTTTGTAGAAGTTGTTCAAGTCTTCTTCGGAGGCTTTGGAGTCGTCTGCGTGTTTGACGAGGTATTTGATTACCTGAATTAAGGTTTTGGAGTCTACGTTGGGGAGTGGGAACACGGCCGAGGCACTGCCATCTTCGTCAACCATGTTTTTGATGGTGACTGATTGGATTGCCGTCGATTCTTCGATTTGGAACTCTTGATCGTAGCTTGTTTTCAGTGCAAGCAGCTTCTCCTCTGTTGTGGTTGTTGACATGGTTTCGTGTGTGTGTGTGTGTGAAGCAGCTTCTCCTCCGCTGTGGTTGTTGACATGGTTTCGTGTGTGTGTGTGTGTGAGATAAGGCATTAGGGTTGTGGAATTATATACTCCCTCCATCCCTAAATTATTGTCTTCCTTTCTTTTTTTTGTCCGTCCCTAAATAATTGTCTTGTTTGAAACTTTCCTTTTTAGAACATCACTTTTACTATTTTACCCTTACTTTTTCTTCCTACTTTAATTATGGGCCACATACACATGGACATTAAAGGAAACAACACACTATTTCAATACTATTCCAATATTAATAATCAAGTTAATTGAGTTTTCTTAATCCATGTACTGGGTCAATTCAAACAATAATTTAGGGACGGAGGGAGTACTAAGTATTATGAGTCCTTTTCCTAAAAGGATACCCATATACTATTACTGCTATGCCTTATACTCTCTCTCATGCGGCGAGGGTGTGACCAATTAAAGTGAGAATTAAATAAAGCATAAAATAGTAAACGTAACTTCAAAAAAAAAATTGATTTTTTTAGAACGACCTATAATGGAAATATGGACTTATTTTTAGGAACGGAGGAAGTTATCGTCTGATTATTTCATTATAATAAAAAAATTATTTCCTTCGGTTTTGAAAATGATTTCATCTTTTCATTTTTAGACTGTTTAATCTTTCTTTTTTTTCTGATTTTATTTTAACCATTTTACTCTTGATTTACTTTTTATTTTAATAAATGAGCAGGGCGGATCCAGAATTTTAGCACCACGTGGGCTAGGTATTTAAGAAATATTGTAAACAGTAATAACCGTATATAATAACTTCATTTATCAAAAAAAGAAGTTACATATAGTTGGTGACTTAATAAGCCTTACCCATTAAACACAAAAAAAAAAAACTACATTTTAAAATATTGTAAAGATAACGATTAAAGAGTTAAATTAAATGTCAACATTTTGGGACTAAAATGTGTACAAAAAATAAAAATCTAAAAATAGTTGCTACAAATTTAGCATGCAAATATATTACTTTTTTTTTTTCTTCATATAATCAAACTATCAAAGCCTAGAAATTTAAAGAGTTAAATTACAAGAGTTTGAAAGTATGCCGAGTGAAGAAGAGATCGGAGATGTAAATGTTTGTTGTCTCTTTTAGTAATTTGGTGGGAGATCAGACAGGGCACCGAGGGAGAGAGGGATTTTGGATGAGTACTGCAGGATTTTTTAGAGACTTAATAATTGATAGAAAGAGTGGGTATATATATATATATATATATATATATATATATATAAACTATAACTAAAATATTACTAAAGTATTTAAACTATAACTCAAAAATATAGGCGATTTGAAAATTAAAAGTGGTAATTGAAAGGAATTTGAAGTAATTGAATGAAGTAGTCATGAATGAATTTATTAGAGGAAGGGGCGTTCATCAGTTCGGTTTTCGGTTTGTTCGATTTTATTTTTTCAACCTTAAAGCCAAAAATCGAACAAGACTAAATCAAAAATCAAAAAACCAAACCAAATTTGAATTTGGTTTTCGGTTAAATCGAAATTTTGAAAGTTCAAAAAATATTTGGTTTCTTAAAAATTGTAAATGCCCTTCAATTTATAAATATTGTAATCAAACCAGAAAAAAGTATAAATGAACCAAACAAATGTTAAAACTACAGTCAAAATTTAAATTTTAAATATCTTAACATTGAAAAAACATCCAAAACAAAGATTAAAACTTCAACACTTACCAAATGTCTCTAAAAATTATTTATATAACTAATAAAAATATATTTATTTTTATTATTATTTTATTTAATTCGGTTTTCGATTTGGTTTTTGGTTTGAAAGGCAAAACCAAAAATCATATTTGAATTTGGTTTTGCCAACCAAACCAAAGCAAAAATTAATTCTAATTATGTTTTAATTTGTTCGGTTTGAATGATCAATTTTTTAATTTAATTATTAGATAAAATCAAATATTAAACACCGCTACTTAGAGGTCGTCCTTACTTTTGGCATGGGATCTTACGTATTATTGTTTATTTTAATATTGATTTTTCTAAAACGGAAAGGAGGGTGGGATTTGTTCTCAATCCCGTCAATGTTCTAGTATTAGAGCCCGTTTGGTATAGCGTTTATAAAACGCAGTGTTTTAAAAACGCAGCGTTTTAAAAAACGCAGTGTTTTAAAAACGGAGGTCTTTCCTTATAAATACGTTTGGGATATCACTTCAATACGCAGCTTTTTTTTTCCTATGAGCGTTTTAAAACCTGCGTTTTGGGAAAAAGTTGGAATTCCGGCGTTTTAAAAACGCAGTGCGTTTGAAAACGCCGCGTTTTCGCCGCGATATTGAAACACATTTTTTGCAAATAAGCTGCGTTTTATCCCAGCGTTTTGGCCAAAACGCTCGACCAAACGGACTCTTAGTGTAGCATTTTGAAAACGTAGTATTTTAAAAATACAGTGTTTTTAAAACGCAGATTATTTAATACGCGATTTTTTTTCTTTATAAATGCGTTTGGGATATTATGTCAAAACGCTGCTTTTTATTCCCTACTGCGTTTTAAAATATGCATTTTGGGAAAAAGCTAGGAATTCCAGCGTTTTAAAACGCAGCGTTTTCTACCGCAGCATTGAAACGCTAAGTTAAAGAATAAGCTGCGTTTTAACCCTTCGTTTTGGCCAAAACGCGCGAATAAACGGGCTCTTAGATGATTATAACGTACTCCTTTCTTCCCTTAATTATTGTCTTATTTGACTCGGCAAATGGATTAAGAAAAAATAATTGACTTGATTATTAATATTGGTATAGCGTGTAGTTTTTTTTAATGCCCGTGTGTACGTGGTCCATAATTAAAGTAGGGAAAAAAAGTAAGGGTAAAATGGTAAAAGTGATGTTCTAAAAAGGAAAGTTTCAAACAAGACAATTATGTAGGGACGGACAAAAAAGGAAAACAAGACAATAATTTAGAGACGGAGGGAGTATTATTAAATTTTAAATGCTCAAATGACAAATATTTAATTAGAGTGGGGCTATTAACACTCCAATTTCTTCTTTATACTCTCAGGGGCTGTTTGGTAGTTAGACAGAGATAAACATTATTATTAACCCCAGTGTTATTAGTGTCCTTGCTATTAATCCTTACTTATATATATGAGCTAATTTTGTAATTAAAAATATTAATCACGTATTTTTTTAGTGCGGGCGCTAATAATACCACTCTTTCTCTTGGGCCTCGATTTGGTACACGGAATTAGAATCAATTCCGCAGAATCGATTCTATGAAATTGATTAATAACGTTTGGTGGTGCAAGAATAATATATGGAATATGAATGTATTACAAAAATCTTGGAATTGATTACTAAAATTTAAGGAATCACAATCCTAATAGAGAAGGTGAGATTTGGATTCCTAATAGTTGAAATCCATGTAAAAGGCCGATAATATCATTCTATTAAGTCAAGTATTTGCTTTATATTTATAACTTTATTTGGTTTCAACTACTTTACGGTCGTTCATTTTTACTCCTCGTCGTCGTCGTTGTTCTTGGGCTCTTCATAAGGTTTTTCTTACTCTTCCCATCTGATTTAATTTGTTAATAATAGTTTATAATTTTATGATGATAGTGTTAATTTTTACGTTTGAATTAGCATGCTTTAGAATTGATTAATGTTATAAAAACGAGGATACTTTTGGATTAAGAATTACAAGTTTCTATCTTCAATGCGGAAGTGAATCGGTCGAAAATAAAAGTACCAAGTATTTGGAGGAATAATGGTAAGAAAATAGAAAATATAACGGAATCAAACAAAAGGGAACAGATGATTTACGTGATTTAATCCACTCCAAGGCAAGCAACAAATCCACTATAAACGATGATGAATTACAATATAGAGTTTTCAATGTACTCACCCTACCTAGGACTAGGGTTACAAGGATTGACACGATCCTACAGAGTACCACACCTCTCACAGCCCAAAATAGCCATGCACTATTTTGTCTAATACCGCCAAGACCTCAAGACTCTCAACGACCAACTGTGTCCGTCGTCCGTCTCTCCCCAATTTGTTAAAATTGCAATCCCAAATGATTGAAATTAGACAACAAAATAACGAATTAAAACTAGTACGGAAATAAAGTAGACAAGAATTTACATGATTCGAGAAATTCCCTACGTCTACGGGCGGAGGCGGTAAAAGATTTCACTAGTCAAATATTTTTTCAGCTTGATCTTCTTGTATGTACATTACTTTGCAGCTTTGCAGTTGCTCGCTTTTGATTTTAGATAGTTGCTCATTTGAATTGTAGATACTAGCTGCTAGAAAGTAACGACTAGTTTCATCCACTTGATATGCAACTTGCAGTCCAACTAACTGTCCACTTACATATTACAAGCTGTCACGATCGATTTGAATTATAGATACCAGCTGCTAGGAATAACGGCTAGTTTCATCCACTTGATATGTAACTTGCAGTCCAACTAACTGTCCACTTACATATTACAAGCTGTCACGATCGATTTTCTTGTCTCTATGCTATCTTGGCTGAGGTTTGGACATATTTTGATGCCAAATGATAATTGAAAATTTGTAGAGTAATGATACAATCATTTATCCATGTTGATCCAACCATGTGAGGAATTTCATAGCTATCAAAAAGTTTTGCAGCAAATGCTTTCCTTCAATTTTTGCAATGTTTTAGACTTGAAAATATTAATAATATGGTTTGATCACTCGTTGATCTCTTGGAATGAAAATCAAATAGTTAACCTCTGAAGGTGGTTCACTATTTTTGTTTGCTGATAATGTTCTTGTGACAAAAAAAAGTCTTGTACATAAATTATCTAATGATTTTGGGTTAATTCTAATCTAATTAGTATCATTAAAACTTAATTTATACAAAAGGTCCTTAACACGAACTATTAATGATTTTTATTTTTATTCGGCTTTGGCCAAATTGTTGAAAATAGAAGGGGTTTTATTTTTATTTTATTGTATTTATTTATTTATTTTGTTTAAGAAATTTATTTTTGGAAAAGGAAGGAAAATTAGTATTGGAAGAGAATGAAAGTAGGCTAGGGTATTTTGTATTGCACTATAATCTTAAACATTCGGGCTTGTACAAAAGAGTGACTACATTATCCCTGTTATTAATTGGTTACTTTTTTTTATCAAGGATAAAAATATTCGAATTATCCGGATAACCCTTATCACCCCTTATCAGGGATTAAATAATACCTCCCTCCCCCTGTTATAATTTAATCCCGGATAAATAAAAACTGAAACTATTATTTATTCCTAAATTACCCTCCCAGTCTCCTTCCTCCCTCCCAGCCTTCCCCCTTCCTCCTCCCTCTTCCCCGCCACCCCCCTCCTCTCCTCAACCCACCCTTTTTTTTAGTACCGTCCTCCCTCTCCCACTCACCCTCCCTCCTCCCTCCTCCACAGCTCCTCCCACCCAACCAACCAACATTTTTTTTCTTTTTTCATTTCTTAATTTTTATATTACTATATTATGTATAAATTTATTTATACATACAATACATATACATATTCATTTTTTAAAATAAACTAAATATATTAATATCTTTTTCTAGGTTGAGATTAAAAAGAACTTTAAAATTTATAAATTTGCAATTTTATTATCCTTATATACTTTATAATAATTATAAATAGCTAGGTTTATCTAATTTATAAAAATATTGATGTTGCATTAAACAATGGAATTAACTATATTATACATAAAAATGCAGACAATAGTAGTTCGGAGAAAAAAACCCAAGTGAGATAAGGTCGAGTCATCATTTAATCAACCTAATTTATAAGGGTGTTTTTGGAAAAATAGCGTAATACTAAAATTAATTTAGGCTACCAAACTTCAAATTAGATAACTAGCAGAATAAATTAATCTTATCCGTAATCTACCAAACATAAGATAACTTTATAACCGAGATAAAATAATCTCGATTAAAATAATATATGTTATAGTATTAATTAATGTTATCCTGACTTTTCTACCAAACGACCCATAAGAATACTATGAATTACAATTTTTATAACTTTGTAAACTTACAAATAAATAAATGGATTAAATACATCATTAGTCCATGTACTATGCAAAAATGCACGAGTCGTCCCTGTACAAAGCAAATGCATGCCACTGACCAAAGACTTCATTTTTTGAACACCAGTCGTCACCTTAAGGGCATTAAGTGAGCGTGTGCGCACCATTTGAGTTTTTTTGATGGCAAAGAAGTCATTTGCATAGGAGAGATGTCTTTTCCCTTCATCTTCAACCTCAACATCATTGTAACCCCTCCACCCACCTCCACTACTAGCACCACCCACCCTTCTTAGTCGTTAAGAAAAAAACTCACCCATTTTCAGATCAACACACTGCCCATCTCTCTGTATCCCCTTCTTCTTGAACCTCATGGTCAGATCAACACCCCACACTAGAGAAGACAGATAGCACATCAGATTTTTGTTTAAGTTGAAACAACCAAACAAACTGAGAATAATCATCTACTATAGAAAGATAATAGCAAAAACCACTAACTGAAGTTACGGGGGAAGGACCCCATACATCCAAATGTATCATGTCTAAAGCTTGTTGAGAATTAAAAGTACGAAAATTAAGAGGAGCTCGACTCGATTTGTCGAGAGGGCATACACGACACATATTATTAAGCTTGGCAGGACCACTAAGCGGAATACTTACTTTATTGACTAAGATCTCGAACACTTGAGACGACGGGACGAGAATGCCATGTTAAAGACGTAGCACGTTCACCGATCAACGCTAGAGGACTTGTATTGGATGAAGGAGCAAAGGCCAAGTGATACAATTCGCTTGAGCTATGCTCAGAAAGAATGGCCAGCTTCGTTTTGTTGTCCTTCACACGAAGCCCAAATGCGTCAAGTTTGAAAAAACATTTGTTATCTAAAGAAAAACGATTAATAGATGACAAGGATTTATGAATAGAAGAAACACACAAAACATTATTCAAAAAGAACTTACGACTATGATGAGAAAAATGAGAGATACCAGTATGAGTAATGGGAAGACCAACCCCATTTGAAATCGTAACCGAGTCCTTACCCGAATATGGAGTGTATTGCGACATGCCATTAGTTGATGATGTCATATGGTTCGTTGCACCAGAATCCAGGACTTGTGTTGGATGAAAGAGCAAAGGCCAAGTGATACAATCCACTTGAGCATGCTCAGAAAGAATGGTCAGCTTTGTTTTGTTGTCCTTCATACGAAAACCCAAATGCGTCAAGTTTGAAAAAAACGTTTGTTATCTAAAGAAAAACGATTAATATAATTAGATGATAAGGATTTATGAATGGAAGGAACGCACAAAACATTATTCAAAAAGAACTTACGACTATGATGAGAAAAATGAGAGCTACTAGTATGAGTAATGGGAAGACCAACCCCATTTGAAATCGTAACCCAGTCCTTACCCGAATATGGAGTGTATTGCGACATGCCATTAGTTGATGATGTCATATGGTTCGTTGCACCAAAATCCAGGACATAAGAGACCAAGATCACCATGGGAGACTGCACCGAAATAGACATGGGCATACGGTATGGATTTCGGTACATGGAATGATTGTGATACGAGGTGGGTAACTAAACTGGCCAGAGTGTTGGGGTATGACGGGTTGATACTGGGCTATGTAAGCACTATTGCCACAATTATTGCAAGTTTGAGTGGTGTGACCTTGACGGTTGCAAAGTTGACAACTAGTATTGGGATCCGAGCTCATGAAGGGATTTTGGGGAAACTAGTGAGAGGGAGAACCATGATTTGAATTAAAGGGAAAGGAAAGTGAGGTGTGTGGAGGATACCACGTCCCCTGCCAGAATTGTTTTTCCACCACTTCTTGCCTTTCCCACGACCAACACTACCACCCCTCGTTGGTTGGTGAAGTTGGGAAAGAACCCTAGCATATGAAAGCCAGCCCCCACCCCCACCCGAGGTCAAGTTGTTATTGGGAGGGTGTATGGTTGCGCTGTGGTGTTGGTTTGGGTAGCTATTGTGGGAGTATGGTTTGCGACAAGGGCTATGGTGGTGTTATTGGGTGTGGCTGAGTATTTTCGCTGTAAGGTTTCTTCTTGAAGAAGAAGATCCTGAAGGTCTTCAATAGAGGTCGTGGATTGGGAATTTTGTACGGTGACTAACTCTTTGAAGGTTGGTCCTAAGCCACCTAGTATACAACGTTTCAAGGTTTGTAGGGAAACCGGGTCTCTAGCTTTGGAGAGAGCATTTGTTAGGGTCTTAGCTCGAAGGATATATGCTTTTATAGTCATTTCGGGTGTGTGACTGAGGTCATGAAACTCGTCTTGAAGTTTTTGGAGGTGAATGGTTGACGTAATTCCGAACTCCTTACCTAACAACACCCAAGCTTCGAGCCGTGTTACACGGAATGACATAAGGATGCACATCAGCTGTGACTGTGGCCTTAATCCAGCCTAGGACTAAGCTAGATGCTTGGACAGAATACTCATATGCTGCGTTTATTGTGGACTGATTTTCTAGTTGTTTTGGTGGAAGATTACTCCCTACAATGGTGAAAGTTAGCTTATGCATTTGGAGTACCAAAGTGAAGAGCGAACACAAGTACTCGCATAGTTTTCGGTGTTGCGATGGCAATGAGCCATGAAAGACTGGATATTGAAAAAGATTGGAAGAGAGCTTGTGGAAGGATTTTCAGGCATGTCGGTTGTATTTGGATCTACGACTCAATGATGCTCTGATACCATGAACGAATAATAAAACACATAGGATATGAGTCTTACGTTTCTCATTGATACCTTAATATACACAATGACTTGAATGAAAGGAAATCAATCTAAACTAGGAATCAAATTAATTCCTTTCTATACAGCATATCTACTCAATCAATTTATATAAACAGTATAGACATAGGCAATCACGAAATTACCTAATAGGGATTGAGATTTGAAGGCAATCACGGGACTGCCTGAATTACGGCCGGACTGAGATTTGAATTTGCTCTATCAACCACCATGAGCTGATGAACGTACGTTCATGGCACTTTCAAAGTAATCAGCCAATATCTAAAGAAGAATCAGTGTTTGTATGAGCGTACCTGACCAATACATGATTAAACACTTCTGAAACAATGATGAGATTTGATCGCGCACGAATAGTTTCCTTTGAAGTTATGGTTCTGATCAATATACGATCGATTATCTTACACAGGATAACAACATTGTGACTTACCGAAAACAAAAACTGTAATGTAATAATAGTCTTAGAATCACAATTCTTAATATATATATATATATTTATCAAAATGAAAAGGATAATTATTCATCATCCGGATCTACTCCTTCAAAAGCCCAGTCATGCTCCTTGCGAATCTGGGCCTCTTCCTCTTCCGTGAAATCATTCTCGATGCGAAATATCTTCCGAACATACTCGGGCGACTTGTTCTTAATCTTGTCCGCAACTTTCTGGAAAAATAAATCCAGCAAACCCGGGATGTTAAGGTAATTTGCAGCCGAGATGATATCAAGGATCTCCTCCATCGATTTTATTTCGTCAAATAATTCGTTGTCGAAGTTCTTCAATTCTTCTTCAGAGGCTTTGGAGTCGTCTGCGTGTTTGTCGAGGTATTTGATTATCTGAATTAAGGTTTTGGAATCTACGTTGGGGAGTGGGAACACGATCGAGGCACTGCCATCTTCGTCAACCATGTTTTTGATGATGACTGATTGGATTGCCGTCGATTCTTTGATTTGGAACTCTTGATCGTCGTTTGTTTTCAGTACGAGCAGCTTCTCCTCCGCTGTGGTTGTTGACATGGCCGGCCGTTTCGTGTGTGTGTGTGGGTGGGTGTGGGTGTTTTTATTCTTTTTTTTTTTGAGGACTTTTGTATGACAAGGAATTAGGCATTAAGGTTGTGGATATATATAGAGAATATTTAATTGTTACTTTTTTATTTAACCATCAATGGTTACTTTCATTATTAACCATTGGATCAAAAATTAAAGGTTGAGATTTATTACATTAAATGACTCGCCTACTTGCATTAATTACATTTTTCAACTAACCATTGAATTACAATTTTTGATTTTTGATCCAATGGTTGATAATGATAGTAACCATTAATGGTTAAAAAAAAAGTAATCATTAAATACTCCCTTATGTTGTTTGACTTGGCACACGGATTAAGAAAAATAATTAACTTGTTTATTAATATTGATATAGTATATAGTTTTCTTTAATGTCTATGTATATGTGGCCCATAATTAAATTAAGGAAAAAAAATAAGAGTAAAATAGTAAAAGTGATGTTTTAAAAATGAAAGTTTAAAACAAAATAATTATTTAGGGACGGATAAAAAAAAACAAGACAATAATTTAGTGACAGAGGGAGTATGAGTTATAAAACCAATATTATGTTTGACTCGACACGACAATCTCTCATTTTTCTATAAGAAATACTCTCTTTTTCCTAAAAAAAATTGTCAAGTTCAACTCAACACGTACTCTTTCCTTTTCCTATAAGGAATACTCTCTCTTTTTCCTAATAGAATGTCGCGTGGTTTAAAAAAAAAATTATGTTTGACCCAATACTGATTACAAAAATAATTGACTATTTATACTTCGTCCGTTCAAAACAAATAGCCAATTTTTTTTTTTTTGGTCAACTTAATTAAAATTTTACCGATAATTTACCAAAAAATATTTATTTTTATAAGATTATAAAAATTGTAATTTATAGTATTCTTAATGTAGTAGTGAATGAAAATTTATTTCCAAAAACATAATTAAAGCATGTTAGCTACTTTTAAAAATAAAAAGTGGATTGAAATTTATGTAATGTGAGGGTAGGGCCTATCAATTAATGTGAGAATTAAATTATAGGTAAAATAGTAAAGACAACTTTCAAAAAAAAGAAATATTAGAAAATGAACAATTTTTTTTAGAACGACCTAAAAAAGAAAGAGAGTCCTACCCGCATTACTAAAACACACACTATATTTTAATATGTATCACGGAGTAATTAATTTTTCTTAATTCATGTGTTGAGACAAACATGACTCTTTTGGTACTCTCAAAGAAATGCAAATTAAGTGATCAGAATAAATTTTTTTGATGAGAGGGGATCAAATGTATAATTTTCGCAAAGTGGAGGGACCAAATAATTATATATATATATATATATATATATATGTTGGAGATCACACAGACTTTACCCTAAATATTCAATATTCAATTACATCTAAAATATTACTCAAGTATTTAAATTATACTCCCTCCGTCCCTAAATTATTGTCCTGTTTGACTTTTTTTGGTCAAACAGGACGTTTGATATATAGGTTGGAGAGCACATAGACCTTACCCTAAATATTCAATATTCAATTACATCTAAAATATTACTCAAGTATTTAAATTTTACTCCCTCCGTCTCTAAATTATTATCTTGTTTGACTTTTTTTGGTCAAACATAACGTTTGATCCCCAAATTATTGTCCTATTTGATTTTTTTTTTTTTGTCTAACAGAACATTTTTTAAACGCAAATTTGACGTATATTTTTTTACTTTTTTTAGAATCATAAAACATGTAATTCGTAATACTTTTAAAGTACTACGAATTACGTGTTTTATAATTTTGGAAAAAGTAAAAAATATATACGTCAAATTTGCGTTTAAAATTGTTATATTTGACAAAAAAAAATTAAACAAGACAATAATTTAGGGACGGAGGGAGTACTAAAAAAGAAAGGCGATTTGAAAATTAAAAGTAGTACTCCTGTTGACAAGAATTTAATGTAATTGAATGGAGTATTCATGAATGAATTTATTAAAGGTCCTAACTTTGGGATCTTTCGTATTATTCTTATACTCTCTCCATCCCGGATAAATATTTTTAGTGGATAAAACACAAAAATTAAAAAACATAATTAATAATGTGATGTAAAATGTGTTCTGACCATAATACCCATGAATATTAATTGGGTTTAACTATTTTAAATAATTGAGTTTCTTTAGGATGTGTTATATTAAATAAAGTTTTAAGGGTATATTAGGAATTAAAAAATATAATTAATAATGTGCTGTAAAATGTGTTCTGACCATAATATCCATGAACATTAATTGAGTTTAAATATTTTAAATAATTGAGTTTCTTTAGGATGTGTTATATTAAATAAAGTTTTAAGGGTATATTAGGAAGAATGGTAGAGAATAGGTAGATCAAAAGTCTTTAGGAACATTAGTTGGGAGATTCCAAAATAGAAAGTATGAACATTTTTGAAACGGATGGAGTATATTTTAATATTAATTTTCCAAAAAAAAGAAAGAAAAAAAAGAGAGGGTGGGATTTGTTCAAAATCCGGTCAATGTTCTAGTTTTAGATATTGTCACGTATTATTAAACTTTAAATGCTTAAATGGCAAATATTTAATTATTCATCAGAAAATTTGGGGGACAAGATGGAATGAGAGATTTGAAAATTTAATGGCAAATATATAATTCTGAGGATGATAGTCCTTTGAATTGTTTGGTAGCTTTGAGTGCTAAAGTGTGCTACATCACAGGTGTATCATTAATAGTAGAGATGCAGGTACGGTTCGAACAGTCGGTTCACAAAATGTCAAAATATTGAACCTGAATCGCACCGGAATCGTACGGTTTATGGTTCAAATTTCACGATTCATGGTTCAAACCGTAATTTTCCATTATTTTTTTAAATACCGTATTTAAAGTTTAAACCTTCGTAAACTTCATATTAATTTTTTTAAATTTTTTTTAAGTTACCAAAAATATTTTTTTAATATTTTAAGTTAAACTTTATAATTGTAAATAACTAAAAGTATTTTTTTAAAAAAAACAGGGACGGTACCCTGGCCAATTTTATTAATCATAATAAAAAATTACAAGGAGGGGGACAACCAATGAACTTTGCCAAAGGAGCCTTACCTCTAATTTACAATTTATTCAATAAATAAAAAATCTAATCTATAAATAAAAAATTCTAATCTAAAAATTACAATTAACTTACTTCATAGAGCGGTGTTACCGACGTAGTTCAATCGCCCTCGGTCGATGTATTTTCATCAAAGTCATCATCCTCCTCGGAACTACTTAGCTTATCTTATAATCGATCTTGTGCCTTAACCCAATTGCCTAATAAAAGTTGATTTTCTAAATTAACAACGTTCGACCTTGATCTTCTTTCATCCAAAACATACCCTCCCACGCTAAATGCGTGTTCTACGGCGACGGTTGAGGCGGGAGAATCTAGAACCTCCTTTGCAATCAACGATACAATAGGATAATTTTGGGTCATTCGTGCCCACCACTTTAAAATGTCAAAATTATCTATAGGCCCAAAAGTTGTTGTTAAATATATATCAAGTTCAATAGTATTAGAATCGCCTCGTGCACGTTTTTGAGTTCTTGAATTTACATAATTATCTACCCAATTAAACGGGTCATCACTCATTTGACTAGTACTGCTAGTACCTACATTATCATTATTTGGACCATAAATTGTGTTATATTCTTTAAAAATATCATATAAACAATTTTTAGCTTCATTTACAACGTCACTTGTTTTTGGGATAGGTTCGGTTAAAAATAAGTCAATGCCATCGGGGAATAAATTTTGATAATAATACGTAACTATGTCTTCTAAATCATCTTGTCTTATCCTAGGATCTAATAGTTTAGCTACTAAAAATAATTGTGGAATGTTCAAAATATACTTTAGCCATTTTTCTCTCATACGACCAATACATTCACCTAAAACTGGACAATCTTTAAAATGCTTGAATATATAACTAATTTTAGCACAATTTTCTAAAACTAATATGGATGTAGGATAATAAGAACCGGATAATTGAGAGGTAGCATCGTTAAAAACTTTCAAAATTAGCTTTAAATTTTCACAAGCATCCCATTGATGAGGAAATAAAGTGAGAGGATATTCTATTTGTTGAAAAAATGCACACAATAGTTCCCGCCATTCATAAGATTAATTTAACATTTTATAGGTGGAATTCCATCGGTTTGGAACATCCACGGAAAATCTTTTAGGTTCAACCTTAATAGTTCTACAAAATTTAGCCCATTTTTTTGTAATATTTGGATGTCTCTTCAAATAAGAAACAATTTTCCTAATTGGACGTACTTCATCACGTAATATATTTAAACCATGTTGCACACACAAATTTAAAATATGACATATACATCTAACATGAAAAAATTTACCACCAATTGATGGTTTACAAACTTCAATGAGAGATGGTAAACTAGCAGTATTATTTGTAGCATTGTCAAATCCAATTGAAAATATTTTAGAATGTAAACAATATTCTTGTAAAATTATTAAAATTTTAATAGAAATATTACGTGCATTATGTACAGTATCAAACTCTCTAAATGCAATTAATTTTTTTTTAATCGTCCATGAATTATCAATCCAATGACATGTAATTCCTATATAACTATGCATTTGCCAATGATCACTCCAAATATCGGCACAAATTGAAACTTTATTTGGTAAATCTAAAAACGTATTAATTAAGATTTGTTTACCTTCAAAAACTCTAGCTTTTATGTCACGAGTAATCATATTTCTATGAATTTGTCTAGCGGCGGGGTTCAAAGACAATTGTGCAAGTCGCTCCCAACTTGCATTATTTGCAAAATTAAAAGGTTGTCCCGTAGAACTCACAAAATAAGTCATTTCTTTTCTATACACAACATCACTAAATTTAAATAGGTTAGAAGACGTACCTTGTGGTCCTTGTGATGATCCCGTTTGGAGTTGTGTTTGACCTTGATCGATTCCAAGCTTCTCGGGATGCTTAGTTTGGATGTGACGACTATACGTCCTGTATCCATTTCCAGTTTTAAAATGGTATTCGCTTGTGCAATAGTTGCATTTGACTTTAAAATTTTGACCTTCAATATGTGTCTTTGTAAAGTGCACGGTCATGAATCGGATCTTCCAGTTGTTCGACCTCGACGACCACCACTTTGACCTCTTCTAACTTCACTTTGAGTTTGACTCTCTTGAGTACGAGGATTCGCTTCGGAAGGAATTCGCTCCCCCTCACTCATTGGATTGTTTACATCATATTCGTCATTGCTCAACTCCTCGAACGGTAATTGCATAGTTGGTTGCATACTTGCCTTGCCATTGCCCTTTGCGGCGGATCGAGAAGAAGACATTATTTTGTAATATAATTATAAATAATTTATAGAATGTAAAAATAACTATATAGTAAGTATAGAAGTAATTAATAATTTATAGAATGTAAAAATAATTTATAGAATATAAAAATTAATTATTAATAGAATGTAAGTATAGAAGTAATTAATAATTAATAGAATGTAAAAATAATTTTATACTAAGTATGGAGGTAATTAATAATTTATAGAATGTAAAAATAATTTTATAGTAAGTATGGAAGTAATTAATAATTTATATAATGTAAAAATAATTTTATAGTAAGTATAAAATAATTTTATAGTAAGTATAGAAAATATAAAATAATTTATAGAATTGAGAGAATTAGTATAGAAAAATAAATAAAAAAACGTGTTTAATAAAAAATAGAGGAGTAAATAATATTATTAAAAAATAAAAACGTATTTAATAATAATTAATAAATACTTACTTGTAAAATTGGAAATTGGAAGCTTTTGATCACTTGAGAGTTGAGAGAATTGAGATTTGAGAGATGAAGAAATTAGAGACTTGAGACTTGAGAGTATAGATTATAGAACTTGAGAGAATTAGAGAAATGGAGTGGAAAAAATTGAAGAGATGAAGTGGGTATTTATAGGTTGAGAAAAGATGAAATTTTTTTTTTTTTTTGATTTTTTTAAGCCAATTGGCCCAATGACCGTTGCATCAACGGGTATTTTTTTAAGCCAAGCTGTCTGCTGCCAAGATCATCTTACCGTTTGTTTTTTTTTGAATTTTGATCGTTTGAACCGGCGGTTCAACGGTTCACGGTTCAACGGTTCGCGGTTCAAACCGGAGGTTCAAATGTTCAGGTTTGTCTGAACCGGAACCGAACCGTTGAACCGCCGGTTACGGTTCATAAACGGTTCAGAATCAACGGTTTGGTGACGTGGCGGTTCAAGGTTCAAACGGTTCGAACCGTTTGAACCGTAACCAGATGGGCATGTCTAATTAATAGTATCATTTGTGTTTAAACTGGAGGTTAGGTCTGTCACACCTTCCAATTTATATATAAGGGCTTCTCGAATATAAACATCTATTTAGTAAAAAATGCTAGACAAGTATAAAAGATAGATATTTCTAAAAAATATCTTCTCCAACGCAAACTTCTTATACTGAGGTGGAGATGAGGTGACATTTAGTTGGGAATTTTAAAGGGTCACATAGAGGATGTCTTTTCATTCAAGTCATTTACCATCAGTCTTTATTTTTATTTTTTTACCGTCAATCAGTTACAGTAAGAGTAATTTTTATTTTTATAATTAATTATAAAACAATGACATGTCTAAAATAATGTTCTAAAAGAAGTCTTGCATTGGAGACGTTTAAAAAGAGGACTCTATCTTTTAAATTTTTTGTCATATATAAAAGATGTCTTATTGTTTAAGCATGCCACATAAAAAAAATATTAGATAGCAACATTGGGGATACTCTGAGCCTTTAATTTTCCAAAGAGTTGATCAACGGTCATAAATGTTCATTGTACTCCTCTTACAGATGAATCCAGATCCTCTGTGCCACAAGTTTGTGCCCCTTTCTATGCCATAAGGCAAATTCAATGTTGAATTTGCCTTGAATTTTTAAATCCAATATTGGATTTGCTTTGTGGCACAGGGAGGGGCACAAACTTATGGCACGATCAGGGGTGGCAATGGCAGGCACGACACGATTGCACGAACCAGCACGACACGATTATAAACACGAATTACAGAGACAAGAAACACGATAAGGCACGACACGACACGGCACGACACGAAACACGACACGAAAGCACGAAATTATGAATTTAGTTAAAATAACATTTATTATTATATTTATGATAAAATAAGATAGATAACACGAAAACATGATAGTGTGGCACGAACACGACACGATGACACGAATTGCCACCCCTAGGCACAGAGGATCTGGACTCCATCTTACAGAGAAGGCTACAAGTAAATATTTGGCAGGTAAATAGTGAAATAATTTTAAACATAAATCTTTTTAGTCAAATTTTTTACCATGTACTTTTAGAGCTCTTATTAGTTTTTCAAATTTAGCTTCGTCAGTACTTATCTTGGCTCTAGAAGCGAGTTTGAAATGATCTAATGGCCTCATTAGATTGTGGCAATTTTGACCTCTTACACTGCTGTGTTAGGTGAATTTGGTTTGAATTATGTCTCATGCCTATTTTGAGAACAATGAAGTAGTGTTATCGGTAACAACATGAATTATATTTGCAGTAGTGAGACACTTTGTCTTTCATCTTGACATAGCAAAGATACTGCTTGACTTATACTTGGTAATGGAGTCATCGTAAGAATAGAACCTCTCACAATAGTGAAATTGTCATTTAATCCCATGAGAAATTGAGTCAAGTGTTGAAGATGTTCATATTTTTCCAAGCATTTTGTAGCTCTACAAGAACAATTACAAACACATTTAGAGTGTTTCTAATATTAGACAATTCATCCCAAAGAGATTTGAATTTTGTAGGTAAGATACTATGAAACTGTGAGAGTTCCTTGCATAAGAGCAATGATTTCTTTTTGACTTTGATAAATTTGAGGTGCATTTCCTTGTGTAAATCTTGTCTCCAAATCATCCCACATATCTTTGGTATTAGTAATATACACTATACTCGATCTAATCTTAGGAGTAACAACATTTAAAATCTAGGCAACCAACATGTCATTACACCTAATCTAGTGTGCAAAGTATTTGAAATCTGCAATTGGTTTCTTGTGTTCACTAGTGATTATGCCTAGTTTCATATTTGTTGATAGTGCAATGGTCATAGCTCGTTTCCACTCAGGGTAATTCAATCCATTGAGAACTATAGTGACTTTGATCAATCCAAAATTATCATTTGGATGAAGATAAAGAGGATAAAAAGAGCTCAGTTGAAGTGTTACCTCTGTAACATCATAAGGATCAACTATCACTGGTGGTGTTGTTTGATTTTGTGAATTCGTTGAATTTGAGTCCATTGCAGATTTTGATTCACGAACAATTGAGTTGGATTAACAAATGAGATCACGAAACAATTTGTTAAATTGTTTGTAGAATGCGGAATTCAGTGGCTCTAGTACCCTGACAGAATCATGATCTTATTGAAGATGAAGTTTATGAAGAATATACACAACATGAAGAACATGAAGAACAATAGAGAACAGAGAAGGAAGAAAATCTTGTATTATGTATTCTATCTTTCTGTACACTTGATGAATGTATTGATACATGTAAGAATAACATTCAATATTACAACTGAATTGTACATGTACCAACCCTTCAAACAACTTGATACTTCTTCCAACAAACTCTAACCGATAATGCTGCCACTTGCACTAATTGCTGTCTTAGAATGGATGGCTTGATTACAGACAAAGGGCCAAATCCCTCGAAGCGGAACGAAGCGAAGTGAGTGTAGCGTAGGGATCACTTTGGGAGCGATCGCGCAGGTGGTGCGGTCACTCATGGAGAGCGCGCAGTGTGCGGTAAAAGTCTAAAAGGTGGTGCAGTCGCTCGATGCTGGCGTGTGGATTCAGGCTGGACTTTCTGAAATTGGCGCGGTTGCGCCATTTAGGTAAGTGCGGCCATGCCGTGTTGACTTTTGCTATTTTAGTTTTCCTTATTTGTGTATAATTAGGGATATATCTTATATCCTATATATAAGTTGTAACCCTAAAACGTGTATAAGGTTGAAATAAGAATATAAAGTATCCTTAAACCCCCAAATTCTTTCTTCTATTTCAATTCCCAATTGCTTGATAATTAATATTTGATCAATCATTGTTTGCTTGCTTCCGCTGTCGCACAACAACTGGTATCAAAAGAAAGGATTTCGATGGCATGAGTTAATTCATGTTTTATGAAATTTGATGTTTAGAAGTTTGATGGATCTGAGAATTTCATATTGTGGCGGATGCGTGTTAAAGATGTCCTATTTCAAGCAGGTTTGGGGAAGACTCTTCAAAAGGAAAAACCTGAAAGTTTAACGGATGATGATTGGAAGGATTTGCAGGAAAGAGCCATGCATATCTTCAATACGGCTATGTCTTGCAAATGAGGTGATGTACCACATTGCGGATATGCAATCGTTGGTAGAGGTTTGGGCGAAATAGAAGGGAAGGTATAAGTCAAAATCCTTGCCGAACAAATTACATCTTAAGCAAAAGTTATATGGGCTTAAGATGGTAGAGGGTTCGGATCTCAATAATCACATCAATTTGTTTAATCAACTCATTAGCGATTTTGTAAGGGTGGATGTGAAGTTTGAGGATGAGGACAAGGCCTTGATGATGTTGAGTTCATTGCCTTCATCTTTTACGTATGAAATACTTGTGGCTACTTTTACATGGGGGGAGGAGACTTTAAAGTTAGAGCCTATTACAGAGGATCTCTTGGCGTTTCATCAAAGGAAGAAGTTAGTTGATGAACCTGCATGAGAGGGGCTATTTTTGAAAGACAATCAGGAACGTGGCAGAAGTCAATTTTGGGATGGTCAACAAAGGCATAATTCCCGTTCGAAGTCAAAGAAGAATACAGGGGCAGTTGTTTCAAGTGTGGGATGAAGGGGCACAAGAGGCAGGATTGTCCGGAGAAGGGTAACGGTAACTCTTCAAAGTGAGCAAATGTGGTCGAAGATGGCTTAGAGGAAGTACATGGTGATTCGCTCTCGACTTCATCACCACATGCAGATTTCTGGATTCTAGATTCTGCATATTCTTTTCATGTTATGTCCAATGGTGATTGGTTTGACACCTACAAGTAAGTTAATTCTGGTATAGTTATTATGTGTAATGGTGTTGCATGTAAAAGTGTTGGCATAGGAACTATAAGAATTAAAATGTTTGATGGTGTGGTTAGAACGTTATGTGATGTTAGACATGTACTATATGTTTCTAAGAATCTTATTTCATTGGACACCTATTTAACGTTGATAGTGTAGTCTCAAGTGTTTTCCCTATAGCTATCCAGTTAACAAGAGGGGAAAAAATTGCTTTTTCACCAGCTTTGCTTGCAAGATTATACCATGATCTTTATTTACTAAAATCTAAAATAAGTGAAGGGAATGGTGAGGCCATATCCGTTATTAACATGTGCCCCTTTTCACTTATTGCAAATTTGAGTTTGGGAGAGGTTTCGGGAACTGAGACCTAAACCTAGTTTGTAGAAAATGGTGAGCCAAGATTGGCCAAATGAGATAGAAAAACAAGGAACATAGAAAATGTAAGGTTTCACATTGATTCTGCTGCGAAACGATTCTACTGGTGGCTTTATTTTGGGTGGTGGTGGAATATCTCAAGGATAGACGTAAGAACTACTTCAACAGGCTAAATAGATAGGGAAAAAATGGCTAGTTATGATCGACATTGGCTAGTGACTTTCGTTTGCAAATCAGAGAGTAAATCAAGTAGATCGATACTCATAGTGCTTAACAAGATTCGGGAGTTTCTAACAAGCATTTTGTTATTTGTTGGTCTTTGTACTTTAATTCACTCCAATTAAAGATGTTTCAGTTTTTCAAGATTGTTTAATGTACATTTGTATTCATTTTCTCAGTTTTCCAAGTTGATAAAGATTTACCTATTTTTTCCAAGTTGAAGGGGTACCTAACTTTCAATCAGGTTTTGTCTTGATGCTTAAATCTGGTGGTTTTTTTTTTCAAGCGTGAAACTTTACTGCAAAAGTGAGTGAAGTTGGAGGAAATGGAAATGAGTAGTGATCTGGTTCTAAATTTTTTGTCCAAATTTTCCATCTCAATTTAGATGACAAACGCGTCATTGTCTAACTTTTTAATTATTTTTTAGGGCAAACTACAAAAATGGTCCCTGTAGTTTTAGGGTTTTTTGCATTTCGTCCATGTACAATTTATTTTTTCCAGTCGTCCTTCTACCAACCAATTGAACGCAATTGGTCCTGCCGTCAAGTTCCGTTATATTTTATCCGTTAAGTCGTTACACGTACCTCTCACATGCATTTTGGGCAGGGTAAAATAATCATTGTGCCTTTAAAAGTACAATGACCATAGAACTACCTGCAATAATCCAAGAGTTTAGGGGGTGAAACTATAAAGTTACATCATCTTCTCCAATTGAAGAAGCATCAAACCTGTCTTGAATTTAGTCTCACACCAAGTTCTAAACAATTTCTCCACCCTCTTTAACTTTAAACTAAATTGTTCACTCAAAATACGCAAACTTCATTAATTTCAAATTGTATTTGATTGGGCTGAATTGTTGGCACACGATTAAAACCTTTATCCATTGAAAACTTTATAAAAGCAAGTCCCACTATGTACACAAAGAGATTGGGAGGACTTTGAAGGGTTGGCATTTGGGTTGGGATTGAATTGAGGAAAGGTGAAAATAGTTAAGGGAATTGAGATTGAGAGAGGGAAATTAGGGTTCTTGGATTGTGGGTTTATATGAAAGGATAATGAATGTATATGAAAGGATAATGAATGAATGCCATGGCCACGCCCAACAACATTCTGATAACACGGTAGAGAGAGAATTTTTTATTTGGTTCAAACAAGAAATATATATCTATTGTTAATATTTGGGGAATTTTTTTTGACTATTTTACCCTTCATCAAATGCACATGCGAGGCATGTGAGCGTACTTAACGGCCAAAAATTAACAAAGTATGACGGAAAGACCATTTGTGTTAAAAGTCCTCAAATTAGGGACCATTAGCGAGGTGTAGGGACAAAAAGCAAAAAACCCATAAACTACAGGGACCATTTGTGTAGTTTGCCTTATTTTTTATTAAACGTTGGAGGGGACATAAACCTTACTCTAACCCTTATTTTTATTAATATTAATCTCTTTAAATGCTACAATAATGGCTATATGAGTATATGGTGCCTATCGTCTAATGATAGTAGTGAAGTACTATGGTGCCTCTGTTCTTCGTTAACAGAAGTAAGCTGTACAAATTAAGTTAGAGCTCGTTCGTAGACTAAATAATATTGCCTTTGGTGAGACTTGAACAACAACGGTGCATCTGGTGAGATTTGAACACCCGACCTCTTCGTTTAGAGTAATGAAGTACCAGAGTGCCTTTGGTGAGATTTGAATATTTGACCTCTCCGTTAAGAAAAGTGAGTAGTACCAGTTGAGCTAGAGCTTGTTAGTAACCCGTCACTTGTTTACCACTTAAATTGAGTTAAGAAATTTAGAAGAATTTTTTTTTGAATTCCTATGATTTTCAAAAAACAATTGTCATTTGTTCATTAGTAGCACTGTTAGGACCTTTTGTTTAGATTAATTTTATTGATGATATTTGGTTAGAATTATCCCCAAAAGATTAGGATTTTCATGTACAAGAGTGTTTCAATCTTTTTTATCAAGAAGTGCTAGTTTTTCTTTGAAAAAGTTAAGTGCAGAAATAGCAAAACAGCCAAGATAACATCAAAACAACCAAGATTAGAAAATAGCAAAACTGCTAAGATTTGAGCAACAAAAATAACAAACAACTTAGATTAGAAAACAACAAACAGCTAAGATAGGAAACAGTAAACAACAAACAGCTAAGATCAACATCAACAAAACAGCTAAGATCAGAAGCAACAAAACAACTAAGATCATATCTAGAAAATTTAGTAAGGGGAATAAAGTCATTTGAAGTTACTACTACAAAGAGAAACCCTAATTAGAGCAACATCAAGGTTGTGAGAGACAAGTGGGTTTGTGAGACAAAAGGAACAAAGCAACCCTAACAGGTTGTTACTCAACACGAGTGGGATTTCAAGTTACAAATTTGAACCGTTGCATAACAGTTCTTTCACTCATATAGTGCCTTTAAAAGGGACCTCTCTCCATGAAGAAAAACAAGCTCTGAAGCTCTCAAGCAGTTCTCACATAGAAAAATATAGCACTCATAAGAGAGAAAATATAGTACTGCATCAAAGTGATTAAGTATTGCATCAAAAATGTTAAATTTCATTCTTTGAATTTGAAGCAATGAAATGAGTTTGTAATAATACTCAAATGTAAATACTTTCTTTTAAAAAAAAAAGGTTGGAGGAGACATAGACCTTACCCCAACCCTTATTATTATTATTATTTAATGCCTTGAAAGGCTACAATTAAGATTATGTGATGCCTTTGGTGTGGCTAGAACAAATTATTTTAACACCCGACCTCTCCGCTGAGAGTATTAAAATATCAGGGTGGCTATGGTGTAAGGCTTGAACACTCAACCGCTCTGTTAAGAGAAGTAAGCAGTACTAAATGGGCCTTTAGTGAGGCTTGAACACCTAACATTTTTAAGTAACAGGGTGTCGTCTCTGGTGAGACTTGAACACTTGACCTCTCCGTTAAGAGAAGTAAGCAGTACCAGTTGAGCTAGATCTCGTTGGTCAAATGTAAATACTCAAGATGAAGTGAAAACTCTTATAGATTTTTCATTGTAAAAGTATTTGATATAGTTTTTTCTTTTGAACTTATTTATTAAAGGTAGTATCTTGCTCAGTTCAAAAGTTATGCTTTTATCATCGTCAAAAAGGGGGAAAATTGTTAGGACCTTTTGTTTAGATTAATTTTGATGATGATATTTAGGTTAGAATCATCCTCAAAAGATTAGGATTCACATGTACATAAGTGTTTCAATCTTTTTATATCAAGAAGTGTTAGCTTTTCTTTTAAAAAGGTAAGTGCAGAAATAGCAAAATAGCCAAGATAACAGCAAAACAACCAAGATCAAAAAGCAACAAAACAACTAAGATTTGAGCAACAGAAACAACAAATAGCTAAGATTAGAAAACAAAAAACAACGAAGATAGCAAACAACAAACATCAAACAACTAGGATCAATAGTAGCAAAACAGCTAAGATCAGAGGCAGCAAAATAGCTAAGATCATAACTGTTTGTTATACTGAAAAATCAGTAAGGGCAATAAAGTCATTTCAAGTTACTACAGTAAAGAGAAACCCTAATTAAGGAAACACCAAGGCTGTGAGAGACAAGTGGGTTTGTGAGACAAAAGGAACAAAGCAACCCCTAACATGGTGTCACTAAACACAAGTAGGATTTCAAGTTGCAAATTTGAACCGTTGCATAACAACTCTTTCACACATCCGGTGTCTTTAAAAAGGTCCTCTCTCCATGAAGAAAAACAAGCTCTGAAGCTCTCATAAAGGAAGCTCTCAAGCTGTTCTCATGACACAAAAAAATACAGCACTTATAAGAGAGAAAATATAGTACTGCATCAAAGTGATTAAGTACTGCATAAAAAATGTTAAATTTTTCAGTTTTTTGAATATGAAGCAATTAAATGAGTTTGTAATAATACTCAAGATGAATTGAAAACTCTTATACATTTTCATTGTAAAAGTATTTGATATATTTTTTCTTTTGAACTTATGTATTAAAGGTAGTATCTTGCTCAGTTCAAAAGTTATGTTTTTATCATCATCAAAAAGGGAGAAGTTGTTAGGATCGGACCTTTTGTTTAGATTAATTTTGATGATGATATTTAGGTTAGAATTATGCCCAAAAAAATAGGGATTTTCATGTACAAGAGTGTTTCAATCTTTTTTATCAAGAAGTGTTGGCATTTCTTTGAAAAAGGTAAGTGCATAAACAACAAAACAACTAAGATAACAGCAAAACAACCAAGATTAGAAAACAGTAAAACGACTAAGATTTGAGCTACAGAAACAACAAACAAGTGAGTTTAGAAAACAACAAACAGCTAAGACAGCAAATAGCAAACAGTTAAGATCAACAGCAGCAAAACAGCTAAGATCAGAAGAAGCAAAACAACTAAGATCATATCTAGAAAATTCAGTAAGGGGAATAAAGTCATTTCAAGCTACTACTACAAAGAGAAACCCTAATTAGAGCAATACCAAGTCTGTGAGAGACAAGTGGGTTTGTGAGACAAAAGGAAAAAAGCAACGCTAGTTGGGTTGCTAACTAGTAGATTAATTACGAGTCATTTATTAGAAAGCAAAATGATCTTTTTTGTGAGCTTAGTAAAGTGTCCTAGTTGGGTTGCTAACTAGTAGATTCCTTGTGTAAAGAACCTAGTTGGAGAGCCAACTAGTTGAGAAAGTTGAAATCTTTCCTTCGACCTCAATAATCTGTGTAATTCAAAGAATTATAGTGGATTATTGCCTCACAAAAGCCAGAAGGCTGTGAGGGGTGGATGTAGGATAAGAGATCTAAACCACCTTAAAATCATAGTGTCAATTTCTCTATCCCCTACTCTTTACATATTGTCATGCATATTTGCTTCATACTGACTTTCTTTAATCACTTTACAAACTATTTCCGTTGTGCATAAATTATTTATCAAAGTGAGTAAGTATTGCATCATGTATAAGGGAACTCTCAAGCACTAAAGTCATAAAATGATATATCGAAGACTTGGATTACTGATAGAACCTACTATAATATAATAATCATTAAACCCTAGATCTTGAACTTCATAATTATCACAATAGCATACAAATAATCATAAGTAAAATACCTGAAGACATGATGCTTGATTCTATTAACTTGATATAGATCCGAAATCTGCAGTATAATAGCCAAAGAAGACGGAATACGATTTCTCCCTTTTGGCCCAAAACCCTAATGAGTTGATTTTCGTAATAGATGAATATGATGGGTATTGCATCTCTTTATATAGGCAAAGGGAGGACCGATTCCTATTAGGATTAGGATTTAATCTCAACCGTCCATCAAGGTAGAGTTTAATTAGGAAACTAACTCCTTTTACAAACCAGTATTTAATATGATTTAGTAATCCCAAATCAACCGTGAGTCTCACTATTGACCACATAAGGAATTTCTTAACCTGCAAGAAATAAATCTTCCACCTACAAGAATCCAATTTACATAATCTTCATAAAATTTGTTACAAACTTATGAACTGTCTCTCTTTCATTAAGATCTTTCCCCTTGATGAAACACAAATGAGGTATCCAGAGCAATGCTTGCTTTTCTAGTACCGTATTAATTTCCACCCATAGTAAATTCATACTCTCTCCGTCCCAAAAAAGAAATTTCAACTTTAACTTTATTTGGTCAACTTAATATAGCATTAAATGATTGAATTTTATTACCTAAACATAATAATTGTATAATAAATAATAATTTGAAATCGTCCTAGGTTGACTTTTTAATATAGTAATTATATTTATTTGGAACCGAGGGCGTATAATGGTGTAAGCTACAAAAATAAATAAATAAAGAAAAGAGGTAAAAGATAGTTGATTACTTTTAATTTGCATAATCTTCATAAGAATGTCTCAAATTTAGATTACTCCCCATAAAAGAAGTTATTTACAATGTAATAACTTCAGAGAAAAAAAAAATTAAAATGGACAAAAATTAAGGAGTAATTTGACTTGTAATCAAATTGTTGTTACGTACCCTTGTTGGAAGTTTCTAGACGGTCGTTTATTTCAAAAGTTTGTTAGTTGCAATGGATATAAGATCAAAGGATTGTTTCATTTAATCACCCAATTGTAGTTCTTAACGCAAACAGTTTAAAAAAAAAAATTTAAATTGTTTATTTTCTTTAGAACAACTTTTTTATTGAGCAATGCTATGGTCACAAAAAAGTTACAGATTTTTTTTCACAAAATCTTAGTTGGCGGTTATTAATTGGTTGCACAGTTTACGTGCCCGCAACTAACTAATGAAAAAATCAATCAAAAACTGACAACAAGACTTTTGTGACCAATTTTTTGTGCCCAAAGTATTACCCTTTTTTTTATTTCTTTCGCTCGTTCTTTGTTTCTCTTTTGTTTTTGATTTGAAGTGAAAACTTTCAAATGAGATGATATCTAGACATAAGTTAGATCTTCATATCATATGGATCCTCCCAACATCAGCAAACGTTTTAGCAGCATTGATTTTGCTCCCAAAAGCAAAGGCACTGTGGTAAGGGTTTGTTTTAGCAGCAAATTATACACAATAGTGTAAAAAGATTAGCCAAAGTTGAAAAACAAGGCTGCAGGTTGCTAGAGCTCTCCATGTGTTCGAAAACTAGCTTACTCTAACTAAGGGCCTGATTGTTAAAACTAAAAATTAAGATCTGAAAACTGATATCTGAAAAAGTAGAGCTTAAAACATTAAGACATCATCTTTTGACTTAAAAATTTGGCTATTTTTAAGAGATACTTAATTTATTAAGTGATATAATATTGCATTATCAAACAATCTTATTTTTAATATCACTTAAAATTTTCCTAATTAAGCTCTTAATTGAGTTACCAAACAGGCCCTAAGTAGATGTTATAGGTACACCAAAACCTGTTAATTTCATGATCTAACTTAAACATGCAAATACCAACATCTTATACAAAAAAAATTCAATGTGATCTTTGATGTTCATACCCCCTAGAAATTTATATTTTCACCAAATTCTAATGCGGTATGTTTCTTTTTTGCTTTCTACGTTTACTTGTTCTTGTAAATTTGGAAAGAGAAACATGTTTTCATCTCACAATTACTCGAGTAGATATTGAGTGCAACGGTTGAAGGGTTCCTAAATTCTAATCAAACATGCTTAACTAAATCAATCCAGTATCAAGATTGCTTTGATACCAATTGAGAGGGCACGTGTATCAGTTAGCTATTACTTAGCTCTGATACCAATTGAGAGATCGATTCCTCTATGATACTACTTTAACAATATGATGGTGTACTCACAACTAGATCATTAAGCTCAACCAACAGCTCTGATACCAATTGAAACGTTCACACTTACTGAAGAATTAAACACAGATGTTGCAGATTGTATGGCTTAATGTGTTTGATGCTTTCTTGCCTTTGAATATATTGAAATAAGACAGTTTTCTATTGTAATTGTAATGATCAAACCTTTGATATAAAATAGTTAATCATGGATCTTATAACTGTTTGAATGATTAAAATATTAATACACAATCTATACAGACTCAAATAGATTAACTTTGAAAATAAAAACAAATGTTTGATAAAAAGTGAAAACAGTTAAGATTAGGTCAAATAGCTAAGATTGTAAAACAGAGTTATGCACAACGAAATTGATTTAAGTAGTAATCTTAAGACAAGTTATGATCTTATATTATGTGTGTAATGCCTTGATGATTATAAACAATGTAAGTGCAGTTTGATGATCAATTGAAAAGAATAATATAAATAGTTTAGTTCATACACAAAGCTAGAAATAAAATGCAGAAATGTAAAGAGCTTGAGGATAGAGATAATGACACAGTTATTTAAGGTGGTTCGGATCTCAATATCCTATATCCACTCCTCACAGCCCTCTGGCTCTCGTGAAGCAATAATCCACTGTGATTCTTCCAATTACATATAGATTATTGAGATCGAAGGAAAGATCTCAATTTCTTCTCAACTGGTTGGTTCTCCAACTAGGTTCTCTACAAAATACACAAAGGGGGGTTGCTTCCTAATACAATGACTCTAAGTAGTCGAATGAAGCTTCTGTTGTAGGCTCAATGTCACTGTGTGACTTCTGCTTATTGTGCAGCTGTTATCAAGAATAGTTGTGCTTTTGCGTTTCTTGATCTGACAGTTTGTGAGTGATTGTTGATTGTAATGGGATGGTTAATGCTTGTATAGCTTGGATATCAATATCTCAGGCTATTCTTCACAGACTAATACTTAGTTGTTGGGTGATGTAGAGTTTCTCAACTCTAATCTCTCTTGTCTATGTATCATTCTTTGTGTGAGCTATACCATCCTAATCACTCTCAGTGACTCTTCTTGTGTTGTGGAGAACTTTCCTTTATATAGGCAATGATTGGATTCTTTTAGGGTTTGGAATATCTTTTTAGGGTTTGTCTCAGTAGGTTTTCTTCCAATGAGAGTTTAGTACATGACATGTCACTGAGACAGTTATTGCTAAGATATCTTAATTGTTTTAACAAAATAGTTAAGTTGTACAACACATCTTAGCTGTTATGTTATGCATATCAGATTCTTCTTGGATGTTTATGTTTCTAGTAGGTCTTTCTAACAATTTTCATTCAGTACATTTTGACGTTAAATGTTCAAGTTATTTACATACTTATTTGACATACCCTGCTCTTTGAACTACTGATTTATATGTTTCTGAGTATTTGTGAAGATCTGATTGGATGTTCATTGAATCGATAGTTATAATTCCCTGCAATCTTATTTCTCGGGTATCCATGTGTTGACAAGGTGTTTGATAAATTGCCTACTAGTACAGATCACTGTGTAGGGGAAATCAATAAAAAATATTGCATCTCCATTTGAAAACCCTATAAATTCTCACTCTACCAGATTCACAATAAAGTCCAGAACAAACAATTCATCTTGAATCAGTTATTCAATACGACACTGGTGCCAAGATCACTGAAGACATGAAAGAATCTGGAATTTTCCCTCTCTTCAATCTGAATGATAAAGATTTCAGCAACAAACTGGCTGAAGAATTCTATACAGTTATGGACCATCCTGATGGAAGAACAAATTCTCTCACAAGCTGGATTAGAGGAATATATATGCGAATTTCTCCTGTGATTATATCAAGAGTCCTTGTTAGTCCCGAAGGGCTCACTTTAGGATAGAAGGGGGGGTTGAATAGCCTAATGACAAAATTAAAATTTGTTACAAGTTTTCTTTTCCTTAAGCAAAGTTCAGCCAAATTATAAACTAAGTTGTGGCAGCAGAAAGACTAAGGAAGGAAACTGCAGAGAAGGCCTGCTAAATTTGTAGAAACAATTCAGCAGTCTTCTATTGCTGATATGCTATGGATAGATCATAAGTAATGAAAAATAATAAGCAGTTAAAGAAACTCTATGAACACAAGTATTTGGAGTGGTTCACACTTTAAATAGTACTACATCAACTATCAAGATGGCCAATCTTGGATTTAAAATGTGCACTATTTTATCCACTAAAATGATTACAAGGATCACTAATGGATCGTGTACAAAAATCCTTTTGACCAAGTGTTTTTTTTGTGAGAGGAATAATCATTAAGATAAATTCATTTTCGTGTGTGCTTTGAACAGAACAACAAGAACAAACTATTTAGAAGCAGGTACTCGAAAGTCTTCTTTGATGAAAGTGACAAAAGGACAGTCCTGATGTACTTTCTGAAAAATTGACGAATACACCCATGTGATCTTGGAGAAGTGTATTTGAGAAGCCAACTAGTATGATCTACTAGATATAATTCAAATTTTATCTAGTTGATGAATATCTTTTACATCTGAGCTGAACTTCCAAATTCCATGTCATCAGCCTTCTTTGACTCGCTGGAGCTCTGAGACCTCAAGGTCTGCTAATCAAAGGCTGCTGATGTGCTTTCTGCTGGTAGCGCTGTCTAACACTTAGTTTATTCTATTCAAAGCTTGATTCTATAATAGCTGCCACACTAACCGGTACGCAGCCCCGTTAGCTACTATACAATATAATCAATGTGATGACTTCAATCAAATCTATACAAATAGGAACAACAATCTCCTCCTATTTGATTGATGTCATCAGCTGTATACAAGAAGGCTTTGAATGCTCTCCAGATGATGATAGTCATGTATGAAAGGACTTTAAATGCTATATCAGCAGACATGTCTCAATTCAGAGCAGCCTTAGTATCAAACTTCTCATCTAAGTTTTTACAATTTGAAAGAATAAGAACATAAGATCAGAAGTGGTTAACTTGACAGGTATATATAAGCATATTAAGAATGAGTCAATTTAAGCTCGATGTTGAAGTCTTATGCAAGAAGATATCCGCAGTTATAATCGCATGAGGTTAAACCAAAAATTCTTATGTATTTCAAACAAGTAGTTTAAAATTACAAAGTTTGAGATAAAGATGCACATATGATAAAGACAAGTAAGGATAGAAAGAATTAGAGTAGCAGGATGTCTATATCAGCATCTTTGAAGTACTATTTGCTTTTCATCACCCCTTGTGCGAATGCACTCAATGCATGGAGCTCTTTGATTTCAGCTTTGAGAGCAGCATTCATAGCCTTCATAGCTTTCTCCTTGATGGCAGCAATCTTTTCAAGATCAGCTTGGGTGGCACGAGCATTAACTCTTTCAAGGTGGTCCAAAAATTGAGTGCTGGCAGTAGTATTTGAGAGGATCAGCTTGGCAAGGGCAGTGTATTGTCTGTTTAGGGCTTCACCAGTAGCAACAAGTTGTGAGTTAAAAAGAGCAGTGATGTTCTCTTGTTGCTTTTCAAACATGTACTTGTGCTCATTAAGGCGAGTCCAAGTGTCATGGCAGAGCCCTTCCATGTCAAGTCCAGTTTTGACAGTAGTGGAGTGGGTGATCTGGACTGTGGAGGTTAAAACATCCATTTGCTTTGCAAGTGAGGCAACAGTAGTGGTGAGAGCCGAGAGCTGAGTGCTAAAGACTGACATTTGAGCACTTGATTCAGCAAGGTAAGCTTGCAGCTCTGGAGGTAAGAGAGAAGGAGTCTTAGCAGAGGTTGAAGTCTGCTGAGGTTGAGTGGATGTGGAAGGAATCTCAGCAGCAGTGGAGGTGTGTTGAGATGTGGGAGAAGAAATGGAAAATTTGATAAGTAGGTCGTGAAGATCAGGAGAGATATGGTTTGGTTTGGCAATGATTGGGGTAATGGGTTTGAAGAGTTTAGGTTGGCTTGCCGTTTGGTATAAAGGATAGAAATGTGAGAAAGAACGATTTCTGGTTCAGAAGAGAATGTAGTGATGGCAAGAGGTTGGTCGTTGAGATCTGTAGTTTGATGTGGAGGAAATGAGGGAGGTGAAGGAATAGGAGAAATAAAAGTTTCATCGATGAAGTAATCTTTCCTAAATCTCCTTCTTTTGCGAGGTGGATCAGCAGTCTCCACCTTACTGGTTGAAGAAATAGAAGAATAGGCTGCTAGACGTTTAGGATTACGCCTACGATCTGAGTTGAGCGCCTCCTCAACAGTTGAGTACTGTTTCTTGTGAGTTTTTCTTATCAAAGAGGATAAGGTCTCCTCCTCAACTTGATGCTCCTCTGATGCAGATTCTTCTTCAGCAGCAGTAGTGTCATGAACCTTTTGCTTTTTGGGAGTGGTGGTAGGTTCCTTATCAATCCTTTTTTGGTTTTAAAGCAGCAATTCTTCAAACATCAGCCTCTGTGTAGGCTATCCATTCATCAATTTCTTTATCTATTGAGGCATCAAATTGTGCCTGGTTGTTTGCAACATGTTTGTCAGCAGCTCTAGCCAATTTCCTGGCACCTATTTCTCGGTTCTGGTTGATCCAAGCACAGATTTCTTTAGCAAGTTCCTTCCTTTTAGCTTTTCTTTGTGCTTCAGCACGTCTTTCTTCCATTATTCTGGTTGATGTTATTCGTCCTGCTATAAGCTCTGCTTCTCATACAGTAGCTTGTTCAGCAGCAGCAGGATTGTTGGCAGCTCTTCTTGCAGCTATGCCAGCAAAAAATATGACAGGATCAAACATGCAAACTGGTGGAGCTGGTGTGGGAGCATCCATTGCTGGGGGAATAGGAGCTTCTCCATTTGCAGTTCGCTTTTCATTTAGCAGCTTGTGGTAGGTGTTGATGAATGTTGAGGTGAACTGAATTGATTTAGTCATGTTTTTCACTTCAGCAAGCTGGATAGAGGCATCAAGATTGGGATTAGATCGAAGAAGCACATTGATGAGGCGTATAAAGGGCCTTTGTTGGTCAGTGGTCCCTTTGGCATTGAATAGTGCGGAACAAAGATGGCTGTAGATTACTGTAGCCCAATCTAGCTGAGTGTTGAGATGTACTACCTCAGAGTATTCTAGCTATTCTTTGGAAAAAATGTCATGAGAGCCCAGTTTGAACTCTATGCTTTTGTCAATCAGATGGCTGACGAAGTAGATGTCTTCAGAAAATAGCTTCCTGTACATCCTGCCTTGTGATTCCTTGGGAGTGTTAGCAACTCTCATCATTGTCTAAGCAGTGTCCTTTTCTTTTTTGAAAAGTTTAGATAAACCTTCAAGAGCTAGTCCTATAGTTTTGGCAATGGTCCTAGGGGAGATCATAAAGTGTTCTCCTCGAATCCATCCTTAAATGTTTGATTTAACTTTGGCAGGGGGATATGCCATGAATGTGTAGAATTCTTCAGCCAGCAAGTTACTGTAATCTGTATCTTTGAGAATGAACATAGACAGTAGCCCTGACGCATTCAAGTTGTCGTAGATCTTTACTCCTGATGCAAATTGTTGAACAGATTGAACATCAATGCACATCCCCGGCACGTAGAGTTTGTCGTCTAGCTTAATCACTGGATTAGGCTTTTCTGGAGGTACTAAGGGAGCAAGTGGGCAAATGCGGTTAGGTTGCATGGAATCTTTACCGGAAGATGAAGCGCCAGCCTTAGATTTAGCATTGTTGAAGAGTAGAGGAATCAGTATAAGATTTACAGAGAATTAATTTAGGGCACATTTTGAATAGAACATGAAGGACAGGTGCCAAAAATTAAGACTTTTTACCTATCTAGACAGATAATGATACAGAGCAATTAAGTACTTAATATCAAGAAAGTCCATAATGTGTTGAAAGACAATTTGAACAATCGTTCCCAGAAGTGTGAATAGGTAAGAGCAGGGGTACTGAAAACTTATGACTATTTCATAGCATAATCTCATTGAAGTAATAAGCAGGAGTTACAAAACATATACAGCAGCAGTTGCGACATAAATCATTAGGCATTTTGCATTTTAATTGAAGAAATTACTTGAAATGACTGAGAGAAATGAAGTTGAGACTCACCATTTCTGCAGATACTGGCAAGAATCAAAGAGATATATAGAGAAAATGGAGAATTCTAGTACAAGCGATACAGTTCAAATGGGTTTTTAAGAGAGAGAGAGAGAGAGAGAGAGAGAGAACTTTTGAAATTTCAAGGGTTTGTAAAAATTTGCGAAATGGCGGTTGGGGCTTTTTATAGGGAAGTGTGAAATGGTCTTTTCAACTGCCCCTTTTGAGTTATGATTGACGGCTATGTAATTGAGTGTAAGTCATAAAGTGTCTTTCAGAAAGCTAAAGTCAACAAAGTAAGATTCGGTTCCTATATTTTAACTCTCATTTAAATCATAGTTAGAAGACTTACCTGGATAACTCTTCTAAGTGTTTTATCTACAAAACTGAGTTAGTGCAAGATACATAGAGTCCGCTGATAGTAGCATAAAATAGAATTAATCAAATTAAATGAAAGTTAAGCAGTTGGATCAAGCATACCAAGCTCTTTCCTTAGATAAGCAAACCTCATTGTGTCTAGTGGCTTTGTGAAGATATCAGTTCAAGCTTCTTTGAACAACTTTAATAATTGCTGACGTAGATTTGTACTATCAGAGAGAGATCATGTTTTTGAAGAGTTGAGACCCTCCTACTGTCAATAGTCTTGGATTATCATTACAGCATGGATCATTGAGATGTTGCCATCTTCATTATGCTTCTTTCTGAAGACCCATTTTGGGCCAATCACCGTCTAATCAGTAGGCATTGGAATTAGAGATAATGCTTTGCATTTTTGAAGCTAATTCAGCTCTTCTGTAGCTTCAGTCTAATTTGGATCTTCAAGGGTCTCATCAGCTTTCATGGGTTCAAATGTTGATACGAATGTTGTTGAGTATGAGCACTCATTTTTTCGCACTTCTTCTGAACTGAACACATGTATTGAGATCTTCAAAGGTGAGAGATTGGATGATCTCTGGTTATTCTGATTTCAGTTTAGAGATCATGTATTGCTGATTCTTCTTTTAATGAATCTTGAATGAGAATCAGTAGCTCTTGATGTGAAGGATGATAAGTTGACTGAGGTGTGAAATAGTAAGTGTTAGCAGAGATTGGTTTTAGCCTCATTGTTTTCCTCAGCAGAGCTTGAGTTTGCTGTTCCTTATGTTATTTTTAGAAGAATCTAGGATTTTCATTTGTGGCTTGATGAAGCTTCTGAGTTTGAAGCTTTGAAGAGTACCTGTCTTATCATCAACAGAATCATCAACAATATTTGGAGCCATATGTGGCTCAAAATATCAAATGAAACGTATGCATATATTCTACTATCTTTAGAGTTAAATGAGGTTTCGAATTGAAGATTCTAAGGACTTTTAAGTTATAACAAACCCAAAGAAAATTCATCATCGGCTTTAGTATTGGAGGTATCTCTATGTTTTCTACCACTGTAGATAGCATAGCATTTGCAGCCGAGGATTTGTAATGTAACCAGTATTAGGGACTTTGCTTCTTCATATGACGCTGAATCATGCTAGTGTTAGTAGCTTCTTCCTAGAGGTACTTTTGACAGCTTTTTGCTTGAACATGTATAGTCTTTGTGGCTTCAATCTTCGAAGATTGTTCTTTCTTTCTGTTGCACCGTTCTGTTTAGGTGAATGGTCAGCAGAGAAGTTGTGACTGATCCCATGGTCATTTCTGAGCTTGGTTACAGTCATCTTTGAAAATGTTGATGATGTCGTCAAGTTTTTGCGATTGAAGTCTTCAGTAGACCTTGTACTGATCAAGTATTGAACTTCTAAGAGCATTAATATCTTCTAGGTATACAGTTCCTTGTCTTCTTCCAAATAGCAGGGAGGAGCGCGATTTTGGATTCATGATGTTGCGCTTTGTTACAGATAGCTCGTAGACAAGTTCTTTGTTGCAGAGTTAGGCTTTTTAGGACATCTTTCAGCAGCTCCCGTTGACTTTGCTGATGCAAAGGAATTTCAGTCGAAGTAATAGCTTAGTAGAAGACTTAGCTTATAGAACAACTTTTAAAATAATAATAGTTGTTCCGCAAATGAAATGACTCTACAGTTAAGTATGGTTAGTATACACAAGTAATAGCTGATCAAGTAGAGTTTTAAGCCCAGAGTGTGATAGTAACCTAGAGTTTTCAACACCAAAGGTTTATAGATTTCAGCAGTTCATACTCAAGGTTAGATCAAGAACAGAATTAACAATTTTCAGAGAATCTGTGGTATATGATAAATGTACATAATTTAAGCATCAGAAACACAATAGATCTTCAGAAATCAAATGACCATAAAACTGAAGAATCATACACTATTTAACTTTAAAAAGGACATTAAATTCAACAGCTCATGGATTTTGAGATATAGGCATATATCTGTTGGAAGAACTAAAGCTTCAATCAAAATGAAATAGAGTGTCAAGAAACACTAACTATTGCTGCTTAGAAACAGAGAATCTTGGGACAAGAAGATTTTTTTAAAATAGAGAAGCTTGTGCTCATGAAGTAATTGTGAAATTTAAGATTTGATCCCTACTGTTTTAAATAACTTTGGTAAGGTTTCATTAGAGGTTTAGCGAAAACTTACCTGAGATCCTTTGATATCAGCAACGTTTGACACCTGGCTGATAAGAAGTCATCGTAAAGAGAAGAATGAAGATTAACTAAAGGAAAGAGTTACTCCGTATGTTTCAAAAAGATTGTCGTTTTAAAATTGTGCACACATATTAAGAAATTTTATAGGTTAACAAATATACCCTTATTAAATATCTTTAATTTTTGTGCTAGGAGTAGTTGAAATTACTCCATTGAGTAATTTCAATTCGGATTTCAGCGTGGATTTCTTAGTTCTAAGTATCATGAGTACTAATCTGAGGGTGTTGAATTCCTCAAGCTTGTATTGAGTATTCTGGATTTATTCTTACCTCAGGAGACTCATGATGGTACTTACTGCTAGTTTGACTAGGTAAGTACTTACACTTCATTTTCTGAATCATAGATGGATCTCGAGTCTAGAGAAACAAGACACATAACTAAATGTCTGCTCGGTAGAATCTTGATCTTCATTCTCATCAGAATCAGTTTCAGACCATGTACGTAGCAGTCTGTCTATGTAACACCCGAGAGTTTCGTACTAGTATTACTTGCATAGTTGCACGTCATTTGCATTTCGTGACATTTTGTGTTTATATACTTTACTATGATAATTTATTAATTAATTATGAAAAAATATTAATAAAATATAATTAGACCAAATTAAGTTTAATTAGTTTGAGTAGTAATTAATTAAGAATATGGAAAGTTAATTAATATTAAATTATTAATTAAACATCACATTTATCAAACCGCCATTGTTGTCCAATTAGGTGTGTTTAGCCAACTTCTTTGACCGGTTGACTTGGGCTTGAATTAAATAGTTGAGACTTCAACTTTCAGCAAAGAAAAAACACACACACAAATACCTTAAACACACACAAACAACCCATCACTCTCTCTTTCCTCCTGTTTCAAAGCCGTGAGTTATTTTCTCGGTACGTGATCAATTTGGTTCCCATTTCTCGAGCTTTCAATGAACGGACACCGTAGGATCAACGTGCTTAGCTAGTAGATCAATATCTTCAGAAGATTTCGCGTTTTAATCGGTGGTTTTGCGACATTAGTAAGTTACTGTTTTTAGCTCGTAATATAAAATTGTCTCATTTTAATTTTAGTATGATCCATGCTAGTAAACTAGTTACTTGTGATGAAATATTATATGTTTCATGCATGTATAATTTTAATTAGCTTGGATTATTTAAATAATGGCTCTACTTGTTTAAGTAGCTTAATGGGATAATTAAATTGACGTACTACGAACACGAGCTAAAATAACGATGTTTAGAATCGTCGTGATTTGACTCCACGGAGTTTATTGTTGATACAGTTTGATTATGTTGGAAAAGTGGGATTAATTCCTATGATTATTAAATGTTATTTTGGGTAGAAGTACCTCTACCGAAATAAGTTAAATGTGATGATGTGCTTGATATGTAATTGCGAGCCAGTTATGGGTTTACCCAATTTAGTGGCAATTAAGTGTAAATCAGTAATTGATACTTATGAACCAGTTAGTTGTAAAACCATATTGTGACAAGTGTCAATGTTCAACAAATCATAACCAGCTGGTAAACTAATTCAGGGGGTGTATGGACCACCGATGACTCACGAGGGCAGGGGCTAGTGTTAACTGTGGTTGGTCCATTTGCTCGGCCTACGCCCCGCTGTTGGGCCCAATAGGGGAGACACACTTCTTGCTAGCCGAAGTGCCCGACGTCGTAAACCCAGGTCATACTGGACTGGGGGAAACGATTGTCATTCGTGCGCACACTACTAAAGAGACAGTTATTCAGTTATTGCCGAGCACATGATACAGAAGAGGTGATAAGGTTGAATGTTGTCGGAGGTGTACCTCGACACTGTATCATTTTAAAGGTGTTTATCCAGTTGTTCTTATACAGTTAAATATGTGTTACGGTGATACAGAAGCATGCTATTATTGTTTATTATGCAATATGATTTACTGTTATACAGCTCAGCATGCCAGCATGTCATGTAGTTGCATGGTAGTAACGTACTGAGTCTTTGACTCACCCCATCCTTTTATTTCATTTTTCCTTAGATCGCAGGAACCCAAGAGGTTCTGATCGGTGAGGCCGGTACAGTACGTGAGTGTACGTGGTAAACTTTTGGGGTAGTTACTTTTACTTGTGGTACATACGTACTCGGTGATGACGATGGATGATAGAGTTATGAAAACTCTATTTTGGATAATAGTAATATGATGTGTATATTGTTACTCGTTACTTCCTTTTGTGCCGACACGTGGTGTCATGGCATTGTATATATGACATGTTGTCTATGTGACTTTGTTTATCTCAGTTGATTCCGAGCTTGTTAGCTCGTTGAGGTTGTTGTTTATAGTTGTGTTTTGTGAGCTCGTGTAGCTTCGTACTATTGTGATAATGACAGGTTGTGGCCGTTTAGTTATCTTGTGTTTGTGTCGAGTTGGTTTGACTCCCTTATACAGGTGCATGTTAATTATGATGTATGTGTTTCACGTCTCCATTTGGGTTTTCTACGTAGGAGCTCAAATGGGGGTGTGACAGGCTATCCTCAACGTCTTCAGCCATCAAGCCGAATTAAAAGAAAGACTTTTGAAGAATTACTTCTTATCAGCTTCATAGGAATATGAGGACCTAAGTTGACACAACTTTGTTAAAAATTAAACAGTTAAGTTCATAGGTCTTAAGAACTTGTCCTTCCCTACATCATAATGACCTTCAGTCCAATATTGGGACGAGGTATAGATGTAGGTAGCATATAGTGAGCCATTGGATCTTCCTCTCAAGAGGTTAATCTTGGAAAAACAAGTTTTCAAAGAGTTAAGCTCTGATACCAATTGTTAGTCCCGAAGGGCTCACTTTAGGCTAGAGGGGGGAGGGGGTTGAATAGCCTAATGAAAAATTAAAAATTTTCACAAGTTTCCTTTTCCTTAAGCAAAGTTCAGCCAAATTATAAACTAAGTTGTGGCAGTGGAAAGACTAAGGAAGGAAACTGCAGAGAAGGTCTGCTGAATTTGTAGAAACAATTCAGCAGTCTTCTATTGCTGATATGTTATGGATCGGACAGATCAAAAGTAATGAAAAATAATAAGCAGTTAAAGAAACTCTATGAACACAAGTATTTGGAGTGGTTCACACTTTAAATAATGCTACGTCCACTACCAAGATGGTCAATCTTGGATTTAAAATGTGCACTATTATATCTACTAAATTGATTACAAAGATCACTAATGGATCGTGTACAAAAATCCTTTTGACCAAGTGTTTTTGGGTGAGAGGAATAATCAATAAGATATATTCACTCTCGTGTGTGCTTTGAATAGAACAACAAGAACAAACTATTTAGAAGCAGTAAATCTGAAGAATCAAGGGACTTGCAGCTTCTTTGAGTTTGTTGGAGTGTTTGTTCTATCCTGGGATCTCTTGGATGCACTTGAAGATTGATACTTTGAAGAGCTGATTAGTGAATCCATCCAAGAGTCCACCTTTTAGCGTCTTCAAGTGTTGAATATATATACTCAGGGAAATCCTTGAAGCCGTTTGAAACAGATCGTACTTGGTGGAAGTACAACGTTTAAATGCATTAAATGCATATTGTTGTTGGTCTTCATTTTCAATAAAGTTTCACTCTGATCTTGGTCTTCATGTGGACAGACTGACAGTTGATGCAGGCGGCTGTGCAGACTTTCGCAGGTACTCGAAAGTCTTCTTTGATGAAAGTGACAAAAGGACAGTCCTGTTGTAATTTTGAAAAACTGACGAATACACCAAATGGGTAATCCTATTTAATACACCCATGTGGTCTTGGAGAAGTATATTTGAGAAGCCAAATTGTATGATCTACTAGATATAATTCAAATTTTATCTAGTTGATAAATATCTTTTACATCTAAGCTGAACTTCCAAATTCCACGTCATCAGCCTTCTTTGACTCGCTGGAGCTCTGTGACCTCAAGGTCTGCTGATCGAAGGCTGCTGATCTGCTGGTCTGCTGGTAGCGCTGTCTAACACTTAATTTATTCTATTCAATGCTTGATTATATATAATAGATGCCACACTAACCGGTACGCAGCCCCGTTAGCCATAATACAATACAATCAATGCGATGACTTCAACTAAATCCATACAAATAGGAACAACAGTCCTCAACATCGCAAAGACTGGTCTTAGCTCTTTGATGCCCAAGGAATTGGATAGGCAGGGCTGGCCCAAGGGTAAAGCCACTAAAGCCTTAGCTTTTGGCCTCATAAAAAATTAGGCCTCACAATTTTTTTTTAATAAATAAATAAAAATAAAAACTATTTATTTTAATATTTTTTTTGAAATGTTAAGAGTAACTCTTAGTTTTTCTCACTCGCTCATAAATCATTTAGCAATTTATGAGCCTGGAAATTTTGAGTTTTTGTAAGGCGTGACTATTTTGTATGAATTATTATTTGCGTTAAACTCAGGTAGTAAAAATATGCAACATAAGGATATGTGTATCGTTGTTGTTATACAAGAATCGAAATGTCTTATTTCATTTTTTTAAAATATAGGGAAGACATTTGAAAATGCTATAATTTCTGCCAAATAAATTGTTGTAGAAATGAATATAAAACCTAATTAAGTTCCGTGAAAAACGTACTATTCGTAGAAAAAAATAATTTGCTGAAATTATTGACAGTAAAGTTATAAGATTCACTGGAGAATCATTTAAAGTTGATTATTTCTTGTACATAATAGGTACAACAATCACTTCATTTCAAAGTAGATTTGAACAATTTAAAATGTTTCAAGATATTTTTGGTTTTCTATTCAGTATTGAGATTAAGATCATTGGATAATGAAAATTTTATAAAAAAAATGTCTTAACCTTGAACTTTCATTAAAGCATAATGACAACTCTATATTGATGGGTTCGATTTATGTACAGAACTAAAAAATGTAAGAGAAATTATACTATAATAAAACTTGATTCTTTTTCAAATGCGTATATCACTTGTAGAATAATGTTAACGATTCTCGTAACTTTTGCTTCGGAGAGTGATCTTTTTCAGAACTAAAATTAATAAAATCTTATCTGGGGTCAACAATATCTCAACAAAGATTAAGTGAACTAGCTTTATTATCGATTGAAAAAGAATTGTTAAATGAAATCGATTACAATAATTTAATAAATGATTTGCATCCCAAAAAATACAAAAAATAAACTTTAAATAGAAATATAATAATTTTAATAATTTTTTTAAAAAATGCCTCATTTTAAATTTGCTTTAGGCCTCCGTAAGTGTTGAGCCGGCCCTGTGGATAGGGCATGGGATCAAATGCGTGGAAAAGGTACTAAAATGAAACCCATGGCAAAGATGCTCCAAAAATTCTTCCCGGGAGACGCCTACTATATTAGTCACTTGGTGGACAAGAAAGAGTATTGAGTTCAAGAATGGCTCGCACAATATCTTTACAAAAGAACGTTTAATGTACACCAGCAGCGCCATCGTAACCAAGACCAAGCTAAATCGGCCATAGATTCTTTACAAACTTCTATGTGTGACTGTCTTTCATGTCAAAGGAACTCAGAATCAGCAAAGACCATTCGTGCGTCTTATCAATGTTCTTCTCAGACACGACAAAGATCGATCTCAACTCTCAGATCACTGCCCTCGAACTAAAGCCTGTAAATAAAACTCATCAATTCACTGGCACATTCATTTCCAAGTATCCAGAGAAACTCAATGTTTTCATTTCCTCAAACGAAGCTGAAGCACCAAATGGTCCTTCACGACCCAGAAAGTCTAAACGAAAAGTCAAAACTGAAACAGCAACTACTGAGGAGGGACTTATTTTTGAGGAGGAGCTAGACCCTGAAACTCTTGTGAAAGATTAAGACACTAATCTGGATGACAAACAACAAACATCACAATGACGCAAAGACAGAAACACGAAGGGAAGATGACTAAGTGTGTAAAATTGGAGAAGTCTCTCTTGTACTTTTTATTAATTATTAATAAGGTGCAAATAAGGAGGAATATATATACACCCACAAGCATCCTAATCTTATGACACCCCCTCAAGTGGGAGCATGGAGATCACGAACTCCCAACTTGCAAAGAAGAGAATCAAACTGTGACTTGCCCAAAGCTTTTGTAAAAATATCTGCCAATTGCTCCTTTGAAGAACCAAGTAACACAAACCATCCCGTCAGTGAGTGGCGTGTAAGAGGACAACTAGCCCAATCAAAATCGCACCAATTGGACAAAGACAGCTCACTGTCCGAACGATGGAAAATACCTTGGCCTGGATTCCCTTTCAAGTAATGAACAACCCGTAGAGCTGACTCCCAATGTTCGTCCTTGGGATGTTGAATGAACTGAAATAAAATATGAACCAAGTATGGTAGATCCGGCCAAGTCACAGATAAATAGATGAGACTACCAATAAGCCTCCTATACTTTTCTGGGTCAGCAATTTATGGTTTTGCTCAATGGGGAAATTAGTTGGTTTAGCTCCCAACAACTCGATCGGTCTCCGCAATAATATCGAGGGCATATTTCCGTTGACAAAGAAAAATTCCCTCAGAACTCCGAGCAACCTCCAGCCCAAGAAATACTTTAAAACACCTAAATCCTTCATATGAAAACATTTACTCAAATAGCTTTTAAATGTAGTCAACACTTCTTTGTCATTTGTTCGGAATATGTCTGTGAAACAGGTATTGCATATGTTTGCATATTCCAATATATACAGTGATTTGCTTGTTCCCATTACAACGCATCACTACTAGAAAGCGGACAATTACCTACGGAAATTTCCGTAGATAATTACCTACGGAATTTTGAAATTACCGACGGAATTCCGTAGGTAAAGTGGCGGACATTCAAATTACCTACGGAACACGTTCCGTAGGTAATTTCCGTCGGTAATTTTGGAATATTATGAGAATATTCCAATATTTCCGTCGGTAAATACCTAGAAAAAAGCGCTAAAATTACCGACGGAATTTCCGTAGGTAATTACAAAGTTCCGTAGGTGATTACCTACGGAATTTCCGTGGGTAATTACCGACGGAATTCCGTAGGTAATTACCGATATTTAAATGGCCATACACTCTGCGTATCACTCTTTCTGTATCTCACTCTCTTTGTATCTCTCTCTCTCTCTTCTCAGATATAACCACCGCCGCCGCCACTCCTTCGCCACCACCGCCCCTCCCCCCACCTTCGCCACCGCCCCCCACTGCTGCCAGGCCATTACCGCTGCCTCACCACTGCGAATTTAGGGCTTGAAATCTCTTTCTCCTCTTTCGTGTTGGTAAGCAAAATCTTTCTCTTTACACACAAGCATACATAGTTCCATTTTGCTAGTGTAGTTTGTTTGAAAAATGGTCCATTTTGCTAGTGTAGTTTGATTAATTTTTATATTTTGTCATTATACAAGTTGTTGGAAGGAAGGCATTACCCTTGCCGCACTCCACATTAATTGGGTTTGTTTCTACTGACCGGCATCTAGTTTAGTTTGTAAAGGAATTAATTTTAATATCTTCCTGTGAGGTTTAACAAATAGGTTGGAAGACCCTTAGGAATGATTTCTTTAGTTATTCAAATCAAACTTTCTCCCCCTTTCTTATTGAGCCTTTAAAATTCTATTGTAATTTATTTATTCATTCTCCTCTTATTATTATTATTATTATTACTAACAAGTAAAACCTAATTTCTTGTCGTCTTCCATGTCTTTCTTGGGTTTATGTACTGAGTATGGAGGAGACTGGAAACAAGCAAGAATCCTTGGTATTTTAATAAAGAGCATTTGTAACAGGAAGAATTAATGGATTAGGGAGAATGTTTATTTATTTATAACAAGTGATTTCTATACATACATTCATGTAAAAGAAATGATAAATGATTTCTATACAATTATTAAGGAGGAAAAACGAGTGGTGAAAATAGTCGCGTGAGTGAACCAAGTGCTAAGATGACGGACGGGCTTCACTGATTTTGTTTTTAAGTGTAGAGAGAAAATATGTAGCTCAATCTGAGAGAAGAGAAAACGTTCAACAACAGAAAATTCCAAGCATATCATATTTTGAGCAAAATAGCTCTACTAGTAGTAGTATCAACAATAATTACAATTAGATTAGTTGATCTTTCAAATTGGCTAAATTATGATCTTATGATGATGTTATCAAATAATTGGGCTCACTCGAAGAATTATTTATTAGCAATCAAAAAAGGTAGTTCAAGTGCTTACAACTAAACTCAATAGATAAATATACTCGGTACTCTTGTCTTGACATTTCATTCCATTCATGTTATTTAAATTCCAACATGCATTTGTGTACTACTTTACTGCCTTTTAATTGTTTTACTCCCTTCTCCTTTAACAAATTATCTTTTTTTTAATTTTTTCTTACAAAGTTAATGTTTAGGTCTTTTTAGTAATATATATATATGTACCTCCCTTAATGTCCACACTATAGGAATTCTAAGTGTACAACTTCATACATTCCAAATAAACACTCATTTAGGACCAATTTTTTATTTTATGTTAAAAAAGACACCCAATTAGAGTCGAGGGAGGGAGGGAGGGAGGGAGTAGTTTATTTAGATGCGCGTTTAGTATTCCTTACATATTGTTAGAAAGCAAAAATCTAAAGGCCCTTAAAGACTTTTTGCAACAACCTCACTTACGTCGGTAGGGGTAGCATAGTGTAGTTTTTAAAGATGGTGGTTTTATTTTCTCTATTCTCTAATCAAATAAAAATACGTTAAAACTTTAATTCAAACATTGGTCAAATTGACAATACTTATTTGGGTACAGTGTGAGTTCTATTGTAGAACTTCAACGGTTGGAAAGTGAGGGCTACGGTTGGAAAGTGAGCCTAGCTTGAATTGGGCTCGACTTACAGTTCATAGGGCCCAAAGGTTGAGAAATTAAACTCTCAAGTCACATCTTAAGATGAATGTAAATAATATGCATAGTTTAGCCAAGCGATAATTTCAAAAACTATATTAATCATTCCACTAATACTTTGAGGGTATTAAAGAGAAGTAATATAGAGTAAACTTTTTTTTTTTTTTATTTGTGTAAATTTAATATGAGACACTTATTTTAGAGCAAAAAAATTGATAGAATTGATCCTCGAAACCAAACGCGAACTAGTTATCTCTTTTTTTTAGTATTAAGGAATAATGGAGGGAGTATAATGTTTTGACTTTGGGTATAAGTATCTTCTCTCTCCTCTTCCCCTCAATCTCTCTTCCACATAGCAGACATATGTTAAAAAGCTGCAATCACCATTCACCAAAAATGTAAGGGACCATACTTTGTACAGATTCAATGGAGCTATTACAATTTTTTACATTTTCTTGATATAAAATAAAATGATGACAATTGATCAACTTGACTATTGACTGTGAAGTCGACTCGAGAATTTGTATTTAGTGTTGTCGTATTAAAATAAAAATGACAAATTAGTTGGGTAACTATGTGGATGCTATGAAATTCATGGTTTTAGTTTTATTTAAGTTGTTTACTTTATAATGTATGAAATTCATAGTTTTAGTTTTATTTAAGTTGTTTTTATATTTGTTATTTGACTCTAAGTTATTTAGCTCGTTGAGGTGTGTGGTTTTAATACCGTTCTTATTTTTTTGTTACAGAATGAATATAAGACCAAGGTTCGGATATAGAGTTCCGGGTCAAATATTGAGTTTAACCCAATTATGGTCAATTTACAAAGGGAATTGACTCAAACGCAGCAAACCAATTGGTTGATATGGAGGAAAGGGAGAATCAGCGTCAACGGACCATGGCGGAGATGGAGGAAAGAGAGAATCAGCGTCAACAAGTCATGGCGCAGTTGTAGGCAACAAGTCCAACAACTCTTGCAGCAACAGACCCGCCAGAGAGTCAACCCCTTCCCCTAAATCACTTGCCCGCAACTTATTTCAAGACATTTAAACTTGCTTTACTTTAAGTTTATGTAACTTTTGATTTGTATTTGAATTTGAATTGTTACTTGTGTTTGAATTTATGAAACTTTGAATTGTTGTGTTTGAATATTTGTTATGTCTGTTTGAATGATTATGTGTTTGAATTGTTATATAACTTTGAGATCAAATAGGTACCAAAAATATCAGTAATTTATATATTTTAATTATTATTTTTAATTATTTTTTTAATTTTACCTACGGAATTTCAGTAGGTAATAACAAAATTTTCGTACGTAATTACCTACGGAATTTCCGTAGGCAATAACAAAATTTTCGTAGGTAATTACCTACGGAATTTCCGTAGGTGAATTCCGTAGGTAATTACCGACGGAAAACTCCGTAGGTAATTACCGACGGAGAATTCCGTAGGTAATTACCGACGGAATAGGCTCCGTCGGTAATTACAGTCCGTCGGTTGCCGACGGAATATACTGTCGGTTTTTAATAATTACCGACGAAAATTTGTAATTAACTACGGAAAATTCCGTAGGTAATCACCGTTTTTCCAGCAGTGCATGTTTCAGAAGTAGCTAAAAGGGCTGCGTACCGGTTAGCGTGGCAACTTGATGAAACAATGCATAGGTCATTAGACTAGGAAGTTTTTGTACATATCCGAGTCTTTGTCCTACCAAGTAATGATGACTTTTCATATGGATTAACTCTACTAGCGCCAGCAGACATGCCTACCAACAATGTCTCACCAGCAGACATGTCTACCAGTACTAGCAATGTCTCACCAGCAGATATCCCTATCAGCAATGTCTCATCAGCAATATTCACCTCAGCAGTCCTACATCGGCATATCTTAAAGTCAGTCATGCTCTATATCAGACAACTGCAAGAATGTTGATAATTGTCAAGAGGAACATCGGTCGTTCTCTAAGCTACAATTCAAAATAGATCCGTTACAAGATCTTCCTAACAGCTTAAGATATGCATCTATGACTGCGCCTTCACTATTATCCAGAAGTCATTTCCTCTTCCGTGTTTGGTCCCAGTCTTCAAGGTTACAATCCATAAAAGACCAAACACAGTGCGCTATAACCCAGGCCTGCATGTCAAGTCACATTCATCCAGCCTGTACTCTACGAACAGACTTCAAGACAAAGCTTACACAAAGGTCTTTGCCCAACAGTCCCTACAATGTACTCTGATGCATTGATAATTCAGATCTCCAAACGGGCAAAAATCTATCCAAACTACAACGACTCTTTCATCTTCTCCAGCCTATAAAAGAAACCTCTCATCCCTCATATTGTGTGTGTGAATGTGCAAGTGTGCAAGCAGAAATTTGCAAGAACACCAAAGAGTGGGAAAAATATAAGTGTAAGAACAAACACTTTGTGGGAGAGTAATCTGAAATTCCTAAGGCAAAGAAGCTCTGCTTAATCAAGAACTCCTTTCTTGATTTGAGTTTTTTCTTCCTTCGTTGGACTCAGTCTCTTCAGCAGCTATATTTTAAATCCATAGCTAGAGACTAAGCATCCTGCTCATCATTGAAGACTGAAGATGAAGAACCAGATCCAAATAATCCATACAGCATTCATATCAGCAGACTTGTACTATATTATAAGGGTTGTCGATTGTGCAATGAATTGTCATCACTTTTGGCCGAGTGCTTTGCACTCAGTTGCTCAAATACTAGTTAATTGAACAACACATAATATTCTCTTCTTACAACAAATTTATCGAGTTGATACTACAGGAAGACAATATAATAAATGTTGGCTACATCTTCCAATGTATTTTCGATAAATTTGATTTCGTTTTCTTAATCTCTCCTTTTTCTTTCCAAAGAGATTGCTAGGTTAGAGAGTCTAGGTTGATGTATTAAACATATTTGTCTTTGAGCAAACCTCTACTGAATTTTAATATAAATCACATTTTATTACATTCAGCCTTTACTTATCTTTCCTGTAAAATATGCTAAGTATTCTGTGCAATCTAGTTGTGAAAAGAAATTGATGCATGTAATGTAAGATTTAAGTTTGCTGTTGTAATGTTCATTTACCTATTTATTTACAGCTACTTCAATCTTAGTTGTTATACTTATGCTGTTTGTTCTTCCGCTGCTTTACTCTTTTACATATCAACAAAAGTATAACATTTTCCTACCAGCAGTCTTTGTAGACTGCTGATGTTCTTCAGCTGATCCCAAGTATATTAGCTATGTTGCTTAAGTATGGAAGTTGACCTATTCAATTAATCATTTCATCTCTATCTTTCAACATAATATACAAAATAGATGAAATTTTTAATAAAGGTCGTATAGGTTATTCACCCCCCCTCTAGCCCATACTCTAAGCATATCTACATGGACCTAATAATTAGTATAAGAGTTTTTGATTCTGTTGCTCAGATTAGATGTATAGTTAGAAAGATTTGTTTTTAAAATCCTCATTTTTAAAAATCTTTTGACTAGGAGATTAGGAAGTCATTTTGAAAATGCGTTTATAAATCAAAAATCATTTTGGTTTTCAAAACCTTTGTGAGAGAAGATTTCTGTTATGACTGCGTGATTGTTATAGAAAAATCTTTTTAATGAAAGAAGTGAATTCTTCAATTGGCATTATAAAGAAAAGTATCATAGTTAAATAGAGCTCGACTTGCTAAAGATAATATTTGTTGTTAAACCTTTTATTTTCAAATCCATAAAATATCCTCTAGCAAATTTTTAAACTTCATACATGATGGATGAATTACAATGATGTATTTCTGGAAAATTGCCATCTTGATATAAGGCTAACGAACCAATGAACTCTAGCTCAACTGGTACCGCTCACTTCTCTTAACGGAGAGGTTGAGTGTTCAAGTCTCACAGAGACGACACCCTAGTACTTGAAATTGTCGAGTGTTCAAGCCTCGCCAGAGGCACCGTTATTATCCAAGCCTCACCAAAGGCCCATTTAGTACATCTCACTTCTCTTAACAGAGAGGTTGAGTGTTCAAGCCCTACACCATAACCACCCTAGTACTTCACTACTCTTAGCGACTTCTCTTAACAGAGAGGTTGAGTGTTCAAGCCCTACACCATAGCCACCCTAGTACTTCACTACTCTTAGCGAAGAGGTCGGGTCGGGTGTTTAATCAATTTGTTCTAGCCACACCAAAAAGGCATCATAGAGTCATTGTAGCCTTTCAAGACATTAAATAATAATAATAAAGGTTGGGGTAAGGTCTATGTCCCCTCCAACCTTTTATAAAAAATAAAAAAAAAGATATAAGGCTAACGATTGTTTCAATCTAACACCTTTTCGAGAAAGCTTCTCAGTTCAAATACTTATGAGCTTGTATCATAAGAAATTGAGGTTCTTACTAGTATCTATTTGGACATGTCTAAGTGTCAAAAACTTTTTATCATGAAATATGTTGATCCCTACATTCTATGATACTTAGTTTTTGAAGACTTTGCTAATTATCCATCTAAAGAAAATATGTAACTAATCACTGAAAGCTTAAAGCAAAAGAAATCAGAAGATCTCTAAAAGTGATTCAAGGAAAATCAAATTTAAGTCATCTCTGAATCACTGAGAATATTATCTCTTGATCTAAAGACATTTATGATGAAAATGTTCTACTTCAACGGAAAGCTTCTGCCTAAAAGATACACCCAATACAAGTTCTTCAACTACTATGAGCAGATATGTTCAAAAGGAAAAATGAGAAAGTAATTCAGATTTCTAACTTCGTATCTTATTAGATTACACTTATAAGTCATGTTTAAGTAATTATACATTACTAAATGTGCTTACTATATCTCATTTGTATTATTGAATTTCGAGAGCTACTTTTAGCTCATAAATGTTGCTGATCTTTCTATGAGTATTTAAGGCAGGAACTCATATGACAAAAAGTTAAAGATGCAACAAATCTCTCCGTCAGCAGACATCTACTTGGCTGTTGATTTATGAAGGACTGCTGATAACTCATGAATAACTCTCTATGTCCTTCACTCACTCTTATAGCACAACGTCAAATCAATATCTACTGGACTGTAGCACTATTTTATAGAAGTCTACTAATGATTCCAAGATTTTGAGAATGACCACTTCGCCATCATATACACAAAACAGGTCAGTATCTGCTTTGTTATATGCATGCATCCATGTCTGCCGAATCACTCTTCAACTTATTATCAGACATGCTGCATTAATAAAGTCTTATCATACTATGCTCTTCATGATATATCTGTATGCTTGTATGATTTGCTTTATGTTAACGTTTTTTTTTTAATTGGTCAGTACTTTTCCATTGACCTGAAATGTTTTTAAAACATCTTTCAAAATCTGATTGGCTAAAGTTCCATATCGGCCAACATGAACTTCATAAGCTCAGTTGTGTGTGTACTGACTTATAGGAGTAAAACCTTTAAATGACTTGTCTTATTCCTAAGTCTATTAAAGGTGGAGGCACACTTTACGAAGACTGACTATTTCGTTTAAAGTAAAGACTGTTCTCAAAAACTTTGGAAAAATAACAAGCGTACTGGATAAAACAAAATACTTTCGTTTTCAAAAATCTTTCCCAAAATCATGAGAAAGTCAAGACATCGGATTTACAGCCTGGCTTTGCAAAGGCATGTGAAAAGGGCAGATCAACAGTAAAACTCTATTATTTGTCCATCCTTCGATCTAGCCTCCGAGAGAATAAGTAGAGCCCTCCTTTCATTCAAACTCTACTATTAAGAAACTCACATAATGCTTGAGATCTACAAGATGTTAAACACTGATTCAAAAATTTTCTCAAAATGTTACTAAGTACAAATCCTAGAATTCGATCAATTCAACATCTCAACAACTGGGTATGACTCTCTCATATTCTTTCAAAGTTGTTTTGGTTTATTTCTGTTACTTGTGATGAGTTGATTTAAATTTCTCAAAGACGTGTTCTCAAAATCAAAATCTTTATTCATAATTGTGAAAGTTTTCTCGTTATTTCAAAAAAAAAAAAAAAAAAAAGGGGGGGGGCACAGTTATAATAACTAAAAGAAATTTTATCAAAACATCTGTTTCAGAAATCATTTATTATTAAATCTCAATTTTGTTTCTTAAAATTATTTGATAAAAGATATCTTCTTTTGTCTGGTCTAATAGTCTTAAAGTTTCGGGAAAGTGGAATGATGCTCAAAAGAACTATTCAACAATTAAGAAAGAAATGTTATCAACAATCAAATGTATTTCTAAACTTCAAGAAGATCTTTTGAATCAAGAATTTAAATTACGGATTGATTGCAAAGCTGCAAAAGAAGTTTTAGAAAAAGATGTAAAAAATTTAGTATCAAAACAAATATTTGCCAGATGACAAGCAATTTTGTCTGTATTTGATTTCCATATTGAATATATTAAAGGAGAATCAAATTCTCTTCCTAACTTCTTAACTCGAGAGTTCTTGCAGGGATCCCCCACTTAATGTCATGCCGAGGTAGAGCTCAAAGCTCTCGAGGCAGAGGCAGAGGCCCTGGTCCGAGCAGAGGAAATTATTATTCTCAAAATTACTCTCAAAATTATGATGATAAACAATAACTTCAATTAGGATCATCCTCTTCTTCTCAAAAGACAATTAAAGAAGTCTTAATAGAAGAGGAGGAATTTAACCAAAAAAAAATGATAGATAACCCTATCTAGGAACCAATCATTTGCTTAGAGCAAACAAACCTTTCAGATCCATTTTATTTAGCCTCAAAATATTTTGAGCCGAGATCTCATTTCCCTATTAAAGGGAGAAAAAGTAGAGGAATTTATGAGATAATTCTTAAAGAAACAGGGTCCGTATATTTTGATCATAAATTAAGAAACCCTGAAGTCGCTCAAAGCGCTTATGCTTTTTCAAAGGCCAAAATCCTTAAAGTGTTCACAGTGTCAGACTGGGGAACCAATCAAAACCAATTACTGCATTATTTTGCCAAGCCAGAGCAACAATTCTATTATAATTATTAGGATTATATCAATGCATGACTAAATGCATTTATTTATCAAAATTCTCAAAGAAAGCATACATGGTTCTTCCAGTTTGATCAAGAATTCTCTTACGAAGAAATACCAAACTGGTTTATCCTTAATTGAGAAAAGATTGGTCCTAAAAGGAAATATTTACCAAAAGAATTACAGCAGCTATTCACTGAATATTGCAATACTCACCCTAAATATAGGGATGAATTTTTATACAACTCAAATCCTTTGGAAAAAATCATTTATCAAAGCTTAATAAGAAGAGTATTGATGTTATTCCTCGCCTAATTCAAGCTTCCTAGGATTTGGGCATGGTCATATAATTGCGATTATGATGATTTTAATATAATGTCTGGTAAGAACTTACTCCTTTAAATGGTGGAATAAATTTGATATTTCAGTAATTCTAAAACAAGTGGCAAAATCATGCACCTATTTCAAAGAAGAAATTAAAACTCAAAAGGGAAAAGAAAAGATGGATCAAGAAGATCCCATTGAGATAGTAAAATCCAAAATTCTGAAAGAAAATCCTGGAATTTCTTCGGAGAAATTAAATGTATGTTTAAAAAAAAATTAGCCAGCTTCATCAGCAAAGTTCTCGAAGAAGAAGAAATGAGCTCAAAGACATTCACTCAAAGCATGGATGATAATGAAGACATGGATACCTATATGGGAATGGTACCATATTCTCAAGCAAATAATTCATGAAGAATCAACACAAAAGTGGTGGGGCCTCTACAAGACAACAATTTCAACAAAGCATGTTGAAAGTGTTGTGCACAGCGGAAGACTAGCAAACAAATTAACAGAGTATAATAGGATCAAGCACAAAGAAGAGAGAGAGATTGGGGTCAACGGACTGTCGAAATTTTATTAGAGGCTCACCACCTTCAAACGTTCTAGGAATACAACTATTTATATGGATACAATAGAAACCCTAAAACCCTTAAAAGGCTAAAAAATCCCGTCGCTATGCGGTCGAACTATGCGGCCGCATACGATTTCCAAAGATTCCATGCGAACGCCCTATGCGGTCGCATGGTTTCCAGAAACTTTATGCGCACGCCTTATGCGGCCGCATGGTTTCCAGTATGCCAATGCGCCGCATGCCTTCCAAAATTCCGAATAGTCCGTACCGCGGAGGGCGCCGGCCTCTTGCTAAGACATCGAGCCATCACATCCAACAGAAAGAAAGCAAAGAGTCCCGGGGAAAAGTTAAAAAAGTTTTTTCAACTATCCATAAATGTGGTTGATAAGAACATTTCACCTTCTCCATTATCCTTAAAGATGACTAGAATAGTGGGAAAAGAGTCAAAAGCTATATAAAGTTGTCTCCACTCATTTGCCCAATAAAATTCTCTCCCACTAGCTGCCCCATTAGAAAATATTCCCGGACTTAAAATGCATTAGAGTCCGTAAGAATGAGCCTATAAAAGGATTAGTAGGAAGAATGAAAAAACACACCTCAGAATTCTCTCTCTCTCTCTCTCTCTTGGCTCATGTGTTAAGCAAAAATCTCCATTGTAAATATTTCAATTTATATTTTGAAGTTTGAAGATATAATCATTTACGGATTCAAATTGTAAATTTTCTTTCTCTTAGATTTGTATAATATTTTATGATTTAATAATAACTAGTATTAGTTATTAAATTTTATTTTATTAAATACCTGGGTTAAGTTGGTTAGTTATTAAATTTTATTTTATTAAATTCCTGGGTTAAGTTTGGTGTGTATAAATATATATATATATATATATATATATATACACACACACACACACACATTTATATGTCTAGTTTTGAATATCCTCGACTAAAATTAGTGAGGTTTACTTTATTTCTAGAACACACAAACTAGATAAATATTTTAGGTCAACTTTTGAAGAAAAGTAAGAAATTATTTGTGTGAAATTATTATTTTTATATTTCTATAACGGTTTATTTTTCTTTTTGACATAAACCCCCAAAAATTCAGGGCCGTCCTTGACGGTGATACCGGTGATGTGATGTCATAATTTACTAATAATACAATAAATTAATAACTTCAAAGATTATTATTGACGAACTTGCTATCCACGTCAACAAAGTAGCTGATTTGTTGCATTATTATTGAATGGTGACACCATGTCAACGGTGCCAATGTCGCACTTGATATTTTTCCAGTTTGCATTCAATCCCTACTAAGCCCAGTGCATTTACACTCAATACAAACGGTGCTTCGAAAGGAAGTTTAGGTCCGGCAAACATAGGGGGAATTATTCGCAATTCTGACGATGTTTTGTGTGTGTGTGTGTGTCCTAAGGGAGTATGAGAAATGATCAAACCTGAAACTTCACACTCTGTGAAGCCCCAACTCCACGACTAGCCACCCCTTTAGGACTCTGACGAAGCTTCCAAATTATTCATTGCAGAAAATATTGGCCACCACTCGAACAAATTGTATAATTACTCGCTATATCCACGTTACTTCTTACCCTACAATACAATACAAACATCAATTTATTTACATGTCTCAAGTTGTGTTTTGCTATGCTATGCTATGCAGTGATCAAGAAATTCAGTTGCAACATCCAATGCTTCGTAGCAGACTGCTGCAATTTGGTTAGTCGTTTTTAACGTATTTGGATGGACTTTGTATATTTTGGCTAAAGTGACTTCGGAGATCACCACTTTAGATTGTTTATATGTAAATCCCTCACTTTTTTCTCCCTCATCAGAACATTGAAGCAAGGCAAGAACCAATATTATTACATCACGAAATATCCATACAATGCATCAAGAAAGGCAACAAGAACACAAGAAGAGCAGCTCCACTCGCAAGCCAACACAGTTGGTACATACTTCCTGACGCGCTAATATGATTTACCCCACTATGATGACGCTAATATATACAAAAACCAGTTTCTGAAAGTTTGGTGTTCCTTATTGTTACCGAGAGGCTAACAGAGTAGCAGATTGTCCAACAAGAAACAACCCTAGCACGAATAGGAACTCAAAAACCAGTATCTGTTACGGTGGTAGGGGAGCCACATGGCCAAATCGGATGGAGGGGCAGGGGAATAGGGAAGCCAAGGTACCCATGGTGGGGGAGCACCACCAGAGATACCAAGGGTCACCAGCGAGAAGGGGGGTGGGGGGAACCCACAACAAACAAGAACCACACACATACGAAGACAACAAAAGGAAGCCCTCCTACTCACGGTATTACCACCATGAACAACATCATCTTCCTTCAAGAAGCTTTCTGGTGAGGAGCGAGAACCACCGAGACACCAATTACAAAGGAGGGTCACTATATGTACAAATCCAAAAGAGTTTCCGCTGCAGCTTTAGCAAGCACAATTTGCTACTCCATTAGCCTCTCGGTTATAACAATAAGGAGCACTGAACTTTCTGAAACTGGTTAATGATCAAGTGGTTGCAATCTGGAACCATAGTTTGGTTGAAGCTGTTTAAGAGGAGCAGCATAAGAACAGTCTTATTGTAAATCAAAGCAAATCAAATTGCAAGTCACTTTGACATATCCAACATTTCCTGATATAAATTCAAGATTTCAGGCACTTCATTCTCATAAGGCTTAATAATCCTGCTGAAAAACAGATTTTCCGATAAGGACAACATATAAGTTATTCCTGGTTTCCGTTTACTCTTGAACAATCCTTTCTCCAACAAGACTTGATAAACTAAACACCTCGGAACAATCCTCTTCTCGAAGCTCAAGTAAATGATTCCTGGGCGATTAGCAATAGTCACTGCCTCCACGCCCATTTTGTTAACAAGAAAATCCATTATTTCCACAATTTTATCCTCAGACGCCGTAATAAACTTTGGATTTTTCTGAAATGCCAGCCAAATCTCACGATCAGACCAACCATATTTCTTAAAAACCTGCACTTTACGTTCCCAACTGGATTTGCTCATACACCCCATCACCCAAATTGCATAAATAAACATCATACGAGAAGGGTCAAATCCCATTTCCTTGACTTTCTCCACCAGCATCCTACAAGTATCACCGGTAGGCATGAAACCCCAACGTAGGCGTGTCAAGGTTACTACAATATTCGCTCCGGGCACGCCTACTTCTTGCAAAATTTGAATATTATCTACTTCAGGGTCATGAGTCAAAACTATTGGATATCGTTTGATCACCTTGACAGCTTTATCGTCCGAACCAACCAAATTACGTATGAGATTATACGACAGCATTATCCTCTTCAAACTCGTTTTCAGGATAGATGGTGCTCCAGTTATAACACTAGTGATTTCAGTTGTTGAAAGGCCAATGGAGCTAAAAAAACCAAGCTTGGGCAAAACAGACTTTTGAGGATTACAGCCGATGATACGTGGGTATTTCTCAACTACTCTTGAAATCTGGGTTTTGGTGAATCCTTGTTTCTTGAGAATGGCCAGCACATTGTCTGGTTTCTCTGGGGTGTTGAATTTCAGATTATTGGATTTCAGAGTCTTGGCTTTTGAAATAGCTAATTCTGGAGACAACCCAACTGTGCTTACGAGGTAAGAGACCTCAAATGAGTGCTCATTTGAAGAATTTTCAGAGAGAGAAACTGGAGCTGGTGATGATGATGATGATGGGAGAGAATGCAGTTTATTGATGGGCAAAGATGTTCTAATACAAGTCCTAAATTGGGGAAAAGTTCTTGAACTAGAGATGAAATTGAACATGGAAAACATAGGAATTAGTGGGAATTCACTCACCTGTACATTGGGCAAATGCAATTTATGAATCTTGAGATTGGATTCCATAATGCCCCTTTGCTGGAAGAACCCTAGAATGAACCCAGCTCCCCTTCACATTCGTATCACTTTGTCATCCGAACCCACTGTTAACCCCTGTGGCTATGTTTTAAAACCACTCAATCTATTTTCATTACAAAGTTTATTCATTTATGCACATGGGACTTGGCCTGCTGGCTTGAACTCATGGCTTCTATTATGGAGGTTATGGGTTCGATCTCCCCAGGAGTTAGAGGGAAGGCTTTCTCTCCCTAGGATTTATCTTCTAGACACTTCTGTGCATGCATGTGTGAGTAGAGAAAAAAAAAAGTTTATTCATTTATTATATTTAGAGCATTGCTATTAACACCACCCAATCCTCTTAATACACCCCCCAATTAAATTACAAAAATGTCATTATATTATTAGACATAAATACCCTTCTTTTACTAAATACACCACCCTAAATATTAAAACACCACCCAAACCTCTAAATACACCACCAAAACACCACCACCTAAACTTCTAAATACACCACCAACCAATTCATCAATACACCTTCCACCATAACAAGCGGCTATAACGTATTTTACGCTGTGAACTCAAACTTGGACGCCAGAAAATAGACCAAGCCAAACTCTCTCAAAAACTCAAGAACTTCAAACCCAGTTTAGCATCCAAAGCCAAACTCACAACATCCATACTTCCAAACTCAACTACAACTTCAACTTACCATCTCATATCAAACTCCCATTACCCACGAACAACGTAAAGCAACCACATTGCAACAAAAATCAGACATGGATACTAAAGAAGTAAAGCAGACCATTGATGTAAGTATTCTCTACCGTTTTCAAGTTTTCAATCCATTTTTTTTTTTAAATTTCGGACATACTGGGACATCGTTTATGTTCGGGACTGGTCTATGGAACACCACAGTGGTGTTCGGTGACCACCTACCGAACATACTTGATATGTTCCATCGCACCGCCCGAACACCACTGTGATGTTCCTGAGGTAGTCCCGAACACCACAGTGATGTTCGTTAGGTGGTTCCCGAACACCTCTGTGGTGTTCTATAGCTTGTCCCGAACTCCACCCATTTGTTCCAGCATCTGTCCCGAACACCACTATGTTGTTCCTTAACCCCTTACCGAACAGAAACTTTTCAGGTTATGTTTTGTTGAAATTTTTCTTTTGTTGTAAACAGGATTCAAACACGTTGTCTACCGAGGGTAGTGCTGCGCCGGTTATTAAGGAGATTGAACCGGTTCAAGATATCGTTATGGATTACACAAATGTGTTCACGACGTATGAAATGTTTACATCTCGTGATGCATTGTTTGATTGGGTGCGTGTGACGGGAAAGGAACATGGGATGGTGATTGTAATTATCAGATCCGATAGTGGGTCGTGTAAGAAAAGAGCTCGGTTAGTTTTGGCATGTGAACGTAGTGGGAATTACCGTGAATTCAAGAAGCCTGGAAAGTTGTCTGAAGTAAATAACGAAGAAGCTACCATGGAAAAGGACGTTGTGAGCAAATCAAAGAGGAAAAGAGAAACTGGAACGAAGAAGTGTGGTTGTCCATTTTGGTTGAGGGGTAGACAAATATCAGTTGATGGACCTTGGGCATTGGATGTTCAATGTGGTGTCCACAATCATCCAACTGCAAACTATTTGGAGGGCCACTCATATGTTGGTCGATTATCAGCCAAGGAGAAAGACTTTGTCATTAATTTGTCTCACACAAATAGTAAACCCAAGGACATTTTGTTTGGGTTAAAAGAAAATTTTGTAGATAATAAGTCCACAATAAGGACTATCTACAATGTTCGGTTGCAAAATAGAGTTGTAGAACGTCGGGTCGATCTCAAATGCGGCTTATGTTCAAGTTGAATGAGCATGGATATTTATATCATCACATTCGATGTGAGAAGACCGACGTTGTCAAGAATATTTTCTTCGCTCACCCAACGAGCGTTGATTTATTGCGATGTTTTCCGAGAGTCCTATTTATGGATTGTACATACAAGACAAACAGGTATAAGTTACCTTTGTTGGAAATTGTTGGTGTCACCTCGACGCAAATGACATTTCATATTGCCGCCGCGTATTTGGAGTTCGAGCGGGAAGAGAACTATACGTGGGCGCTGACAGTCTTAAAAGGATTGATGGACCAATTCTCTCTACCCCACGTGATTGTTACGGACAGAGAACTTGGTCTAATGAATGCAATTCAGAAAACATTTCCCGACTCGAGACATTTCCTTTGTCGGTGGCACATTAACAAGAATATTTTGGCAAATTGCAAAAAATTATTCCGTGTGAAGGATAAATGGGATTGTTTTTCTATGCATTGGAATATGTTGGTTCTCGCAGATATCGCGGCAAATTATGATGCCTTGCTACAAAGACTCCAATCGGACTTCAAAGATTATCCACTAGCCGTTAAATATGTCATGGAGCAATAGTTGATGCCATACAAGGAAAGATTTGTGTCTTTGTGGACGGATACAGTCATGCATTTCGACAATACCACAACAAATAGGTATCTATCATTTTAATATCGGTGTATGTTTTATTGTTTTATATATTTTGTTAGATATATACTTAATAAGGTTGTAACTTGTATTTCAGGGTGGAGAGTCAACATGCATTGTTGAAAAGACACTTGGCTCGAGCCAGGGTAACTTTGAGACGTGTTGGCGACATTCACACCCTCATTGAGACTTCACACACAACAATCAAACAGTCTTTTGAGAAGAGCAAAAATGTTGTCCAAAGATAAATACAAATCAATTGTATTTAGAGAGCTGCGAGGATGGTTTCGATGCATGGATTGAACTTGATCTATGATGAATTGAGCGCTATTGGTGAACATGGTGTAGACCCTCCGTGTGGGTGTATACGAGAAAGAGATGCGGGCTACCTTGTGGTCATGAGATTGACGAATATAAGAGATCGGACATGCCAATTCCACTTGATAAGGTTGACGCCTTTTGGAGAAAATTAGATATCATACCTCCAAAGGTAGAAGATCCTGGAATTGTCGAAGAAATGGGCAGCCGATTTAAACAAGAAATTGTTGAGCTATCGTCCAAGTGGGAACAAGCACCGAGACCGAGAGGTTGTTAATCTTAAAGAGATTGACCGAAATAAATCAACCTCCAACGACATCACTTACTCATCCCGTTGAAAAACGAAAGTGTTGACTCGTGGTCGTCCTAAGTCTAAAGACTAAAAAGACAAGTCAACCAAACGGGATCCGAGTAAGTTTGAGTATGTCCATCCATAGAAGATAGATGTTCACCATGCGAAGAGATTGCATACGAGGTTGGTCCGTCCATTAAACAACCTCTTACCCTCGCCGACACCGGCACTTAAGCCAAAGAAGAAAGGTATTTTTTTTATCCTTTTTAAGATAGAAAAAACCTGGTTATACGCTAACGAAATATTTATGGATTGATACATCTTTTTCAATAGGTTGTCCGGCAAAGGACTCGAATCGCGACTACGAGTGATTTTATCCAACAACTACCATCCCATTTGCACAATTGGATTGTAGAGACAAAAATGTTAAAAGTGATGGTCATTGTGGATTCCGTGCGTAGCGACCAACTTGGCCGCACAGGAATCGTGGGGTAGGATTAGAGGAGAACTTCATCACGAGTTGACTACCAACCAAGAGTTATACAACAATGTGTTCATTGAACATGGTCGCGTTGAAGAAGTGTTGCGATTCTAGACTACTACAAGGAGCCGCACCTAAGGAACACCGGTTTTGTTTGCCGAAATGGGTCATTTGGTCGCATCGGCTTTCAATGTTGCGCCGTGTGTTTGGATTTACAAATTCCGATGACGTATTTGCCCTTAAGAACCCCAATCCCAAGTGATCCACGATGATATGTATTGGATTTGTGAATAATGATCATTATATTCAGGTACACACCATATCAAGGATACTATCTGAAGTTATTTATGTTATATATATCCATGATATTGATATGTAGTATATTTTGTAGGTGTTCTTGCGCGAGGGGAGTCCATTACCACCCGTCGCAGATAAATGGAATACATATTGACTTCAATGTGCAGCTGGCTGGAAAAATTGGATTGGCGACCGACTTAATTTGTATAGTGACAGTGGGAACCACGCTATCGGTCGAAGCGCCGCGACTATCTCTTTAGATTAACTTCAGTAAATCAATATGTTCATTACTTTTATAAATCAACTTGTGTTGTAGACGCATATCCTTTGCTTATTATGTGAATCAATTTGTGTTGTAAATCAATATTTTGCTTTTATGTCATTTAACTTATAAGTAAATCAATCTTTAATACAAAATGCATACCATCAAAAGAAATAATAGTAACACATGACTACCAATGTGCATAATACAATAACATCGTCTTTAAATACAACAATATCCAAATTGAAATACATAATACAATAGTCAACTTCAACTAACACTTCTCCTCCTACGACTAGACGCAGGTTGCGAAGGTCTTGCCTGATGTGGTCCCTCATCATCTGGACCTCCTAATGCATCATATGCTCGTAGGATCACTGACTCAAACTCTTCCCTGGAGATAGATCGGTCTCCAGCTCTCAATCGTTGCACCATCGGTTGCATTAAACCCCGTGCATATCTGACAATGTCCCAAGCATCTAGCGGAGCAGTATCAGCTGCGTTGCTGACATAGGCGGATCGACGGTCGGGGTCTTGAACTATGGGATGTGAATGTGTGTAATACCATTCAAGATATGAAGGGTCACACTGTCCCGTCGGGCGGGTCGACCAAGTCTCTCGTCGATAACACATGACTATCCCATTGTACAAAGTACTTGACAAGTACCCCCATATCGCCGCTGTTGGGTTTCCTTTCGGGGACACCGGGAGCAATAGGGACGTATGGAATTGTCTGTACATATCCAAACTATCTCAGTACTCGATCAGGATGATATGGCTCCACAATGGTGTTTGCTGAGATGCATCCATGGTAATACGAGATCAGGTGGAACGGAAAATGTTGTCTCACCGTCTCGGTATATGGCTTCCAAATAACCTGTAACAATTTAAAAAACAAAAAAATTACAACATGTATATTTGACACGAGATTTTCACGTATATAAAAACACATTAATACTCACTTCACTGGGTTTCATGGAGTCAAGAACCTCACGCACTGACATTAATCTTTAGAAATTGTGCTAGGTATGGCTATGCCAACTTCAGAAAGCATTATACTGGGGTACAATTGAGGAACTTATTTTGGAAAGCAGTAAAAACTGGCTCTGTAGAGGAGCTGCATTACATCATGGCTCAGATAAAAGACTTAAATGCAGCAGTTTATCAGCATTTGATCACAAAGGAGCTAAGTAAGTGGTGTAGGTCATATTTCTCATGTCATAGTTGTGACAGTGTAGAGAACAATATGACAAAGTCATTTAATTCATACATTTTAGAAGCTAGGACTAAACCAATAATCAATATGTTGGAAGACATTAAGGTTGTTGTGATGTGTAGGTTAGCTCAGAAACATGAGTCTTTTATGAGGCTAGATTATAATGTTTGTCTTAGAATAAGGAAGAAGATAAAAGTTTTGAAAGATAGATACAGGGAATGAAGTACTAGGCATAATGGTCACAACAAATTTGAGGTCAAGAAGGGAGGAGATGGGTATTATGTTGATTTGGATGAGAGAAAATGCAGTTGTAGGCTTTGGCAGTTATCAGACATTCTTTGTACTCATGAAATATGTGCAATTTACTTCATTGGGGATGAGCCTGATAACTATGTGAAGCATCGGTTTCTAAAAAGACCACATCTTGAAGGCTTATGAATATCCAATGGAACCTTTGAATGGAGTGAATCAATGGAAGAAGTTTGTTATGAGAAAGTGTCACCTCCCATAATTCAAAGATTGCCTGGGAGACCAAAGCACAATAGAAGAAGGGAAGAGGGTGGAAAAACCTCCACCCAAGAACCCCAATGAACTTTCAAGGAAAGGAAGGAAGATGAAATGTACAAACTGCAATGGAGATTATCACAATGCAAAAACTTGTAAGAATCCAAGAGTAGAAGATGACTCTGCACTTCAGTTGACGAGGAAAAAACAAAGAAAGAGAAAGCAAAAAGAAGTTATTGAGCAAGATGACCCAATGAACAATGAAGAAGCTGACCCAAGGCAAGTAAATATTCATTACTTTTTTATATGTTCGATTATATAAGCTTGTTTAATCACCAATATTTTAACACTTAATTTTGCCTCTTTGTTTTTATATAGATTGAATTCTGAAGAGGTAAGTGATCCACCTGTTGAACCAATTCCAGATGACATTGAAATCAGAGATGAAGAAGCTGACCCAAGGCAAGCAATATACTCATGTTTTTATGTTTTTGCATTATGCATTATGTAAGGCTGTTTAATTCTGTACTAATTTAACACTTTCTTTTTTAAAGCTTGAATTCTGAAGTGGTAATGAATCAAGTTGTTGAACCAATGCAAGAGGTTCCAGATGTTTTAACTAAAAGAAGGCCTTGGAGGCCTACCAAACTTGTAGCTAGGAGAGATGTGGTAAGACAAAACAATGGAGATACAATCCGTATTATTTGGGTCAGTTACATTGTAGCTTATTTGGGTCAGTTACATTGTAGCTGATGCATGTTTGTTGTTGTCTTTTGTTATAGAGATATGGTGGTTCAGTTCCCTGTCAACAAATGCTACTCCAACAAATGTTACTCCCCCTATAACAGGCATCACATGACCAAATTCTAAACACATGTATTGACATGGTAAAAGGTGCATGTCTATCAGTGAGTTAAAACATATGAATTCTGGTGGTTCCAACAATGAAGAGTCTGAGCTACCTTTGACTTGTCCTTCTCAAGGTAGCCAAACACCAAAGACCCTTACACCACTTGGGAAGCAATCACTGAGTCAGTCACCAAGGCAGTCACCAAAGTCACCAAGGCTTAAGAGGCTGAAGAAGAAAAAATCAAACACTTGTATATTTTTTTCTTTTTCCTTAACGGATCAAAAATAAGAAAGTACACTCCCCTATGTTTTGAGTATGATGATGGTGAATTGTGTTTGTATTTTGCTTAACATGTCATACAATTGTCTTTTACTGGATTTGTTGACATTGTTGGTATAATGAAATGAATGGTGTATTTATGTGCAACATTAATTGAATGGGCAATTACTTTTGGTTGGTGATAGAATTGAATGACTTGTCAGGGTGTTTGACTTCCTTGAATGTTCTCTCTTACTTTGTGTGGATAGTATGAATAACAGGTCACTCAACCAAAATGCAATTTTCGTAAATTTAAACAAAATGCTAGAGTTTTTCAAAAAAGAGCATCATGTCATGTGTGATAATAATTGTATTATCAAAATTCAAAACTATATACAATAGGTAAATGAAACACATTTTAAAAAAAAACATAGAAATACATTACCATTAATAGAGCAATACATTCACATTAAGTACCCAATACATTAACATTAATCTCACAAGATGTTCAAAAAAACAGAGTACTTTCAAAAGCATGACAATATAACATATTGTTATTACTTAATAACTACCAGGGGCGGATCCATGTTGTGAGGTGGGGGGGCACGTGACACCACTGAATTTTTTTACATTACAAAAATTGTGTAGTTTTGCATAGTGACATACTCAAAATTGAAAGTGTGATTAATTTTAAAGGACTCTCTTGTATGTTTTATTGAAAAAGAGTTGTTTAGGTGCATTATAAATGATGATGTGATTAAATGTTTTCAAAGTATGAAAATGCATAGAGGACAATTGTGATATCTAAGCTTTTTATGGAATAGTTAAAATTTGTGACCCCACTGAAATATTTTTCTGGATCCGCCACTAATCACTACAATTAAACAATTGATATTGCTATTCCTTAATACACTATAATTGTGACAACCCGAGTCTGAGATTCGATGTTGAACCCCAACTCGGAGCGCTAAACCGAAGAAGAACAACTGAAAGAACTAAATAAAGCGAGCCACAAAAGCTCAAACCAAAAACAAGCAGCGGAATAACTAAATGAACATAAGCTTCAAAGCTCGATTAAATATAATACCACAACTATAAAAAAAACCTCCACGGCAAAACAAGCGCCGGAGAATAATAACGTCTACAACACCACGAGTCAAAACGCTCAGGAAAACCATAAATAAAATACCAATGGGCACAAGACCACACAAACCAAGAAAACCGAAGATATAAAATAATACAAACGGCACGACTCCACAAGTCGGCACCAAATACAAGTATCTCTACACGACATACTAAGTTTACATAACTCAGTTTAACCCACGATCTCACAAATACAAATACGAACGGAATACGACTTGCTAAACTTTGATCTAATGCCTCACTGCGCTGGAACATAACCTGCATACTAAGGAAAAATAAATGAAAGGGATGAGTCGAAGACCCAGTAAGTTACTAATGCAACAATATGGCATGGTATTATGCACATCAATATAACAGGATAATAAACAGGTAATAGGACATAAGGCAACCAACCCTATATTCACGAGAGGCTCAGTAGCCGCCAACCGTCATGCACTGGTTGGAGACCACGACCAACATTCGGTCGTATAGGAAGCACATAAAGCGTAAAGTGAACACATAAAGGTGGATACGGAGGATTCGAGGTACACCTCCGAAATCCCTTGTAACACTTCCGACCTTATAGCTCCATAAAGACGTAGAAGACGATTACATTACTACTTCACAAAACTATAAAAGATGCCTCTGCTGCTATCCAACAAGATAATAGTAATAATAGATTCTTGTGCTTCTGCATCAGAGAACCATAATAAACAACTGTGCCGCTGATGCTGAGCACATTTTCCAATATCGACCAACGAACAGAAATAGATGATTGTGCTGCTGCTGCCGTACACAAATCACAAGGGACCAGTGCTCGTATCCCAAAATAAAACATATGTACCCGATTGTGTCAAGCACGATCTATAAGTACCCAACAAATAAATGTACCCGACCGCATCAAGCACGATCTACAAGTACCCGTTGTGAACCATTTTCTGTATCCACGTCGGCGTATCGCTCGATCCCCTACAACCCGAGACAATACGGCTCTAGCCACTTATAGGTATCACAAGGGACCGGTGTCCGTATCCTAATGCATACAAAATAATGTCGACAATACACAGTCCTCGTTTATTTCGTTCAACTGTAGGGCTAGAGAAAACCCATACAGTGGCCAACGGTAGGGAGATGCCCAGTGCATTGGCCTTTGGCTATTATGAAGCCCCTGCTCCCGCAATAACCGAGCGTCAATACACCTCCAATGCACATATGCCAGTTGGACTCGATGCAATGCACAAGTAGATGTTTACTCATACTAAACTAATTAAAGTGTGTTCTATTGAATCATAACTTAATAAATCAAATCGTGATGTGTTCTATTGAATCACAACTTAACAAAATCAAACCATAATGTCTTCTATTGAATCACATATCAAATCAACATAATGTGCTTGTAAATACTAAACACACAACCAATCATCAAAGTAGGATGTTTGTCTTATTGCTTACTAGAACAATCATAAGTACCACACATCAACCAAGTCCGTAAACGCTAGACTTCATAATCGCAACATACATAAGTCTACTCATACTTACAATCATAAATCAACGCATCATTAATACGCTCAACTTAGGATCTCTATGGTATCATATGATCACAATACACTCCATCTCATGTATATCTATTCCATCTCATTTTCTTCGTGTATTATGCATATCACAACTCCCTATAAGTCACATCGTCCGTATTGGAACGATAACCAAGGTATGTCATTAACTACCTAGAGTACAACCAACTCATCATCCGACGGTTGAGACTATTCATCTCATGTGAAATGTCATGTACTAAAGGGCATGACTATTCAATAAAACTATTGACAGACTTCTATAGATAATTAACCCTTGCTAAGGCATAAGTTTTAAGTCAACGATTCAACCTACTTCATAATTAACTAATGTTTGACTAAGTCGAGTTCTATTGGTCAAGATCTCAACAATTTGTCATCCCACACCGTAGGAGACTAAAATACAACCAACATCGATTTATACTACTCATTACCAAATCACACGACGTATAATCTTTACATCCTATACAACTCCGCTAGAGTTGGTCATCTACAAATTAAACCTCGAAACGAACCGTAGTATCGTCCCTAATTAATCGTGTCAATCACAATATCCAACGTTCGGGGTATATACTACCCATGTAAATCTCACGAGTCATTGCAAGAATATTAACGATCATAATCTCAATGAGTCACACATGCTCGATAGAATTAAAACAAGTCATCGGTGACTTTACTGCCAGAACCCAACTATAAAAACAAATCCACGAGTCTACAACTCAGGAAACAACAATAATATTCAGAACACAATCTCGAGGAGTCTCTAATACACGGAGACAACAACCATCACAATAATAACAATAACGTGTACAACAACAAACTCCACAAGTCTCTAACATTCAAAGACCACAAGACTAACAACAATTCATCAATACCCATCATTTAACATGCTAGAATATCACATTGAACAAGTATAGCATGTAGGGGGTTCATATACACATGAATAACATGTAAACATCGCGATACTATTCTACGATGCTTGAAATCTAAGAAGAAAGTTTAGTAACTTACTACACAATGCAAATCCTCCACGAAATCCAAGAAGCTTCTGGTGGAAATGTACTCCTCCGCGACCTCTACGCCACTACGGAGTCCAATCGTCGATCCCAAACTCGAATCATGTTTTTCTTCTTCAAAACTTCACTTTCTCTCTCTAAAATATGGGAGATGAGTGAGGGGTCCGTGATTATCAAAAGATCGGATGATCCCTTCAGTTAGAAACGTGCTCCTCATCGCCATTTACGCTACGGCGAAGACAGATCGTTGATCTGACCAACGGAGCTCAAGATATCGCGAATTCTTTCTCTTCTCTCTCTCCTCTCTGTCTTCTTGCTCTCTCTCTAAACTCAGCTGGGTTTGGAGGAAGAAAATGAGGGGAAATGGGTTGGGTTATCTTATTTAATCTATGGGTAAGTGTTTGGTCCAATCCCGAGCTTGTTTGAACATTTCAAACCACTTAAAACACGAAAACCGAGAAAGAACGAAAATCGGACGAACAGAGTCGGGGCAGAGCGATCGGTTTGCCCTAACAAGGGCTATCGCTTTGCCTTCTGGAATCAGGGTGATCGCTCTGATCTCCCCCAGGGCAATCACTTTGAGTCCAGATTCTCCAAACTCTCTAAAAATGCACCAAACGCTCCCGAATATTCTAAATGATCCCGAAGTGATTCTAAGTCTTTGGGAAGGTCAAAACACTCGAGAAAGATTTCTAAAAACTCCAGAAACAATGCTAGAAGTTCAACATAATGCTCACGCAATTACCCATATAAAGATTTGAGCATAAATCGGGGCATAAAACACACTCGAAATGACTCGGCGTGCGAGTTAACGACGAGATCAATATGATCATCAATCGTGAAGGAGTCTAAACCAAGATTAGGTCAATGAGACGAAGAAATGAACAACATATACGGATGTTAATCAAGGTCGAGAATAGTCTCAAGCGAATACAGAAACAAAGTACAACTCAGCATAAGTTAAACATGCGTCGAATATGGTTCCCGACTCAACACGTCATGCTTAACAAGCATGACACCCCATTCTCCGAGGGTTTCAGGGTCGACACGAAGTGATTATGAGTTAACTAGGAAGGAAGTAAGGTCAAGGTGTTACATTCTCTCCCCCTTAAAAGAATTCGGCGGCGAATTCAAGGATTGGACGTCTACAGACGTACATACGCTACAATAAGGCCATACAACAGCCCACCCAATCACATTCCTAACGAAAAGGAGTGGAAGTCTAACATATAAAGGGAGTTGGTCCAAGTTAGAGGCCATCAACCTCAATTATTGCTCACGCGCAAGGTTCTAACGAATATGTAAAATTTCGAGACGTGAGAAATCTCGGGGTTTCGTTATGAGACTAACTACCATCTCTAGTCAAGTCTAAGTTCAGAGTATACTTCAAAGTGTCATGCTAACACCTTTCGAACACATCCCAACGCCACGCTTCCGCGCCACTAAACAAATCTCCACTTCCCGTAGTACAACTCTCAATAATTAGTCATGGGAAATCCCGCGATCAAATAGGTCCGGGTTAATACAATCCTTAGGTTCACAAGGTTATCAGACGATATTCAATCATCAAGGAAATAGGCTTGAATTAAATGGTGCAACACTTCGGAGTCACGCGAGTCATACTGATTCTACCGTGAATAATAACATTACTAGTTATAACACAAGTTAACGAAATAAAATGTCAACGAGATTCGCAAGGTAACACGCTCGTGCCACAAATATTAATATCGATGAACCACAAGGTCAACACAAACAATAACAAGAGCTTCAAAGTCTAACGCATTCAATGGATTAGATCGGTATCATCGGATACCAATGTCGGATACTATACACGCTACCCGAAACAGAGGGTGTCTCACACCCATGATGATTGCATTCTCAGGTTAACTACAAGATACAATATTCTAACAAATGAGTACCTAATCAGAGTACACAAAGTAGCCCAAAAACAAGTAAACGAATAAATAACAGAATAAGTCACAATGAACATGACTCTTACGGAGTTCAATCACAAGGTCTCACCTTTAACCTTGACTCGCTCTATTGGAGTCTTGGGTCGGTGCAGGAGGGTTCGGTGGGGTCACTTGCTCCACTCGAGGTGTCTCACCTAGGGCTACATCCAGTTGGTCCTCAAATTCTCTTAGTTCTCGTAATGCGTGTTTGAGTTAAAATACGGTCGAGTGCATGACTGACATCCTTGCAGTCTTCCTAGTTCGTGCCATCCTGCTATAGGCATACAATAGAGACATTAAATCTCTAAAAGGAAGTGAAACACATTATGTGATCCAACTAAAGGCATACTTCATCAACATAACATTCTCAATTCTCAACCCAACACAATTAACATACATGTAGGGTTCTAAAGACAACCACTTCATTATCCCAATGGGCATACGCACAAGGTGACACGATCTATTCAAATCGCAAAAATTTATAAGGAAAGGCTGAATTAATATAATGTATCCAGCTACATCACGTCGCATACAATATAGCAATCACACGCTCACCGCCGCGGTGGCAAATTATCAATTCGATATCTCTAAGGTTAAACAAACATATAACACACGTGAAAATATATAAGTCACAAATGGCTATCCGTATGCCCAAAAATACTCATGTTCAACTAAGCACGACGGCTCACACAATATCAAAGCGAATCAAACCAAGACACGAGAAATGATATACAATCCACACACAAGATACACAACTTGTTCAAGTGTACTATTCCATTTACTTGTCCATTCCGGTTGGTAATAAGGTTAGGCAATTTCTATCTATCATGCTATCAACTTAGTCTCGATGAATATCTCTTGACAACCAAATCGGGGCCCTTCTGAAGTGGCTTCAAAAGTTACCATCGCCGGGCGTTAGGGACAAGTGATTACAAATATGCCCTTATAATCGGTCTCATGCACATAAGTGTCAAATACAAGCAAATGTACCTGTGTGACACAATGTCTCTAGTATGTACAAGTGTCGCATTCCATGATTTGATATGCAAAAATAAAACGTCTAAGTTAGTACGAACTCTTATTCTCGCACTATCGTAACTTAATTGACACTCCACGATAAACACTAGTGGATTTGTGACCCAGAATCTCGGGTCTTCCACCTCTATTTCCTCAAATGATTACTATCTCAAGTCTAAGACGTTCCTGAAAACATCTCAGCTATACATCTCAAAAATCAACACGACAACCAATAATAGTCAAATCTTAATACTAAACTTATCAAGCGACTCATACTTAGTCGTCAACATTCTAGCGAGGACTTAAAGCGCACTCACTAATTCCCACAAGAGAAACAACCGACTACGAATCATTAGTTTCCGCTATCATGAGCGTAAGAACCCAACTAATCCAGTCCTACATGGACTCACTACAAGAAAAAAGTGTATTTGGGAAGGCAAAAAGCCGTCCCAAATACTGCCAAAACCATGCCAAATAGTATTTGGGACGGTTTTGGCTCCCTCCCAAATACGAGGGTGCCAAATACATTTGTCTCGGCCAAAAACCATCCCAAAAAAGGCACGGCAAATGCAACAGTTATGCATAAGTGTGCCATTTGACATGTATTTGGGACGATTTTGTATTACCCGTCCCAAATAAAGTATTTGGCACGGTTTTGACAACCGTCCGAAATACTATTTGGCACGGTTTTCTTGCCTTCCCAAATAGTATTTGGCGCCGTTTTGGCAGCCATCCCAAATAGTTTTTGGCACGGTTATCTTCCCTTCCCAAATAATATTTGGCACAATTTTAGTTGCCGTCGCAAATAGTTTTTGGCACGATTGTATTGCTTCCCAAATAGTATTTGGCACGACTTTTTTGCCTTCCCAAATAGTATTACACTATTTGAATTGTCTTCCCAAATAGTATTTGGGACACTTTTATTTATGACCTGTAGTTTGTTTTTCCCATCCCAAATCTGCTTCCCGAATGTATTTTATAGCACTCCATTTATTTTTCTCAAATTTAAACAACCACAATTGCATTTCATAAATATGAATATATACATTTTATGAGTCATCAACTAACACCACACCATTGTATCTAATTCTTAGCCAAGTCAAAAGAATAAGCAATCATTCAATATCAAAATAATTCATGAAAATACACTAAAAATTTGTATTAGTAACCCCTTCAAAAACAAGTTTCCAAAGTGTCCCAATGTAGAAAAAGCTAGCTCAAGTCGTCCATTGGAGAGTTGATCCGACCCTACAATATAAATCATATGATTTTTTTTATAAGCACAATATAAATCATATGATAAACGTAAACCACACAAAAAAACAAGAGAATACAACATGGCACCAAACATATTTCCAATTTTCATTACAGACCTCAACACATTTTTTCTGTAGAAAGAATCCATCCATTTTTATTACTACAATATGTATGTATAAATTGTAATTGTACACATTGTGGGAGAAACAAAAAGAAAAGAAAATACAAGTACTCCTATAATATATACCACATCCACACTGTGGCTCGATCTCAAACCTACTAAAACTACTAATTAATGACTTATCTGCATCTCTTTTACCTAATTCTTTAAGATGAATTCAAAAAGAAAAAGTTAAGAAGGTTAGGGGTATGAGCAGTTGAAAAGCGAAATTCTCAAAGTTTGGCATTGAGTACTGATACGTGCCCTCAGGTAGCTGGATAGTGCTGCCATGCGAATGAGATTAGGCAAAGAGCACTAGTAGACAGTTATGGTGACATGTCTCTTTTAATTGCAGAAACACGTTGACAAGTCATAGCTATTAAACAATTGTGCATAATAAGCAACTTTTAAAGGCATATAGAATTTCAAGGAAACATCAATGGAATTAACTTAAGAGATATGAAGAAGATATTAAACTCGACTAAGCCTAGCCCCAACTACTTGAGGTCAACTAAAAGGATGTTACACAACACGCAAGTAAGAAGACACAACAATCACAGTAATGGAGACACGACTGAATAGCAATGTCGAAAATGGACTTTGCATTACAATCTACGTTGATATAACATTATTTATATACGAAAAATTGATCCTTAAAGACTATGCAGTTACTACATTCCAATGCACAACTAAAAAGAGCATGTTTCAATCTAGTAGCACAAATGTAACTTTTGCATTTCAATGACACTACACAGTTTTGGAAGCCTTACTGTCAGGCGTCAGCTATACTGGTAAGTTGAGGTCTGTCTTGGAATACAGATTGCAGCTTGTATATCCCTAAAGATGCAGCAAGTAACCTGTGTACGATATCTGCGAGGGAAATGAGAGCATTCAACTTCAGAACGATGTTTCAATTCTATGAAAGAGATAATGAAATTTACAAACCTGCATATCTCCTAATAGGAGAGGTGAAATGTGTATACAAAAGCAATGCAAGACCATAATGGTGAAATTTAGTGGGGCTAAGATCCCCACTACAGAAGTAAACAACCTGAAAGTTTGCAAGTCATAAAAAAGTTAACAAATAAATACATTTGATGTAACTAATCTCTTACACAAAAAAAAAAAAAAAAGATAAATCAAGTTTACTGACCTGTGTCATGCATCTGGTTGTGAGAATCCGTATCAACTTGTTAAAGTATAGATCATCACCCTGAAACAAACTTTTATGTTGTGACAACTGTCTTGAAGTTATGCATAAAAACATGCACAGACAAATATGGTGGGTGAAATGGAGAAGTGTGTCTGGACATGATAGGCGTTTACCAATAAAAGTTTAAAGCAGATTGTAAGAGAAGTAGTAGATGATACAAGATGCTGCGTGACTAAGAAACATGTGCGTAAATTGAGTGTAGTGAAAACGAGAAAATTAGATGGATGTGCAATGGAAGTGAAACAATAAATAAAATCTGAATTGAATACGTACTTAAGATGATAAAAGTATGACCAGTAACAGTATTAGATTGAAAAAAGAATATCTCTCAGATGGTCTGTACTTTGGACATATACATCGTAGAAAATTAAGTGAGCCAGTGATAGTATCTATTTGCAAAGCAGCACTAGAGGTAGCGGAAGACTAATACTTGCCCAGGATAAGTTAAGATGGATATGATTCTCTGTAATTTAACAAAGCATCTTGCTTTGAACAAGTCACAAAACTAAAATGTCAAAAAAAAATCTCTATCCAACCCTAAGTATCTAGGACGAATCGACAGAGGCTGATTTGATTTGAGCTGAATTTAGTTGACAAAACCAGAAATGACAGATAACTAGACCAACACTCCCTCCGTTCCACTCAAAGAGCCATGCTTTCTATCTTGGGACATTCAACTAAAAGAGTTCTGTTTCAAACATTAGACTAATAAATTTGAGAAGCTTCTAAATTTACCCTAATTTAATGAAATGAAAATTCTAATAACAAACAAGTGCAAATGGGAAGTTCCCTTTAAGAGACTCACTGCGACTCTTGAGCGCACCCCACTAAAAAGATTGGGAAGAGCGTTCTCTGATATTTTTCTGTATTGTGAAGCAGCCCAATATTCACCAAAGAGGGAGTTTGTTACCAAACTTGAAGCTCACAATCATCTGGGGGATTTAGATACTCTGGCAGATGTTTTCATTTGGGGGGAAGGAATAGGTGTAGGGCTGCTGGGTGGGGGTGCGCACAGCATTATAAAATCATCTTCTTTGAGAATGGTCGCGCTTCTGCTAAAGGCGCTGGAGTCAATTATGGTGCTTAATGCTCAAAAGATTTCTTGTGGTAGTAGACATGTTGTTTTAGTCACCAAAAAGGGAGAAATATTTAGTTGGGGAGAGGGATCAGGTGGCAGGCTTGGGCATGGAGTAGAAGCTGATGTTTCCACCCCGAAGCTTATCAATGCCCTCAGTGGATTGAGTATCGAATCGGTAGCTTGTGGGGAAAATCACACTTGTGCACACCCACTACTCTAATGGTGCACACCCATCAAACGAGGCCACCCCAACAAGCATTTACATTCAACAATGCAATAATGGTACACACCCATCAAACGAGGGCACCCCAACAAGCATTTACATTCAACAATTGAACAAGCATTTGTAAATTTAGTTGTATACTTTACCTCCTCTCGAATATTGGCATGAGATGTTCTTCCAGTTCTGTGTGGGAACTCTAGCTGCTTACGATTGGTAGAATTACGTGCAGCTTGATCCTGAAAGACAAATCACATACTTAACCAATAAAATTAGACATAACTCAACTAAAACCTAAACTAATTATATATACCTCAATGTTGGTTTCAGGCATTAGGTGCATGAAACAACATCAAGAGGTGCATGAACCCCACACCTTGCAATTCCTCCAAGAACATTTACGAGGTTCTCGAATCCAACTAAACTGTGAGAAATACAACTAAAATGTAATATATGAGAAAATGTAAATTTGGATTTCCTCTAAATATTTTCTTTTGCCATAAACAATATATGAACATCATAAATTGAAGAAGCATTCCAACGAAGACATGAGTCTGAACATGTAATATATGGAAGTAAAATATAACTGAAAATCATTTTAGGTCCACCGCGAGTACATATATGGAGGGCATGTTGCTGCTTACATGAGGGTGAGGCGCATATATAACAATTATTCGTTAGTGCCAAAATACTCAAATCTGTTGAGTTTGGGCAACTAGCAGTAAAACCATACACATGATAAACAGATGAAGTCAAAAATGTATTAGCATCCTAATCAAGTACAACTGTTTGAATCACATAAGTGTGATGAACTAGCTTCAAAAGGACATGTTACAATAGACAAAAATGAATAATTGCAATTGGTTTGATACGAGCAGAAACTAGAACCACCATACCTTCAACATTAGGCCTATTGTATGAATAACTACGGCTCAGCAAGAAGAGGAGTATAACCAAGCTCAACTGCCTTTGTTGTCCTATCATCAGCTGTTCTCTAATACAAGGAAACAGTTGCACGAACTCAATAAAAAGCATAGTATCAACTGAAGGAATCAAAGTGACCATCTAACTTGGCCAGAAAAAGAAGATAATAGAGCTGCAACGGCAACATGTTAATGCTCGATATATGGTGCCTTCAGTACCAAGGTCTAATATATTTTCTTTTTTATTTACTTCTGTAAAAGAGTGGTTAAAAGTGTAGACAAAGCTACAATTTCCAGTAGAAAAGGTAAGAAACATAGAGATAAAAGAGGTTGCCTAGAACTAAGAACAGTAGGATCAACTATTAGGGCAACTTGGGGAACATCAAGTGAATCAATTATAGTATTTTACACTTGCCATAAAACCAAAAAGGAGGGGAACGTTATACCATTTAGCCAACTAGGAAGTTCAAAGTGCTTCATGGCATATATTGCAGGCGATAACAGAAACACGTATCTCATTACATGTTTAAAATAATATTTGTGAGTTATGAGTCACAAAAAGTTGCATTTTCAGAGAACCTGGATCCTGGCTAGGGCTGTAGATGCATCAAGAGCCCGGTGTTCCAATTCTACTTCTCTTTCCATTGCCGCCGGTTTATTGAGAAAATGATCATATTTGAGACAAGATGACAACAATCAACTAAAAACAAAATAAGTATAAGAAAGAAAAAAAAAGAGAAGTATGAGTTTTTGTAAACATATACTATCTTGGTAGCATTGTGAGCAGCACGCACTTCTTCTGCTCTGCGTTCTGCAGATAATAGGTCCTCCCTTAAAACCTAACAGTGATATCATTCTCAACAGAGTCAGAACTAAATAACAATGGAGGTAAGATCTGAGAGAATCAAATAGGTAGGTACTAAGTATGAGTTAACCAGCTTCTTACTTGCATCATCCTTGTTTCTGTTAGTTCTCTGTTTCTCATTATAGACTCCATGTTTGCCTGATGAAAAGTCATGAAATATTGTTATATCTGCCTCAAGTATTTTCGCGAATCTACTGTAACTACAAGGAAAAACTGCAGTTGAACTAATAAAAAGGTAATCTTTACGAAGATAGATTTTATTAAAAATAAGTGCAACGAAAGCAAGTCCAAGACAGTGTACAGCAGGGGGTTGGCCGTGACATGGATTTTTGTACCAAAGCAATAAGCAAGCATATAAAAAATTGGATGCAGATTTCAGAATCATTTACAAGGAGACTGCAGAAGAGAAAGCCTTCAAGAACTTTCTTTCTTTGATAAGTTCCTTTTGGAAAAGTATCACAAAACAAACAATGTTAATTCGCTTGACAAAAAAGCTGGTAGCTTTATCTTCTCCTTTATTATTTTCTGACATCAACTCTAGATGATTAAGACAGCAGATTTGAAGCTTAACTTAGATGATTCAAGTACTCAGCTTAGACGATGCTCGGTAGTTTACGGCCATGTGTGAATGTAGGGGCATAACTATTTGACTATAATTGGTCAGCTTTTTGAATTTTCAAAATATGACCAATCAGCCTGTTTGAATATATATGTGTGCAAGCCAACAAACAAAGCACTAATTGAAAAAATAGAAAAATACATCAATAAAATAGTATACTATATAAGGTGCTTTCATAGAGAACGAAATTAACTAACTGTTGCAAGTTCTCTGGCATGGATCGACCGACAAGAACGATAAGTTACTGGCTCCTCATACTCGCTAAAGGTGAACCAACTATTATACTGTAGTAAAACAGCAGCAAAGAAAAAACAAACAAGTGCCAAAAGATTTAAGTCGGTCAAAATGGTCATTAGAAAAGAATAAAGTTTGGGTATGGTACACAAGAAGTTATATCTCACTTGGTCAATAGCTATAAGAACAGGAATATCTTCTACATGTGATAACTCTTTCCTCAAACGAACTACCACTCCAACAGAAGCATGTGTGTAAGTTAATCATATTTGAACCAGGTCATATATAGTAGAACCTTCTGGCATTGCCATTGAATCAGCATCCTTCATCCATCCAACACCAGCCCCTTCACCCAGTGGAATAGGATCAAGTATTTTGCATGGTAGCTTTTCTAAGCACGATTTGTTGAACTTAAGGAAATCCTGAAGGAAACAGAAAAAGAAAGCACTCTGTATCAGAAAATAATGAAAAACCCAAAACATACAAAGGCAGACACATCTAAACCAAATAGTTAGAAATGGAAATCATGAATGCCTCATTATTTCCATGGAACAATTGCTAATTAGTAAAAATGTTCGTGCTAACAACCCCTGTTGCAGGGTAGCGAGAGTAACCTCACATGTTTCCCAATGTGAGAAAAATAGGGAGGATGTGAAACAACAGCCAACTTAACAGGAGAACCTGCTAGGAAACCAACAACAAAGTGAGTACAGGGCCAAGTAGCGGAACTGATAAGTATCAGGGACCCTATTATAGGAAATCAACAACCAGACAAACCTTTGCACATATGTAAAATAGATGCCTGTGATAGATTTTTCCAGATGGTTGTTCCCTATTTCCTTTTGGTGCTTTTCTCTTAATTTTTGTTATTACTGCTTTTAAACATGACACAAAAAAGAATGGCATATACCAATAGTATGTTGGTTTGCCAGATTAGCTTTTTTGCACAGTAAATAGCACCCAGATAAAAGAAATCAAATCTCCTGGTAACAAAAGCACAATAAAAGAATCACGATCCGATAAAGTATAGACACATTTTTTGAAGCTCCTCATAAACCATGCAATCTTCTTTCAGTCAAATTCTCTAGTTACAGTACCAGATACCAGTTCATTGAAGATAATGCAAGCAGTAGAAATAAAATCAGTATCAAACATCTATAAAATCACATCAAAATACGAAGGCAAATCGATCTGAAAGCAATCTTGCCTGCAGAATATTGACTGTCTGAATCAGTGAATCCCATAAATCAGTTTTGGGGTTTTTATAGAAAAGCCCTCCATGAGTCCACTATCAACCTCTTGGGACATACAAAACCAACCAACCTTCATCACGGGCCCAGTGAACAAGCATAGCAAGTGCAATGCTCTTTCCACAGCTTATAGGACCATCCAATACTATTTGCTTCCGAGCTTTTGGACCTGGAAAGTGGAATACCACCATAAATAACTTTTTCTGAGGGTATATTTAAAAGGTCATGGGAAAATTGGTGATGTTCTTAAAGCATTACAAATACTCCAAATATAAAACAAAATTTTCAAATCTAGAAAAGATAGTCCCCAAATGTGAATAGAGCTGAACTACCCAACCATGTAAAGAAGACAGCATACATGTAGATGGAAAACCTCAACTCATTCATAACCAGTAATATGACCTATCACAAGAAATTAGGAAATTACATAAACAAGGTCTAGTAAACAGGAAATTTGAAAATTAGCCTTGAGAAGCATACATGCAGGAGCAGGGGCATAAATAAGGCCTAATAACATCTTTACTAATACAAATAAGATCCATGAGGCATTGCTGAGACTTCTTTGAAGACCATTAATTTAAAACCACAAGAAACCTTGTCTGAAACTAATCAACATGTAATCCTTAAACTAGTAATAATTCGACTCTCCCAAGTACAAGATACTACCAACTAACATCCGAGTAGATCTCCTTTACCAAGAAAAAAAAATCAAATCACCAAATATCTCTTTTCTTTAGCTTGTTTCCTCCTGAGTTATTTTTTAGATGCATAAAAAAGAAAACCTGATGAATGAAATTTAATATATACGTGTTGGGAAGAACACCAAAGACGATATATAATCCCAACATCGATCCTTTTTATTTTCTAAATAACTATCCTATAAACACTCCTTCCATTTCCTATAAAAAAATTTAAAAACAATAAATAAAAAAAAACACGGTATCAACCAAAATAAGACTACTTTCTATTCTCTTCTAAACCTCATTTCCCCCAATCAATCTATATTTGACACCAAACTGCTACCAACAAGAGACAATGGTCTTAAAGACGACACGAAAACAAAGATTGGAAATGGTGCTTGTGACGACCCCGACCCGGATCTCTATACGAGATCCCAAGGTCAGGTCGCCAAAACACGGTGCTTACTACAAAATAACACTTAAATTAAAACCTGATTTAATAAAAGCAAGTCTTTGGCGACACTACAGCCGGAACCCAACAACTACAACAACAAATAACCTTATCGGCCACAACATGCCGGAATAACCACATAACCACAAGCCACAACATGCTCGGAAAAAGAACTAAAATAGTAATAAGTTATACACACAAGCACGACATACACATGTCGGCTACCAAAAGAATAAGTCATGTTTACAAACACCAAGTACTACCCAAGTAAAGTTGATATAACTTTACATAACCTACGTCCTTACCAAAAGAAATACTATGTAACCCAAAAGGCAACCTTCAGATTAATTTCAAGCTATCCGTCCTCACTGCGGACCGCTAGGCTGGCTCGGATCTAAGGAAAACAATAAACAACAAACGGGGTGAGTCGAAACTCAATAAGTTACTAAATTCAACTATATGACATGGCATAATGCTCAAGTTAAATTCGTAACATGGTATTAACATTTATATACCATAACAAGCATGTAGTATCTTCATTGATATATAAATCATTCAACTCACATAGCACCTTGGTTAACACATAGTTGCTTGTAAATAAATTACGTTATAAAGGATATCATTTCACTTTCGGCTTCATCTCGTTGTTCCTGCAATTCATGAAAACAACTAATGTGCACCGATACTCGTGTGGGAAGTATCGACGAATCCATCGACTACACTAGTCAAAAACTAGCAAGCCAAAGTCATGCTTATTGCTACAACAGTTGGGCTACATCTCAACTATGGCCAACAGAAGAGGGTGTGTGATAACCAGCATGACGACATATAGCGATCACAAACATTGATTTGTAAAGACTATAGGTCGTCCCACCAAAACGTTAGTAACGACGACGCCAGCTGGACTTACACAACACATAAGCAAGTATTCTTACTCTATCCATGAAAATAACAAGTTCAAGAGTAGTGAACTTAACAAATAACATGTAGATTATATTATTCTACAACATATGATCATCGCACATAAAGTTCAAGGACTTTAAAACACTACATTAGAGCTAATTCACAAGTCTTTAATTTATCAGTATCAATTACTCAGAGGACAAAATCCATATTAAACGAACTCTAATTTTCGTAGGATTTAAACATGTTAATCGATAAGTGATACTCTAACTAAAAATCCATTTCTTAGAGTCTCTATAACACCTCTAAAAATCTGGGTATAATTGCTATATGCAAAAATTCCCCAATAAAGTCTCTAACTTGTTCTCGAGTCAAATTCCATGATTTTGGGCTCAAAATCAACATGCAACATCATCCAAACTCATCACTTAATACATAAACATGTTATACACTTCATCATATCATTCAAACATGAAATCATCAAGGAATCAAGGCATGCATGAACAATATAGCACAAGTATGCAGCAAATTATTAAGCATACATAAGAGGGTTAGTAACTTACCTTAAAAGCACAATCAAAACAGGAAAACCAAGATCAAAGCCTTGCAAGGTTGTCTACTAGCCTTCGGTCTTGGGTTGAGAATCAAATGGTTGAAATGAAAGAACACTCACTACACACACCAATCTCACCTCACAGCACACACACTATCTCTCTCTATGAAGCTAGGTTGATTTGGGAGAAAATGAGGGTGTAAGCTCACTCCCTAAGGTGTTAAGGAGCTGGTAGGAGGTGTTGGTTGGGGTCAAGGGTCGTGGGAGTAAGTGGGCTGAACCAAGGCTTAAGTTGTAAGTGAAATAAATTTTTTCGGGAAAACAGAGTCACCAATCTATCAACCTCGCACGGCCGTGCCAAAAATATATGCACGGTCGTGCCAACTTTCACAGCCCAATTCTAGAGTTTCTGTCCGCTCTCGCACGGCCGTGCCAAGTATAGGTGCACAGGCATGCCAAACATCATAGCCCAAACCCAACTTTCTGTCTTGCTCTCGCACGGCCGTGCCAAAGAAGTGTGCACGGTCGTGCCAAGGCTCACAGTCCAGACTCATTACTGTTTTACTCTATTTCCTCGGTTTGATCACTTAGCCACTCCTAGGTTGGATTTTATAACACATCTAATCCATATCATGCAACACAATAATCAAATTAACAATGCATGCACATAATCATATGATCAACATGCTAATGAAATGTCCGGTTATTACAGTGCTAAACATCTCCACACACATCAATGGAACAAAAAATCACACCTCCCACTTGCATCCTCATATATTATGCTCAAATGATTATTATTAGGCCTGAAGTCACTGTCCCTGTTAAACTATCTAGGTTATTTCAATAGCAGCACATTTGCAAAGTTAAGAACATAGAAATAGATAGAGAATTATTCCTGCAAGACCATGTCGGAATTCGGGTAAATTAGAAAATTCTATTATAATCTTTGTTGGGTAAATTATTTATTTATCTCGTAAGGTGACTGGCCAAGTTTTTGATACTCTAGTAGCCATGAGCACCATAAGGAGAGTCAATAGTGAATGATTTTTTATTTATTTAGGTTCTACATGTATTACCTCCCACCGTCCACACACGCATAGGCACACGCAAACATGAATCCAAACATGCCGAACTTCTCTCAGCTCTATTCTACAATTCCAAGGTATCCATTTTTCACACTTGACTACCAAGGCTGAATTCATACATTATTAATGCCAATTGGAACAAAACCGAGATGTTATTATCCTTCCCTAACATAAACTTGAAATCTCGTAACATATTTCAAATTTGCTACTTCATCATGTTTGAGCTTTCAAAAAATGACCAATAGTTTTTTTGCTTTCTTGATTTGATACTTTTGTGAGGCTGTTTGTGTACTTCATCATCATCCTTGCGGAATATGTTTATATACATATATGAGAGGATTTTCCTTAACATTTTCTCAATTTTATGCTGCTTTCCATCCCTGGAATACGTGGATAAGAGAGGATTTAAGGGGAATCAAAGTTATTTATCTCTATCCATCACAAAAAGTAACAACAGAGGACTATAGTAACAACAACTGTTGTCAAATCCCTAAGAGCTGACTTCATTATTGACAGAAATGCTGTCATTACATGCACATTTTCAATCTAGATAGGCTTGGACACAAATGGAAATGAACACGACTATAACAGCAAATGAAAATAATGAAATCAATATTACGTCAACACACATGACATTCATACAGGCAGCAAGTTAAACTCAGTTTGCAACAAATTCTTGTAGATAACATGTTTCAAGGTATACCCCTAACATGAATTTCATCCTGTGATGGTGTGAGCAACAAAAATTATCTTCAAATATAGTCAAACACTTAGGGCTACTACAACATAATAATGTGAATTTAAAATGAGAATCTTAACCATGGCACAATCGCACGAACTGAGAAAGAGAGCGAAAGAGATATAGAGTTACCTGAACAATTGCTCGTGAGGGAGGTTAGGGCACAATCGCACGAACTGAGAAATAGAGAAGAGTCGACGTGGTTGCTTGCGATTGTAATGAGATTAGGGTACGAACAGAGAGAGAAGATCTAGTTTGCGATTGTAATGAGATTAGGGCACGAGGTGGTTAGCACGAGAATAGAAAGAGAGAGATTGCACGAAGAGAGAGAAGAGTTTCAAATCGCAATAAGAGAGAGACTAATTAGGTGGAGGGAAATAATCGCGGGAGATAAAAATTTTGGGCTGAAAATTTTGGGCTGAAATTTTAGGGATAGAGAAACAATTTTTTTTTAAAAAAAAATCATAACATTTAAGACGGGTAAAAGGAAAAGAGTGCTAAAAATATATTATTTGGGAGGGGAAGTGGCAAAGAGTGCCAAATACTTGGTATTGGCACCGCTAACTTTGCCTTCCCAAAAAATAGTATTTGGGACGGTTTTTTGGCCCTTCCAAATAAATGGGGTCACAAATAGTGCTTTTTCTTGTAGTGGTACTATCTATACAACTTACCAATATCCAAGGTACACTTAACACAAAACTCGACGTTAAACGCTCAACCCAATAACCAAACCACCTAAGTCGAGGATCCTATCCTGGCGGACAGCTAACTAAAGCTCTGATACCAACTGTGACAATCCGAATATGAGATTCGATGTTGAACCACAACTCGGAGCGCCAAACCGAAAAAGAACAACTGAAAGAATTAAATAAAGCGAGCCACAAAAGCTTAAACCAAAAACAAACAGTGGAATAACTAAATGAACATGAGCTTCAAAGCTCGATTAAATATAATACCACAACTATAAAAAAAACCTCCATAGCTAAACAAGCGCCAGAGAACAACGTCTACAATACCACGAGTCAAAACGCTCGAGAAAACCATAAATAAAATACCAATAGGCACAAGGCCACACCAACCAAGAAAACCGAAGATATAAAATAATACAACCGGCACGACTCTACAAGTCGGCACCAAATACAAGTATCTCTACCCGACATACTAAGTTTACATAATTCAGTTTAACCCACGATCTCACAAATATAAATACAAACGGAATATGACTTGTTAAACTCAGATCTAATGCCTCACTGCGCTGGAACACAACCTGCATACTAAGGAAAAACAAATAGAAGGGATGAGTCGAAGACCCAGTAAGTTACTAATGCAACAATATGGCATGGTATTATGCACATCAGTATAACAGGATAATAAACAGGTAATAGCACATAAGGCAACCAACCCTATATTCACGATAGGCTCAGTATCTGCCAACCGTCATGCACTGGTTAGAGACCACGACCAACATTCGTTCGTATAGGAAGCACATAAAGTATAAAGTGAACACATAAAGGTAGATATGGTGGATTCGAGGTACACCTCCGAAATCCCTTGTAACACTTCTGACCTTATAGCTCCATGAAGCCGTAGAAGACGATTACGCTGCTGCTTCACAGAACTATAAAAGAGGCCTCTGTTGCTATCCAACAAGATAATAATAATAATAGATTCATGTGCTTCTGCTTCATAGAACCATAATAAACAACTGTGCCACTGATGCTGAGCACATTTCCCAATATCGACCAACGAACAGAAATAAATGATTGTGCTGCTACTGTCGTACACAAATCACAAGGGACCAGTGCTCGTTTCCCAAAATAAAACATATGTACCCGATCGCGTCAAGAACGATCTACAAGTACCGAACAAATAAATGTACCCAATCGCGTCAAGCACGATCTACATGTACCCGTTGTGGACCATTTTCTGTATCCACGTCGACGTATCGCTCGATTCCTTATGACCCGAGACAATACGGCTCTAGCCACTTATAGGTATCACAAGGGACTAGTGTCCGTATCCCAATGCATACAAAATAATGTCAACAATGCACAGTCCCCGTTTATTCCATTCAACTGTGGGGCTCGATGCAATGCACAAGTAGATATTTACTCATGCCAAAATAATCAAAGTGTATTCTATTGAATCACAACTTAATAAATCAAATCGTGATGTGCTCTATTGAATCACAACTTAACGAAATCAAACCATAACGTGTTCTATTGAATCACATATCAAATCAACATAATGTGATTGTAAATACTAAACACACAATCAATCATCAAAGTAGGATGATTGTCCTATTACTTACTAGAACAATCATAAGTACCACACATCAACCAAGTCCGCAAACGCTAGACTTCATAATCGCAACATACGTAAGTCTACTCGTACTTACAATCATAAATCAATGCGTCATTAACACGCTCAACTTAGGATCTCTACGGTATCCTATGATCACAATACACTGCATCTCATGTATATCTATTCCATCTCATTTCTGTCGTGTATTATGCATATCACGACTCCCTATAAGTGATATCGTCCATATTGGAACGATAACCAAGGTATGTCATTAACTACCTAGAGTATAACCAACTCATCATCCGACGGTTGAGACTATTAATCTCATGTGAAATGTCGTGCACTAAGGGGCATGACTATTCAATAAAACTATTGACAGACTTCTATAGATAATTAACCCTTGCTAAAGCATAATGTTTAAGTCAACGATTAAACCTACTTCATAATTAAATAATGTTTGACTAAGTCAACCCAAGTCGAGTTCTATTGGTCAAGATCTCAACAATTTATCATCCCACACCGTAGGAGACTAAAATACAACCAACATCGGTTTATACTACTCATTACCACATCACACGACGTATAATCTTTACGTCCTATACAACTCCGCTAGAGTTGGTCATCTACAAATTAAACCCCAGAATGAACCGTAGTATCGTCCCTAATTAACCGTGTCAATCACAATATCCAACGTTTGGGGTATATACTACCCATGTAAATCTCACGAGTCATCGTGAGAATATTAACGATCATAATGTTAATGAGCCACACATGCTCGATAAAATTAAAACAAGTCATCGGCGACTTTACTACCGGAACCCAACTATAAAAACAAACCCACGTGTCTACAACTCAGGAAACAATAATAATATTCACAACACAATCTCGAGCAGTCTTTAATACACGGAGACAACAACCATCACAATAATAATAACAACGTGTACAACAACAAACTCCACAAGTCTCTAACATTCGGAGACCACAAGACTAACAACAATTCATCAATACCCATCATTTAACATGCTAGAATATCACATTGAACAAGTATAGCATGTAGGGGGTTCATATACACATGAATAACACGTAAACATCACGATACTATTCTATGATGGTTGAAATCTAAGAAGAAAGTTTAGTAACTTACTACACAATACAAATCCTCCAGGAAATCCAAGAAGCTTTAGGTGGAAATGTACTCCTCCGCAACCTCTACGCCGCTACGGAGTCCAATCGTCGATCCCAAGCTTGAACCAAGCTCGAATTAACTTTTTCTTCTTTAAAACTTCACGTTCTCTCTCTAAAATGTGGGAGATGAGTGAGGGGTCCATGATTCTCAACAGGTCAGATGATCACTTTGGTTAGAAACGTGCTCCTTGTCGCCTTCTATGCTTCGGCGAAGACGGATCGTCAATCCGACCAACGAAGCTCAAGATATCGCGAGTTCATTCTCTCCTCTCTCTCTTCTTGCTCTCTCTCTAAACTTAGCTGGGTTTGGAGAAAGAAAATGAGGGGAAATGGGTTGGGTTATCTTATTTAATCCATGGTTAAGTGTTTGGTCCAATTCGAGCTTGTTTGAGCATTTCAAACCACTTAAAAATATGAAAAAACGAGAAAGAACGAAAACCGAACGAACAGAGTCGGGGCAGAGCGATCGCTTTACCCTAACTAGGGCGATCGCTTTGCCTTCTGGAATTAGGGCAATCGCTCTGATCTCCCCCAGGGCGATCGCTTTGAGTCCAGATTTTCCAAACTCTCCGAAAATGCTCCGAAACGCTCTGAAAAGATTCTAAATGATCCCAAAGTGATTTTAAGTCTATGGGAAGGTCAAAACACTCGAGAAAGATTCCCAAAAAGTTCAAAAACAACGCTAGAAGTTCAACATAATGCTCACGCAATTACCCATATAAAGATTTGAGCACAAATCAGGGCATACGACAAACTCGAAATGACTCGGCGTACGAGTTAACGACGAGATCAATATGATCATCAATCGTGAAGGAGTCTAAACCAAGATTAGGTCAATGGGACGAAGAAATGAACAACGCATACGGATGTTAATCAAGGTCGAGAATAGTATTGAGCGAATACAGAAACAAAGTACAACTCACCATAAGTTAAACATGCTTCGAATATGGTTCCCGACTCAACTCGTCACGCTTAACAAGCATGACACCTCATTCTCCGAGGGTTTCAGGGTCAACACGAAGTGATTATGAGTTAACTAGGAAGGAAGTAAGGTAAGGGTGTTACAATAATTAACCACTAAGGAAGCAACACATTGTTGGACATTGTTTTGCCTTTGAAGATTGCCATAATTAGCCCAACAACCACTATCCAAAGTTATCAGCATTACACACAAATACCAATGTTCTCTCTCTTTTTCCTTTTGAATTCGTTCTTCCAATCTCCTTTCATGTACCTTGATCTTTGCCTTCTTTTTCTTCAACTTCTCAGTTTCTTCAAACACTTGTCTGAGTTGCACTTCAATTTTCTCAACTTCATGCTTCAATTAAACTATTTGTGATCTCACCGTCTACAAATGATGATCTTTTTCGATCTTCCAGTTAGTGATGGGTCAATCCAAGCGAAGAAATGACAGTGCTTAGCTCGATCACGTGTTTCTCTCTAGTCCTACTGCTTCCACGGTTTGGGGGCATTTTGGCAATGTGTATGATATTTCTTCCTCCCCAAGATCGATTCAACAGCGCTGTTTTGTTTGGTGGACTCATAATAATTCTTCCATATACATGATCCTCCCATCATTGATTCTGTGGCACTTATGGAAGTTCAGGAATTCTTCAGTTTATGACAATTCTAGGCAGCCTATTTCTAAGCTTATCTCAGCTATTAATCATGATCTTATGGCCATTTTGCAAGCAAGAGGTTTTCTCTTTTCTCCCGCTTCTGATTTGGTGAAGGCCTTCTGTAAGTATAGAAAGCGGGTTACTATCCAATCGGTTTCTTGGAAAAAGCCTCGCAAGGTTTTATTAAATTGAATTCCGATGGTGCTAGCCGAGGTAATCCAGGTATTAGTGGTGGAGGTGGTGTTGTGCGGGATGCTTCAGGTAATGCCATCTTTGCTTTTTCTCAGTTCTTTGGTATTGCTTCTAACATGGAAGCAGAAATTCGTGCTCTTTTCTGTGGGATTCAGTGGCTTCACAAGGAAGGTTTTTATGATGCTACTGTTGAGATTGATTCTAAAGTTATTTTTGACTGTCTTGTTTCGGGATTTTCTATCCCCTGGAAGTATGCCTATTTTTTTAGAGAAATTCGAAAAGTGCAGGTTGCTCGTCGGTTTGTGTTTACTCATTGCTTTCGAGAGGCCAACAAAGTAGCAGATAGCCTTGCCACTCTTGCATGTGATTCTCAAGCTAGCACGGACGTCTCAAATGTTCCAAGCATCCCTCGGCACATAAAAGGGCTTATTCTGCTTGATGCCAAAGACACTCCTTATATTAGAGTTTCATAGTTTTTGTTTGTTTAGTTATTTTCTTCTCTTTGCGTCCTATCGTATTTCTTTTTCGAGGTCAGGCTCCTCCGTCCTCCCATTTATAAGGGCCAGGCTGGTTGTCCCCCTCAAGTTTGTAATTTTTTTCTTATCAATAAAATTTAGCAGGGTGCCGCCCCTGTTTCCCTAAAAAAAAAAAAAGCTCAACTCAAATTTATCAAACAAAAATCAAGTTCAAACTAAATGCGTGAAGAAAGTTACAATCAACACATATGGTTAAAGTAGTTTAATTAATGAAAATAAAAGAGTTAGAAGGCTCTAATATGCTACTTCAATTTTTCCAGCAATGCTCTCCATCATAGACCAAATTGAGTTAAGAGTAACAGGCTAACCTTATAGTTTCGGCATCCGATGAACCTTCTACCCAGGTTTTTGTCACTCCGGGATGTCCACATAGGTGCTCGAATACCACAATTGCAAAACCTATTCAAATTGGAGTCATTTGATTCGAGTTGCTTCTCTTCGAAAATTGGGGTTTCCATCCTTCCACGAAATTGACGAAAATGATGCGCAAACCCTTGAACAATTGAGCAATGTTGTCGATTTCCAAGGATTGATTTCAAGATCTGCTCAACACAGTGTGTAATCGAAGTTTTTTTTTTTTAGCCCTAGGTCCTTCCACAGTTGTTTTATGAAAGAGGAGAAGAAGATCACGTGTTGATAACATGATCTTTTTACCATTATATTTTCCGCACAAGCACCATGGTGGCAGCAACTCACTCAAAAAAGTCCACATCAGCATGCTCGGTAAATATTTGGATGAAGTGTTAACGGCAGGGACCACATCACACACAAATTGTCAGTACAATGGTTACATTTGGATATTGAGAGTACGTCGGTCGAATCAGTAATTCCCAAATAGTACGTTGGTCAAATATATAACTTTCCCACAAAACCAAACTCCACTTCTATGCATATGTGATGCCTCTAAACTAGCTCAAGAAGAAAATCAAGAAAAAGAGAAAGAGAAAAGCTTATTCTGAAGAGGGGGGGGGCTACATCGTAGAGATATGCATGATGTAACATGCACAAAGAAGTTACCACAACCTTCCCTCTGAGACATTCATTGATGAAATCCAAGCTCAACAGCAGCATGTGGATTTGGTGAAGAAAATTTAATGGCTGAAGTTTTGATGAGAAGCATAAGAGAAGTTGTTCCCAAGAAGAAGAAAACTGGAGAAAGCTCTGGAATTAATAATTAAAGAAGATGAAGATTTTGCTATAGCATGAACCAGCACACTCACTCCTCTCCCAGCTCCCTCAACAACTCCAAAGCATGAAGAAAGAGCCGCTGATGAAGAAGATATTGACAATCCAATATCAATTTTGCTTTTGATGATTGATGAAAAAGGAACAATTCTTAGATTTTGTCCTTTAATTGAACAATTGTTTATGTTTCTATACATAGTTTGTTTTGATTGCCATCTTGAAACAACTATCTTATATTCTGTTATGTCTCTATTGATCTGACTTCAATTGTTATTTTTAGTGCAGAAAAGTTCTAAGGAAAACTATTTTACAACAAAAAGAGAAAATACAATGTACATGTATCTATAAACAAGGCAAAAAGAGAGAAATATAATCCTTTCCTATTAAAAAAATTATACAGGAAAAGTTCTTGTACAATCTGTGACAAACAACCTTGACAAATTTACTAAAGTATGACAAACTCTTTTAGAATTTCCATCTTGTAAGTAATTCTAGTAAAAGCTTGACATAAGTCCTTATTGTATAAAAAGCCATTATAAAAAGAAAATTTCAAATGCTGCTATCTTGAAAATGACTATGACTTGCAATCATCAAAAAGGGAGAACTACTTAGGACCTTGTTGCAAATTAGATTAGCCAAATTCTCCAAAAGAAACTATTAGGATACTTTGTAAAAATTAGTTTTGTCAATAGAGAAACATAGAAAGAGTTTAAACTACAATCTCTACAAAGAAGTTAACTATTTCATTTCACTTGAGATAGCTCATAAACAACTAAGTTTATAAACAACTAAGAAGATCATGAGCTATCTACAAACAACTATGACAAAGTATTGCAAGATCTTAAATAGCTATCCATAGGTGTTACATCAACAAAGCAAGAGAAACAGCTAAACATCTAAGACAAACACCTATGACTCAATAGCCACGTCAGCATCAATCATCTCACAAGAAGTTATGATAACTAACAAGCTCAATCATTGGAAGGAATGTTACTGTTACAAACTTTAAAAACAATGATAGCTAGTGGACTAACAAAGGCAAGTAGACTACAAGTTGCAAGATAAGTGGACTGACATCCTTACATAGAATATTCAGACACTTGCACTTATAGCCGTTACTTAATAGCTAGTGTCTAACAGGAAGTTTTTGAATGTGCCTATAAAAGGACGAGTTCACAAGAAGAAACATACTAGATGTAGAGAGCAGATAGAAAAATATATACACATACAAAAGAATTAAGCAAATGCAGTAATATCAAGAGAAATCAAGATCTATTATCCAGAAAGAAAGAAAATATCAAAGTCTACAAATATCTACTACAAACTGAAATAATCAAGAAAACATTAAGAAAACAAGCTCAACATCGTTACACAATTAGTATTACAAATAATGTTAAGAACACATAGTTGTTCGATAAATAGTTATCACTACATGTAGCAAGGATAGAGAAGAGATCTACAATAGACGTTCTATTAGATTATTCAGAGTCATTCCAAGGAAGCACAACCATCATTTGTGTACTTTGTAAACTGTCCTAGTTGGGTTTCCAACTAGAAGATGAAAATTTGGGATTTTCCTTTCAGTAATCTGTGTAATCTTAAGAAATATAGTGGATTATTGTCTCATAAAGTCAGAGGGCTGTGAGGGGTAAATGTATGATTTATGATCCGAACCACCTTAAATTAATTGTGTCAATTGTTGTATCCCTTAAACTCTTTACTTATGATGTGCATAACATAACTGTTTATAACATTCTTTAACTATCAAAACAACTAACTCTCTCTCTCTCTCTCTCTCTCTCTCTCTCTCTCTCATAGTTAATTTTATACTGAAGTTGATATAAAATAAGATCATAACTTATTTTATAACACCTTTAATCACTTTACAAATCTTAATTCCTCTATGCAACTCATTTTACAAAAGATAATTGTTTAACAGAAAATTGCTTAACTGTTTGTTCAAACAGTTAACTGTCTTAATGAATATCTTTATTTTTCAAATAATGATTAATTGTACTAAGTGTAAGGGACCCCACAATATTATTCAAAAGCCCATTTTTCGGTGGATTTATGATGGGCTCTTTTACTTTACCTTTTAGTTTAGAAAGTTTTTATTCTCTTCAGTTCATTTTTTTTTTAAATTGAAAAAAGACACTTTGAAAATTTTTTCCTTAAAATGCCCCCGTCTCTTTCATCCAAACCAACTAAAGCATTCTCTAACTTTTTGATAATCTTTTTAGCATTTTAACTTTGATCCGTAGTTAAGATATTGGTCTATTAAAATGTATTCTAAACTCTAAATTATTAAAAGATTTTCTTGTACTAATCAGTGTATGAACTGATTTTTTCGTTAAAAAATGTGAATACGTACATAGACTTTTTCATTGATAGCAGACCATTCTGTTTGTTGGAACTGATTTTTCTTAATTTTTTCCATTGTGTAATCAAAATCAATTCAAATATGACAAAAGGATTATACCATTGGCTTGATTTCTTTTTTGTTTTGTTTCATCTTCAGTTGGCTTCGATTTCATATATTAATAGTTTGTACTTTGTATTGTCAGTCTTACCAATTTACTCTAAACTAGTGACATCCCAAATGCAACAATTGTTGCATCTTAAATTGAATTTCGATGCTCAATTTTTGCATCCCGATGTCCAAATTAATCTGAGAAAGTGGCACTGTATCCGGATGCCCAACTGTTTGCATCTCAAATTGAATTCCGATGCCCAAATTAATCTGAGAAAGTGGCACTGCATCCCGATGCTCAATTGTTTGCATCTCAAATTGAATCTCGATGCTCAATTCTTGCATCCCGATGCCCAAATTAATCTGAGAAAGTGGCACTGCATCCCGATATCTGATGCCTGATGCACGCGTGTTTTGGTTTCATTAAGGGTATCGTAGTTTTTTTGCCTCAAAAGTGTCTTTTTTATTTTAAAAAAAAGTATGATGAACTTGAGCGATTACAAATATTGAAAAAAGGGAACCGGCCTGTAATCCACCCTTTATATTTCTAAAACCTTAGTTCTAAAAATAACTAAATATTTTAAGGCAAATAAAATTTTTATTTTCCCCTCTTTTGCTTCATTTCAAACTTTTGATTGATTCTCACATGGATTTTATGACTTGATCCAATGATTACTTTTCATCTATAAATTTCCAAATTACTCTTTCAAGTTTTTTTTTTTTTTTTTTTTGAAATTTCTTTTGTGACTTGTGCGGAGACCACAGGGCGGTAGCATTTTTTCCTCAGCATTTTCGAGCAATGCAACGTTATGTAGCAACCATTTTGATAATGCAGCTCATCAAAACGCTTCAGTTAGAGCCCGTTTGGTACAGCGTTTATAAAACGCAGTGTTTTAAAAATGCAGCGTTTTAAAAAATGCAGTGTTTTAAAAACGGAGTTCTTTCCTTATAAATACGTTTGAGATATCACTTCAATACGCAGCTTTTTTTTCCTAGGAGCGTTTTAAAACCTGCGTTTTGGGAAAAAGCTAGGAATTCCAGCGTTTTAAAACGCAGCTGCGTTTTAAAAACACTGCGTTTTCTGCCGCAGTATTGAAACACATTTTTTTGCAAATAAGCTGCGTTTTATCCCTGTGTTTTGACCAAAACGCTCGACCAAACGGGCTCTTAGACAGGTTGGTTGTGAAAATGCTGCAGTTTTGGTCTATGTTGACCAATATTTTGTACGCTTTTTGGCCAAAATGATCGGCCTAACAAACCCACAACATTGAAAATTTCCATAAAGAATGGAATCCTTGTACCTAGGTCTCTCATTGGGTCAGATTTTAGTACAAATCTGATCAAAATCTGATGTAAAATTTTGAATTTGGATCAACCTAGCTGCCTATTAAACAAATCTAATTTGAACCCGATAAATTATTAACTTAGTGGAAAGAATTTAAATTTAGTCATATACAATCTATTAAGTGCCCGATCTGAAAAACCTCATGACTATGGTTACATTTTGGATAGTTAATTTTCACTAACTTCTTCCAAGTTTATGGTTATAAGTCAAACCTAATAGTATAATTTCATTGGATTTATCCTTTAAAAGCAACAAACATAAACATTGCAAAATACACATTCTTCTCCTTTTTATATCTATTTCTTGAAAATTTTGAATCAGATCGGATCGAATCGGATAATTCAAACTAGTACTCCTCCGTCCTTTAATTATTGTCTTGTTTGACCCGGCTACGGATTAAGAAAAAACAGTTGACTTGATTATTAATATTGATATAATGTGTAATTTCCTTTAATGCACATATGTATATGATCCATAATTAAAGTAGGAGAAAAAGTAAAAGTAAAATGGTAAAAGTGATGTCCTAAAAATAAAAGTTTTCAAACAAAAAAAATTATTTTTGGACGGATAAAAAGGAAAAAAAGACAATAATTTAGGGACAGAGAAAGTACTAAATTTGGATATAGACTAATTAATATTTGATTTGTTGAATTAACAGATAGACCAAACTAACAATATAAATTTTCGAATTAAATTCAGATCATATACCTATATCTATTGTATATTCCACCCATTAACAAGCCTACTTCTACCTTTTTCCTTTGATATCATGTTTTGACCATAAGTTGCTTTATATGTAAATTATCAAACGGGTAATGATACATATAATGAAAAATTGATCATAAATTTTAAAATTTATGATCAATTTTTTACTATGTGTATCATTACTCTTATCAAAATTACCCCAATCGGTCGACTCCATACTATTTTGGTGGGTGAGGGGTATTTTAGTCATTTGACATCTTGAAATAGTACAATATACTTATCCACACTCAAAGTATCTCTTTCTCCACATCAGCTGTGAGAGAGAGGGAAAGAGAGAGAAAATCAAAGAAACAGTGGAAAAACTGAAAACAGGGTGCGAACTGCGAACAAACCAAAGAAAATCGAAAGAGACATTTTTACTACACTTTCTACGCAAGCTGAAAAACGTGCCTATATATATTCTCCCTCTCTTCAGTTATTGTTTTTCTTTTCCTCTCTCTCTTCCAAGAAACAGCTTCAACAGAGGTACTCTCTCTCTCTCTCTCTCTCTCTCTAGCTTTTCTTTCTTGGTTTGAGTAACTTTGTTCATAAATTGACTTGACTGTTCATACATGATACATTGCTTGTTAAGGAAAAAGATTAATGGGTTTTTGTGGGTTTTGTCTTTGATTTAGAGTTTATGATGGTGAACAATGTGTAATAATTGTTTATTGTATGAATTATGTAGTCTTTAACTTGTGCTTCTTGTTAGTAAATACCAGTTAATGGCCCTTGCAATTAAGTGAATGTTGAAATCAGATGTTAAGATTTTGGGGTTAGGAGGGTTAATTTGTTTTCGTCTGAGGGTTAATTGTTATGAATCATTGAAGACCAAGATTGGGTTTTGAGAAGTTAAAATCCCTGTGAGTTTTGAGGGTGTTGTGATTTGAATTAGGAATGCCACTGGAATCTTGGAGGATTCCAAGCTCGTTGACCAATGAACTAAGAAACTATCACAAGCTGCAATTATGATGCCAGGGTTTCTTGATCTGTACAAAGGGAAACTCTTTTACTGAAGGTGGTTGAAGTATTCGTTCTTCTGTGCGAATGCTATAAAAAACCCTTTATGGAAAGGGTTTCCATATAATCTTTAGAAAAAGCATCTCGTTTATGGAAATAGTGGACCTATTGGCACTTTTTATATAATGCTATTGAAATACAAAACACAAAAAAATGTAGGATAAGCGCAGAGCGTAAAAAGAAAGAGTATTTGTTGGATCTGGTGGATGCTGTCAAGTTTGATGTACATATAGTTCCTTTCTAATGAAGTAAAGGGTAACTCACAGCTTTTCCCCCATCTATACAGTTCCTTTCTAGTGAAATATTGGGTGATCCATAACTTTTACTTAATTTAACTCCCCAAACATGACGAAAAGTGGTGGTATCTTTCAATCCACATGCAAGAACATGGCGTATAAGAACTGTCCATGGAGACTGGTTTGGACGTGATCCTAGCATTGAGATATAATTGGTTTGTGGGTTGTAATCTCTTCGCGGTTTCATGTCTGAGAACTATAACTTGTGATTCCGATTCCTAACCTATCTATCCAATCAATCGCTACCTACCTTATCTCCCAAGTCCCAAATATGTTCATACTCAGTTATATGCCATTATATCGGTTAGGTTGGGACCAAAACTGATGATTCTCAATTTGTAACTTCAAATGTTTTCTTGTAAAGTTGATCTTTGTTTATCATGATTCGTACATTGCACAATAACCAAACTTTTGAAGGACATGTAAGTGAGTTGATTACTTGATGCTTTTATTTCTCCTATTCAAGAACTACCATCTTTATGCTGCAGTTAATATAAGATTTTAACAGGTTGACAAAACTAAAGAACAGTGGACTATGTAGCTTAGTTTCCAATATGAGAATTTTTGGGTGCAGGAGATGCACCTACTGAATGCATTATCTTCTATGACCAAAAACTTCGGGCCATTGTGCATTGGTCATAGGCTGGTTCATTCATATACTTTATGTTTTAGTTTAGTATTTTAGGCATGCTTTCTTCCTTCTGAGTCAGTATGGGGTTTGAGAGATCTCTTCGTCTATCCACTTGATAATTTATCCAATCTATCTATTCACTATTGAGAATCAATTGTTGTGCAGTGCTGTGCTGTTCAAACTAGCTAGATTTGAAGAAATCCTACCGTATAAGAGAATTTTGAAGGACTGTTAAAATCCACAGATTTCACAAAATCATTCTGGTCTAGATAAAGAAATGATTCTCGCTCCAAGCATGATGGAAGTTGATAACAGCAATACCCATTCTAACGAAAAACGAGATATGAAGGGTTACACATCTGACAATGAAGCCAAGAGGTCTGCAGATAACAATGGAAGCACTACTGTATTTATTAATCATGGTGAGTATTTCTATAACTGAATTCAGATTACTAATTGAGTAAAACCTACTAGCTCGTCTCATCTCATCTCATCTCATCTCTCTCTCTCTCTCTCTCTCTCTCTCTCTCTCTCTCTCTCTCTCTCTCTCTCTCTCTCTCTCTCCATCTCTTTGCACATTACCACTATCACCTTCTCAGTAAAAGTTTTACTATGATAATTTGGAATCACCCAATAAGCTGAGTATTTCTATAACTGAATTCAGATTACTAATTGAGTAAAACCTACTAGCTCGTCTCATCTCATCTCATCTCATCTCATCTCATCTCTCTCTCTCTCTCTCTCTCTCTCTCTCTCTCTCTCTCTCTCTCTCTCTCTCTCCATCTCTTTGCACATTACCACTATCACCTTCTCAGTAAAAAGTTTTACTATGATCATTTGGAATCACCCAATAAGCTCCTCCGACATTTTCTCTAAAGATAACCTCAGACTATACCTCCTCTCCTGAAAACACATTTGACCCTTTGGACAAGCGGCCGAATTTTCGGTCTGTCTCTGTTCAAATCTCTTCATTTCCTCTCCGGGTGTGTGGCAATCTACTACAAGAGCACATATCATCATCTGCTCACCCAAATCTAGATTTCTGTCCATCCACATTTTTGAACTTTTAGAATGAAGAGCAAGTATAGGGCAGAGGGACTACTGATTTGAAATCCTTTGAAAATAAAAAATTTCTGTGTTGAAGAGTTGAGCTGCTCCATCGCAATCTAGCATTCACTATCACCAAGTCTGATCATACTTTGTGACTGTGCTCTCAAGGGGTTTATTAAGAAGTAAGGTGAAACCTGTTCATAGCCTTTAAAGTTTCTACTATCCTTTTATATCTGTACCGGATGTACGTAGATGCAATCTTGAACTTGTCAATAAGATAGGTGCACGAGTCTCCTGTCATTACAGGTTCTAAAATGGCTCTACTCGATTGGTTTACGAGGATATTGTTGACATGGTTTGAACCATTTTCTACCAAGCCATTCTGAAAGGCTTGATGTATAAAATGTGCATTGCTCATAGGTGCTGTCTACTCAGTAACTTGAAGGCGTAAAACCGAAAGGCCTGATTAGGTGACCGTGTTAATTTCGCTAAAGTATCTTAGGTTTTAGACGGGAGAGTACTGGACTGAAATGAAAGCTGCTAGATTTTCCCCTACACAAAAACTGCCACAGACATTTAGTAATATAGATGTCTATCACAAGGCTAGGTGTTTTCATTCATTAAACATTGGAAAAGGATATATATGTGGACGTATATTTCAAATTTTCAATCACTTTAGAATCCTTCACAGCCAGGAACGAGAATGATTTATGATTATGGCTGAATGTACATGTAGCTGCAATTGCTTGGCATGAGAACAGAAGAATATGGACTGGCGACCAATCCCGAAGGACACGGAGGATGCCTAAAGATCCAATTATAAGGTATGTTCTTCCCTATAGTTTCTTCTGATGTCAATGAAATTAGTTTGTGTTCATGTTCAAATGCTATGTCTCCCCTCCATCCCGATGAAGAATTATGTTTTGACTTATTCCGCAACTTAAGAAAATGAAAACCCCTAAAATGCCAGTATCATTGTGTATCCTTATCATTGTCTGACCAAAATTTCAACTTGTTTTAGTTGATTTGGCATGGTTTCTCATCCACAAACTCACAGGGTATTAAGGCCCTTATGCTAATGGAAAGTTTTACCAAAAGAAAATGTACATTTTCATTTCAGACAAACTGAAATGGAAAGCCAACTTCTTCATTTGGGATGGAGGGAGTACCATTTTTCTGCCTGCGAACTGTTAGGAAATTGACCAATATTACCTAAATCCTATTATGAGTAGGAAAAGATTACTTATCCCATATTGGTTAGGAGAAGGAATAGTAATCCCATATCGGTAAGAAAAGGGGAAAAGTGGGTGTGCCTCCCCTATATAAATAGGCTTCACTAGTTAGGTTTTTTTGTGTGAAAAACTTGAGAGAATTAGCATAGGTTTACAATTTAGAGAGAAAAATTGTACGCTTGTATGCGATTGGTGAGGATATTCAAGAGTGTTGAGAGAGAGGGTGTCTCCATTCTTGTAATATCAAGAAATATATAGAAGTTGTATTTTGGGTGGAGTAGGCTTTTAGCCGAACCACGGAATATTGTGTGTTTTGCCTTTATTTCGTGTGTGTGTTGTTTGATTTCTCTTGTTGCGGATTTCTTGTATGGGTGAGTGATCCTAACAAGTGGTATCAGAGCAAGGTTGAAGAGAAGAATTCGCATCAAGAAAAGAGAGGAAAAATCGAAGATAGAACTTGCAGATTTCTGGTTCGGTTTTTTTCAGCGCAGCGGTAGGAAAATTGACGTAGAGCGTTCGTTTACCGTTGGATCGGGCTGATTTTTGGTGAGTAGCTTTGGGACTCATAGATATTCAATCTGAACGGTGGAGATTGGATTCTGAGGTCCCCAGAGGTGGTAATTGATGTCGGACAGAAGCAGCAGTTTTGAAGAAATTCATGTTTTGAGGAATATGAATAGCGGGGGGTCAAATTATCAAGTTCCGGTCTTTGATGGGAAGATGGATTTCACGGTGTGGCAGATGACAATCCAAGACGTGTTGGTTCAACAAGGACTTGATGAAGCTTTGGAAGAGAACAAACCGGATGGGATGAAAGACGTAGATTGGGCCAAAATTCGAAGAGGGCTTGAGTACGATAAGGTTAGCACTTGCTCCCGAAATTAAATTTAGTGTTTTGAAGGAGACAACACCGAGGGGTATTTGGGAGAAACTTGCTAGTATCTATGCGTCTAAGTCGTTGACTAATCGGTTGTTCTTGAAGATGGATTTGTATTGCTTGAAGTTTGATGAAGGGGTAATTTGCATGACCATATTAATTCTTTCATCAACTAGTATGTCGATTGTCTAACGTTGATGAGACAATTAAAGATGAGGAGCAAGCTTTGTTATTGTTGGCTTCATTACCTAAGTTCTATAAGCCTTTTGTGCGACGATGTTAACAGGTAGGACTACTTTAACACTTGATGATGTGGTTAAGGCGTTGAGGGATAATGAAAGAATGACGAGGAGTGATAGCTTCTCCAATGGTGACAGTACTAGTTGCGGAGGGTTCGAAGAGGGAGAAATTATAATCGTGGTGGCTCAAAAGGAAGAGGAAGGTCTCAATCTAGGGGAGATAGAGATATGAGTAAGATTGAGTGCTTCTACTGTGGAGAGACTGGTCATATGCAGATGCGTTGCCCACAATTTCGTGAAGATTTGAAAAGTTTGCATGTTGTGAAAGAAAAGAAAAAGGTTGACGAGGAGAAGGTCAACACAATTGATAATGGAGATTTTCTTTTGACAGAGACTGTAGCTGCTGCTGATGTAATTGAAGAGAAGAAGTCTGAATGGGTATTAGATTCAGCTGCTTCAGTGCATATTTGTAAGGATCAAGCTATGTTTGACACTTTGAGAACAGAGGGAAATTTTGGAGATATCAAAGTTGGTAATGAGCAGAAATTGAAGATTGAAGGTGTTGGGAGTGTACGTTTCAAGCTTCATGATGGTACTGTGAAAACCGCTTTGAATGTAAAGTATGTTCCTGGTGCGACTGCGAATTTGCTTTCACTAGGAGTTTTGACATCTCGTGAGTATCGATATGTTGGAAGAAGACATACGTGCAAAGTGTACAAAGGAAAGCGCTTGATTCTTCAAGGGAGAAAAGGTGCGAGGAATATTTGCTACTTGGAGGGGCAATCCTTTTGTGGAAGATCCTTTTGTGATGACAAAAAGGAGAAGAAGATTGGGAAAAGAGTTCGCTTCTCTGGAGTTGATGAGATTTTAGGAATTTTTGGTCAAGGGGAGATTTGTTAGGAAATTGACCAATATTACCTAAATCCTATTATGAGTAGGAAAAGATTACTTATCCTATATTGGTTAGGAGAAGGAATAGTAATCCCATATCGGTTAGAAAAGGGGAAAAGTGGGTGTGCCTCCCCTATATAAATAGGCTTCACTAGTTAGGTTTTTTTGTGTGAAAAACTTGAGAGAGTTAGCATAGGTTTACAATTTAGAGAGAAAAATTGTACGCTTGTATGCGATTGATGAGGATATTCAAGAGTGTTGAGAGAGAGGGTGTCTCCATTCTTGTAATATCAAGAAATATATAGAAGTTGTATTTTGGGTGGAGGTAGGCTTTTAGCCGAACCACGGAATATTGTGTGTTTTGCCTTTATTTCGTGTGTGTGTTGTTTGATTTCTCTTGTTGCGGATTTCTTGTATGGGTGAGTGATCCTAACACGAACCTGCAATAGTAGCCCACATCCTTCCCCTTTCTTGATGGTACCTCGGGTAGGCAGTTGCATTTGCAGGATAGACTCGTAGAATTCCTGCTTCAATATTATAAGGGGGCAGTTACGCAATATTAGTCCTATCAATGCAGGTTATTACATGGGGTACACTGCAAAAATACCTTATTTCCAACTTTTTCTGCATAAAACATGATTTCACTTGAATGTTCTCTGTAGTTTATGAGAAGTTTATGCTAATCGTTCACCCCAAAAGTTAACCGTAAGTATAAATAACGTTATTTGAATATTATGCAGTGGACTCTCAAATTCTGTCCAAACCTCCTAAATATGCTGAATGTGAAAAATTGAATTGCTGCAAAAACTCTCAATTTTTTTTCTGAAGTGTGATTAGAGAAAGAAGTTCAAGCACAGTAATGATGTTCCATTCATGAGTTTTCTCTTCTTTCTCGTATTCTTCCAATGGGCTTTGTACAGTTTTTATTGGATTCTGCCCCTTTCTGGACAAACAAGTGTAGTTCAAAGGTTGGAACACCTTTTTCGGTGCCTTTTGTTATAACCTTATATGCATGATTCGTAGAACCTTGCAAAAAAACAATACTTCCTTTACATTCTAAAGGAACTCAATGGTCATTGGTCCCCGCATAACTTTCTTATTACCCTTAACAATCGCGATCTTAATGTAGAAGGTAACTGTCGGAGTTTCTCTTGCAGCTGGTCAATGACTTACGAAGACTTGCTTTCAACTAACAACTCTTTCCCCGAGAAAATCCCTTTAGCAGTAAGAATACTCTCTCTCTCTTTTGGGTTGAGAATTTTCTTTGAAGATCTTTTCTTGTGTCTTGTCATTTCTTGCTGGGTTTATTGGTTCTTGGGCTTTGCAGGAGATGGTAGACTTCCTAGTTGATATCTGGCATGATGAAGGCTTGTATGATTAGATATTACGGGATTAGAATCTATTGTTTGGGTCGTTTCTTATTCGTGTAGAAGAATTAAGTGTATATCTTACGAGGTTTGGGCGCCCACCAATTTCAGATGACGTCCGATTCTTTAGCCAATTCAGCAGTTTCTCTAGCCAATTAAAGCAGTTTCTCAATCTCGAAAATCTGGAAAAAGTTTCAGATGAATTTCTCTAGTTAAACATTTGACCGATAATTTGTGATCTATTATAGCAATGTGGCTTTATAGAGGTTATAAGAATCATCAACAGGTAGACATTAGTCTGTAACAAGATATTTGCTATCATTATATCATATAATTTGTAGCAAAAGCTTGATGTCGTCCCTATTTCATTGCCTTGATCCTTCTTTATATATATATATATATATATATATATATATATATATACAAGGGAGTATTTAATGGTTACTTTTTTATTTAACCATCAATGGTTACTCTCATTATCAACCATTGGATCAAAATTAAAGGTTGAGATTTAATGCATTAAATGACTCACCTACTTGCATTAATTGCATTTTTAACTAACCATTAAATCTCAACCTTTAATTTTTGATCTAATGGTTGATAATGAGAGTAACCATTGATGGTTAAATAAAAAGTAACCATTAAATACTCTCATATATATATATATATATATATATATATATATATATATATGAGGGAGTATTCAATGGTTACTCTTCTATCAACCATTGGATCAAAAATCAAAGGTTGAGATTAATTGTATTAAATGACTCATCTACTTACATTAATTGTATTTTCCAACTAATCATTAAATTTTAGCCATCGATTTTTGATCTAATGGTTAATAATAATAGTAACTATTAATGGTTAGTGAGATGTAGTAATTATTGAATATTCCCTTTATATATATATATATATATATATATATATATATATATATATATAAAACATAAAGCAGGGGCTAACTATAATGATTCCTGCTCTCAAGTATAACTTTTTTACTTCCAATTTGAAGGAGTTTTTTTGAATCTTTTTTACCCAAGGTTCTGAACTATTATTAAGATTCAAAACAAAATTCAGCTCATCACTTTCATTTGCACGACCCTTTCTATCTCCACAATTCTTATTTGCTCCTTACTTAGCAATTGCTCTTAATCTAGCAAACCGTTGTTTCTTAACCTTGAAAGCCAATTCTTTTATCCAAAATTTGGGTGTTTTGTATCACTAAAATCCAAATTAAAAGAGGATTTAGTATGTCGCGTGAATCTCTTGCTCGTCATCAGTTATACCAAAGTTGTGTGATATATCATTATTAGGGAAGAGAGAGAGAGAGAGAGAGAGAGAGAGAGAGAGAGTTTGATACGTTAATAAATGTTTGTCTTTTAACTTTATTCATCATGGGTACTAGCAACATGGGTGCATTAGCAAAAAAATTGCTCACTTGATGAGCCATAGTTGATGAACCTAAGAAGGTGTTGCTCCTGGTCTAGTAGATGTTGGAGATCGAATAATTCTGAATGAATTCTCCAAGGCACGAAAATGAATTCGTTGTCTTTAAAGAGATGTTTTCAGTTTTCCAGTATGAATTGCGACTCACAAAAGGCCTTGGACAAAAGATCTCTCTCAGGATACAACAGAGTTGTGTTTGATTCAAAGTGTGATATTTGAATCAAACCCGAAGCACTCTTATTTTCTGGGAATTCTTATGATGCTCAAACGATAGCTTTTTTATTATTGTGTTTTGTATTTGGTTGTTCAAAACCTTTTATACTGGGAGTTGGGATCTAAAAAAAAAAAAAACTGCCACCCTTACAAAGAGATATGAGCCTTTTCAAAATGACATTATTCCCGTTACCTAGCATGCTGCGATTGGCGAACAATTATATTTTAACACAATAACAATATACTCCCTCCGTCCCGGATAAACTTTCTTAGTGGATAAAACACAAGAATTAAGAAACATAATTAATGATGTGCTGTAAAATGTGTTTTGACAATAATACCCATGAACATTAATTGAGTTCAACTATTTTAAATAATTGGGTCTCTTTGGGATGTGTTATATTAAATGAAGCTTTAAGGGTATATTAGGAAGAATGGTAGATAATAGGTAGATTAAAAGTCTTTAGGAACATTAGTTAGGACATTCCAAAATAGAAAGTAGGAACATTTATCTGGGACGGAGGGAGTATATATATATATATATATATATATATATTAGATTTAAATTTAAATCAATTCGAAATTATATAACAGTAGAGTTTTTCTCCTAACCTTAATACACTTCCATTTCGGTTCTAGTGATGCAAGTAAAGGTGCTACACTGTACTACAGAGGATCTACATGGTTGCATAACCAACTATATACAAATAAGGATGGTAAGCATAGGTCCTCAACAAACAATTCCACCAAAATGCCATATTGTAGTTACAACAAAGGTGTGCAAAAGCCCATACGTCTTCAAGGTACGAAGCTTCAACTTCAGATGCGAACTTCAAATGAGGGAGATGAAGTTCTCCCTTTTTTACTCGATGAAGAGAGATATTTGTCACGCAATTGGCCTTTACGGGAACAAGTCAGTGACATATCACTTGTTTCTTAGTGATCACGCAAAAAAGGTTATATGTGACTGCGTCTGATCCACGTATGTAGTCTAGTAGGATTCTGGCTTGTGTTGCAGGGATTGCCCTTGAAGTATGAATTGCTTGAAACCTGTGATCAACAAAGAACACCGTAAGGGGGGCTGGGTTGTCCTAGCGATAACCCTCCGGCGTAAAAATTAGCAATACTTCGAAGGAGAGGTAAAGCTAAGAGAGTAATAAGCAAGTAATTTGCATGTACCTTATGAAGCCTGTTGAGAGTGCTATTTATAGGGAGGTATGTCTTACCCTGGTTGGATTCGGAATGGGAGATATGATCAATTCCCATGTCTTCCGGATTACGTTTCCTTGTATGCTTAGGACTGATGTATATTTAGAATTGTAGCAGGACTCTTCCCAAGCGAGAGGTGATTCTGTAATGGGCTCTGCTTGCCGAGCTGAGAAGGGTTACGAGGTCGGCCTGGTAGGTTTCCAGGTCGCTCGATGTCTAATGTAATCGAGGTTGGCCTGGTGAGTGTCCAGGTCGCTCGATGCTAATGTGGTCGACCTGGGATGTCCCCAGGTCACACTGTAGACCCTCGTGTCAGCGCGCTGGGAGAGTATACTTAGTGGGGTCGGCGACCTGTTGCAGTGTGTTTTGCCAGGTCGTCATATCGTTGTGGGCACATGTCACCCCGCCGCTTGCCCAGCTAGAGCCTATGAAGTCGTGATGCCTGCCACGTGTCCAGCTGAAGGCTGAGGTCATTCAGTAGCCCACATACTTCTCAAGGAGAGGATTTATCCTCGAGATGTGAAGTAAATATGCGTTGCGTCGAGCTGACCAGTTTCAATCAAGGTTGCCAGATTCCAGTTCGACCTTGTACTTTCCTTGGAAATCATGCGCATTTAATGGATGCAGAGCTCGTGGCTTGTCAAACGGCGCTTCTTTTTCAATTTTGAATTTTTGGTGGTTGATATTCTTTTTTGAAATGGCATCGCATCGAGGTCCGCGTGTTTGTTAAGTGGGTCGACCCGGCCACTCCAGGTCTCCTATACAAGTGAACCTTCACTGTTCTTTTTCATTTACCAGAATCTTCCAAATCTTCCCAACGATCAGGCGATTTCCAGCGAACTTTTCGACTTCCAGAAAGCTCAAATTCAAGCTTTTCCTTTGCGTCTCTTTGCTTTCCCAGGACTTTAGGTTAGTTTCCCTTGATCCTTACTTCGTTAACTTCCAGTTTACAGCCTTTTTCCAAGTTTATTTTCCTGTTCTATTCTGCCGTCTGGTGACCGGCCAATTTCTTGGTAGAGCTCTGGTGACTTTGAGTTTTTAGGGTTCCGGTGAAGATTGTCTACCTCGTAGTTTTCTCCCAGGTCGGTCTGCTTAGGTCAATCTATCCAGGTCGTAGTGTCCTCCTTTTCTAACCATTTTCCCAGCGAGCTCTTCCTCCTCGTGTTCTCTTTCTGTGAACATGAGGATCAAACGTGCAAATGAGGGTCCCATGTTTGCCAGGTCGCAAAAGGGACATGCGATCTATAAGACCGAGGATGGCGACTAGCAAGTCGTTCTGCCCAATGAGGCCAAGGTTCTGCTCACTGCGTGGGGTGCGAATTTGGAAGGCCTGGTTGTCCCGGCTGACGATCCTTATAAGGTCGATGATATTCCCTTCGGGACCTCGATGAGGATCATCAAAAAGTACGATGTAGCTATGACTGGTCTGTTGTATCTGTATTTTGATGAGCATCGGGTAACTAGTAAGGCAGCGGGACCTTCAAGGGTTGCCACCTCGACTTCATCCGCCTTTTTTCTAAACGCTAGTCACGCCTTAAGAGCCCCTCGGAGTAAGAAGAGAAAAACTAAAGCTGATGTTGATGCTGGTGGTGTCGCAAAGCGCGCCTTCTGAGATTAGAGGAATAGGATGTCGGTTGCCGACCAGGGTATATGGACCGCAAAGTACCCTTGTAACTTTGATGACTATCGAGGTCATGTCCCCGATCCCGAGCTTGGTCTCCTCGACCTAAGGAACATGCGGAGCCGAGTGGGTTTTTATATGAGTTTCTTCGAGCTGGGTCTTCGATTTCCCTTGGACCCTTTTATTTGTGAGTTTCTCGACATTACTTCAACTGTTCCTCTTGATCTCACTTGGAACACTATGCGAATTCTCATTTGTTTTGCCGCGAGCACGCGCATACTTGGATTTGAGCCGACCTTGACCTTATTCTGCCATTACTTCCATCTTGACCGGAACAACAATCGTCTTCAAGCTAAGAGCCAAAATTATTGGGTGAAGTTGTTCTCTGATCCCCCTGGAAAGGTTTCGGGTTGGGGATAAGGTCATCATGGTCGAGAGTCGACTTGGGTGGAACTTCGCGGTGCCAACCGAGGAGCCTTATACCCTGATACATCATGCCGACCTTGATGAGTACGATAGGTCGGCTAAGCAGGCCTTGGAGGCTTCCCTTGGCATACGGGGTAACACGCAAGTTCAGTGTTATGACTGGAAGAAGATAGTTCAAGATGAGAACCTCCTCGTTGTCGCCGGGCTGTCCCCATTAAAAGTTAACGGCCTGGAGGCAATGTGTACATTTCCTCCCTTTTAAGAGTTTCCCAGGGTGGATACTTCATAAGGATCTCGTGCTTCATGACCAGCACTGCCCGGGCTGTCATAGAGATCCGGAGAGGGGTTGTGTTTATAGATAAGTCCTTAAATGTACTTCCTTTGTAATGCTTCCTTCCCTTTTATTCATACAAGTATATTTACAAGTGTCTGACCCCTTTTTTGTTTTTGTAGAGATGGAGGATGTAGATGCGATGAAGAGGAGTTCGAGTAGGCGGGCGCAGGCAAAGTCAGATCGGTCTGAACAATTGGGCCGAGCTCGCGTTGCTGCGACCTTGGCGAGTACCGCCGAGGTTCTCCCCACCGTGATTCTACCTGTTGATAAAGGAAAAGAAAAGGTGTCAGGCTCGAAGGCTCCTTCGAAGCGTTCCCTATCCACGTCGGTCTCTGCACCAACCAAGAAGTTGAGGGTCGAGGAGCCCGTTCCCCATTGAGATTGTTTGGCCTACTAGGCCTGACGAGTTTGCGGAGCCTCATGTTACTAGGCAAGCTTCGCCGGTTGGGAGTATTCGGAGTGTAACCAGCCCTTCCACCGAGGTACACTATGTTCCTAGTTCGGCTACCCCTCCACGGGCTGGGCCTGCATTGAGTCCTGGGGCCCACTCCCTTAAATTTGGCAGGAAGGCTGTCCTCAATATTGCCGATGAGGGATTGAGTGAATCCTTCGATGACTGCACTCCCTCTCGCCTGGCTGGTATTATGGGGGTTGATCTTACTCATGTAAGATGTCTTTGTTAGATCTCTTCTTCTTTGCTTTCTTATCTGCCTCTCTCCTTTTTTGACTTGTCTTTCTCTTTCGCAGTTCGTCGCTGGTATTAAATCTTTTGCGAACAGGCTGGCTCAGGCACACAAAGATAGGCGAGAGTCTGCCGAGCGCGTTGCTGAGCTCGAGAAGGAGAAGTTAGAGAGCGTCAGCAAGGCCGAGCTCGAGGGAGCCCTTGCTCGTATAGCTGAGTTTGAAGATGCTGCTGCTAAGGCCAAGGAGGATATCAGGTTGAGTCAGGACCTGGCCGCCAGCAAGATTGAGGAACTGAACCGTGTGGTCGAGGATGCCGGTCGGTTGAGGGAGGAGCTCGTTGTGGTTGTCGCAGACCGGGCTAAACTTCGTGCCGATGTGAAATCTGCCCAGGGTGATGCCCTGACTACCCAGGGTAAACTCACGAAGACAAGGCTGAGTTTTGAAAGCAAAGTAGGCGAGCTAGAGAGGCAACTGACTGATGCGAGGAAGGCGGCAAGCCCGGGCACTGCAGTTGTTGAGTTTAAGAAGAGCTCGTCCTATATGGACGAGATTCTCTCTTATTATGACAAGGGCAAGGCTCAGATTTTGCGAGTGGCGGCTTCCTGCGGGACTCCTCTTCGGGAATTGGTTCGGTGGGGGAGTGCCGAGCTGAAAGGCGATCTAGCTCGTCGGGGGCACGAGCTCGTGCCCTATCAGCCTGAAGAGCTTGAGCTGATTGGTAGGAAAGATGCCGAACTGGGTCGTGAGCCTTGAGTCCCTCCTCCTTCCTTTGACAACAATGTACCATTCTTGCTTGATGCCCTTGCTGACGGCGAGGAGGTGGATTTCGATGGAGATTTTAAGTTGGAGGAGTTTGAGGGGGCCAAGTCAAATCAAGATGGCCATTGTGCCTTGTAACTGAACAATATTTTGTTTTACATTTTTGCCCGTCTGGGCTTGTAAATAATTTAATTTGTATATATAAACATGAGTTTGCTTTAGTCACTGCTATTTGCTTATTTTATTTAGCGTTTTTGCACAAGTATTTTCTGTTCTTACGATTCTTTGACATGGTGAGAGGTAGGTCGTAAGATGACCTCGACGCGGTCGAGGTGCTTTTTTACTTACGATCTTCTTCAACGTGGTAAAGAGTAGGTCGTAAGGTGACCTCGTCGTGGCGAGGTGCCTTTGTACTTACGATCTTCTTCAACGTGGTGAAGAGTAGGTCGTAAGGTGACCTCGTCGTGGCGAGGTACCTTTGTACTTACGATCTTCTTCAACGTGGTGAAGAGTAGGTCGTAAGGTGACCTCGTCGTGGCGAGGTGCCTTTGTACTTACGATCTTCTTCAACGTGGTGAAGAGTAGGTCGTAAGGTGACCTCGGTGTGTCAAGGTGCCTTTATACTTACGATCTTCTTCAACGTGGTGAAGAGTAGGTCGTAAGGTGACCTCGGCGTGGTGAGGTGCCTTTGTACTTACGATCTTCTTCAACTTGGTGAAGAGTAGGTCGTAAGGTGACCTCGGCGTGGCGAGGTGCCTTTTGAAGAACTTCGAGGAAAGTAAATTTGAGGTAGACGCAAGATATGAGAAATTCTTTTTATTGATAATTTCTGAAACAACATTACATCAGTGATAGTATTTTTTCAAGTGATCAGCATGCCAAGGGTTCTTTAGCGGAGTGCCATCCTGCTCAGCCAGTTGGTATGTCCCATCTCTGATTATGCCTGTCACTCTGAACGGTCCGTCCCAATTTAAAGATAGTTTGTTCCTTCCAGCATTTCTGTCTGTCACCTCGATCTTTCTGAGCACCCAATCTCCGATGCTGAAGAATCTTGTTTTAACTCGTTTGTCGTGGTGGGCCTTGGTGAGCTGCTTGTAGTTGATCATCCTGAGTCTTTCCTCTAGCCTTCTTTCCTCTAGGTAGTCGAGGTCAAGCCCCGAGTTGTTACATTGTCTGGCTCGTCGAAATGTGCTACCCTTAATGTCGGTAAAGCCATCTCTACAGGAGCTATTGCCTCTGATCCGTATGCCAGCGTGAAGGGTGTCTCTCCTGTTGAGCCTCTGACCGAAGTGCGAATTCCCCACAGTACAATAGGTAGCTCGTCGAGCCACTTCCCTTTCTTCTCGTCCAAGTTCCTTTTTAAAGCGTGGAGGATCTTCTTGTTCCCTGCTTCAGCCTGACCATTTCCTTGTGGGTGAGCAACCGAGGATTTCCAATGCTTGATATTCATCTGTTCGCATCTCTGAGTGAACTTGGTGGAGAACTGGGTGCCATGGTCAAACACAATGGCTCGAGGTAGGCCAAATCGACATCAAATGTAATCATGTATGAAGCTGATTGCCTTCTCCTCGGTTATGGTAGCCAATGGTTTTGCTTCTACCCATTTTGTGAAATAGTCTACTGCTACTATCAGGAACTTGCAGCCTCCCTTGGCCCTTGGGAAGGGCCCTATGAGGTCGACCCCCCACATATCAAAGGGCCAGGCTGCTACTACTGGTGTTTGAGGGACTGATGGCAGTCTTGGGATATTGGCAAATCTCTGGCACTTGTCACGCTTTTGCACGTAGGACTCCGCATCTTTTCACAAGGTCGGCTAATAGCCATAGAAGATGATTTTGTCTGCTAGCGATCTCGCACCTGGGTGGCCCCCACATACTCCTTCATGGACTTCGGCGAGGAGGTCTTCAGTAGTCTCTGGTCGGACACATCTAAGTAATGACTTGGTGAATGATCTTCTGTATAATACCCCAACAATCACTGTGTAGCGAGTTGTTCTCTTCCTTAGTAGCTGGGCCAAGTCTTTTTCTCCAGACAGTATTCCGTATTTAATATAGTCTTGTATTTTATCTATCCAGCATCTTTCTGTTGGGTTGATGGGCATGGCTTCCTCCCTATTTACTAATGGTGATTCGAGGGTTTCCAACCATACATCTTGAGGGAGGTCGCTGATGTCTGATGATGCAATCTTGGATAGGTGTTCAGCTCGCGTGTTCTCTGTCCTATAGGTTTTTTGTAAGCTCGTAGTATTTTGATAATGTGGGGTGATTATCCCCATACGACCCCCAAACTTGCTTCACAACGAGCTGGGAGTCGCTGAAGATGACGACCTGGCTGGCCCCAAGTTCCAATGCGAGCTCTAGTCCTTCTATCAGAGCTTCATATTCTGCCTGGTTGTTAGATGCTTGGAATTTGAACCGTAGTGCCTTGCTGAGTTCTCCCCCTTCTGGAGGGTGTAAGGATAGGCCTGTACAGCTACCTGTCTTGCTTGCCGAGCCGTCTGCATAGAGGGTCCAATGGCGAGGTGGCCGAGGACATGACGTGCTGGCTGTTTTTATATTTTTGGGCGAGCTGGGTAGGTTTGTCGAAGAGTTCGGCTCGGCCAGCTTGGTGGTCGGGCTTTGATCTTGTTTGACAAACGAGGTTTCAGCGATGAAGTCCGCGAGTACTTGGGCTTTTATTGTTTTACGTTGCTCATATGTGATGTCGTATCCTGAGAGCTCGACTGACCATTTTAACATTCTTCCAGCTATATCCGATTTTGAAAGATTTGCCTGAGTGGGAGGTCGGTGTATACTGTCAGCGTATAGGCCTGGAAGTACTGAGTTAGTTTTCGTGCTGCAATTATCAAAGCCAGTACTACTTTCTCTACGTTCAGATATCTTGTTTCTACATCTGTGAGTGCGTGGGAGACGTAGTATATTGGCTTCTAGACTGCGTCTCTTTCACTTAGTAGGACCGCGGCGACAGCTGTGTCTGAAGCGGCAAGATAGACATAGAGGTGCTCTCCTGGTGCCAGGCTTGTCAGTAGTGGCGGGCTGACCAAGTAAGTTTTCAGTTCGGCGAAGGCTTTGTCACAGTCTTCATTCCAGGCGAACTTCTTGCTTCCTCGCAGCGTCTTGAAGAATGAAAGGCTCTTTTCTACTGACTTTGCTATAAATCTTCCAAGAGCCGTGATTCTTCCATTCAGCCGTTGTACCTCTCTGATCGAGCTGGGAGCCTTCATATCGACATGGGCTTGGATTTTTTCTGGATTGGCCTCTATACCTCGCTCAGTCACCATGTATCCCAGAAATTTGCCTGCTTTCACCCCGAAAGCACATTTGGCTGGATTGAGCTTCATCTTATTTTTTCTGAGGTTCGAGAAGGTTTCTTTCAGGTCGTCGACGTGGTTGGCTTGCTTCGTCTTGATGACCATATCGTCGATGTAGGCCTCAACGTTTCGTCCTAGCTGGTCTCCAAAGACCTTGTTCACCATCCATTGATAAGTAGCCCCTGCATTTTTGAGCCCGAAGGGCATCATTTTGTAGCAACAGATGACTCCTGCTGCTCGGAAGGCTGTCAGCTCGCGACATGCATATCTGATGGTACCCTGAGTATGCGTTGATGAAGCTGAGTATTTTGTGGCCTGCGATTGCATCCACAAGCTGATCTATCCTCGGTAGTGGGTACCAGTCTTTGGGGTAGGCTTTGTTCAGGTCTGTGAAGTCGACGCACATCCTCCATTTTTCGTTGGTCTTCTTGACCATTACCACGTTCGCGATCCATGTCGGATAGAAGACTTCTTCAATGATGTTTGCTTTGAGTAGCTTGTCAACTTCTTCCTTGATCGCTGCCTATTTTTCGAGAGAGAATATTCTAGGTCGTTATTGGACAGGAGTTACGGTTGGATCAACATTCAGCTTGTGTACAACGACCTCTTCGCTGATTCCCTCAATGTCCTCTATCTTCCATGCAAATGCATCCTTGTTCTCCCGGAGGAAAGCAATTATTGCCTCCCTTTCATCTTTGTCAATTTTCAGCCTGACCTTGATTTTTTGTTCGGGGAAGTCGAAGTTGATGACCACCTCGTCAAGATCTCAGGTTGATCCTGTAGATCTAGGCTCTCTACCATGACGACTTTGTTGGGCTTCTTCATGTCACCGTTGGTGACCTGATATGAGTCGGCCTGCTCGATGTTCGAGGTGGGCACGTCGGGCAGGTCGTCATCTGGGCTTTCTTCGTGGTGTGAGGTAGAGAGGCCATTTTGTTCGAGCGTTTGGGTGATCAGGGGCGAGTCGGTGTGCTCGGTGTCCATTCCGGACACGTCGGGCTCATCGTCGTCCTTGTCGATCTGTGTATGCGGGCTGGAGGAGCCAGCCCACTCTAACTACTATGCTCGATCATCAGAGGGGCTTATCTCGGTGCCTTCTCTGATTATTATTGACTTCAGCCGCTTGTCATCGAGGTCTTCTTGATGGACCTCTTCGTGGACCGTAGTCACCTTCCTTTTTCCCTTGAGCCGAGCCTCCTCGACCTTCTTTTCCTCGAGGAGGTAGTTCAGAATGCTTTTTTGGGTCATTTCTTACCTCTCCGAACCCGTTGTCTGTGGGGAATTTGATTTTTTGGTGAGCTAGAAAAATCACCATCTCGAACTTTGTTTGGGTTGGGAGTCCCAGAATGGCATTGTACGAAGAGGGAATGTCGAGGACCAGAAAGGTGATGACCTCGGTGTGAGAGTTGTCTTTGGAACCGAGGACTACCTTGAGGTCGACTGTGCCCTTAACAGTGACCTTGTGTCCGGTGAAACCTTCCAGCTTTATTCCACTCGGAGTCAGATATGAAGTTCCCAATCCTATCGCTTGGAAGCATTTGTAGAAGAGGATGTCCTTCCCTACTTCCGTGTCGATTAGTACTCTCTTTACTCTTCCTCTGCCAATTTTAGCCTCAATGGTCAGAGCATGTCCCCTGGCAGCGGGGTTGGCGGCCAACTCGCTGGGTAGGAATGTTATTCCCTTCTCCCCCTAAACTTGAGGCGGAGTGACAGTTCGGTTGAGATTGTTGATCGCCGTCTTGAGCTTGGTAATGCTCGACCGTTCCTCTGTAATTGTGTTGACCAGGACCTCATCCTCGTCGACATTTGTCCTCGGGGCTCCCCTTGGCCTTTCTCTGTCGCCACTTCCTCGCTGCTCGTATCTGCTGAGCTCCCCCTTGTCAATCAGCTTCTGGATCTCCTTCTTGAGCTAAATGCAGTCTTTGGTGGTGTGCCCGATGCCATTGTGGTAAGCGCACCTTTTGTTGGGGTTGCGAGGGTAAGGAGTCTCTTGGAGAGGTGGAGGTTGGCCAATCCTGTTTTCCTGTAGAAGCACGTTCATAATTTGCTCCCTGGTCGTGTTCAGGGGGGGTGTAGAACTCTTCTTTCCTGGCCCATTTGTTCTTCCCTTTTCCTTTACCGTTTCCGTTGTTGCTCCCCTCCTTCTGATCCCCAGACTTGTCCTCCTTTTTTGTTTTTGGGTCCTAGAGGACTTATGGTTCTCCTTTTCTTGTTCAGCCAGAGTTTTTTCAACGTTCCCAATATTCTACGCGGCGGTATACATCTCCGCACTAGTAGTTGGTGATCGCATGCCGATCTCAGATAGTAGTTTGGCGGATCGGCACCCAGCTTGGAAGAAGGCCATTATGGTTTTGTCGGGGACGTTCAGCAATTTCTCCGCGACGTGCTTGAATCTGTCGAGGTAGCTTTCCAGGGACTCGCCAGGTCACTATTTGATTCCACAGAGATCAGATTCCTTTTTGGGAAGATCGCCTGCCGATGAATATTTCTTTAGAAAAGCCTTCTTCAGGTCATACCAATCTCTGATTGAGCCCTCCTCCAACTCTTCGAACCAGTTGAGGACGACCTCCTCGAACCAGCTGAGGTGCTTGAGCGGCTAGTTTACGGGACAGTTCGTATTCACGTACGTCCAGCTCTCTCTGTCTTTCCAAGAAAGCCCTCTCCTTCCTTATGTGCTCCAACTCTGCGAGGTCGATCTCTTGTTGTGTGGGAGGCAGTCTATCTCTTATCATGATGAGGTCGTCTTTCTCTCCTGAGTCCTCGCCGTCTGAGGAAGTGGGGGTTGCTGTCTGACCGTCCCGGTTCACCCTGATCGGTCCTTTGGCGGGTTGGGCTGCCTTTTTTCCTAAAGCTTTCTTTCTCATCGCTCTGGCCAGTTTCTGAGCTCGGGTATTCTGATGAAGTGGGAGCCCTGATGAGGGCATAGCAGGTGATTCTTTCTCAGGTTGCTCGAGAGGTTGGCCCGTGGGTGGAGCGGCTGTAGGCATGGCCGGGGTCGTTGCTGGAGCCGCCTGCTTGGAGACTTGCTTGGAGGTTGTCATGATTGATCACAGAAAAACTTTTCAGGTCCCGGCAACGGAACCAAACTGATCACGCAAAAAAGGTTGTATGTGACTGCGTCTGATCCACGTGTGTAGTCTAGTAGGATTCCGGCTTGTGTTGCAGGGATTGCCCTTGAAGTATGAAATGCTTGAAACCTATGATCAACAAAGAACACCGTAAGGGGGGCTGGGTTGTCCCAGCGATAACCCTCTGGCGTGAAAATTAGCAATACATCGAAAGAGAGGTAAAGCTAAGAGAGTAATAAGTAAGTAATTTGCATGTACCTTATGAAGCCTGTTGAGGGTGCTATTTATAGGGAGGTAAGACATAATCCTGGTTGGATTCGGAATGGGAGATATGATCAATTCCCATGTCTTCCGGATTACGTTTTCTTGTATGCTTAGGACTGATGTATATTTAGAATTATAGCAGGACTCTTCCCACGCGAGAGGTGATTCAGTAATGGGCTCTGCTTGCCGAGCTGAGAGGGGTTACGAGGTCGGCCTGGTAGGTACCCAGGTTGCTCGATGTCTAATGTAGTCGAGGTCGGCCTAGTGAGTGTCCAGGTCGCTCGATGCTAATGTGGTCGACATGGGATGTCCCCAGGTCGCATTGTAGACCCTCGTGTCAGCGCGCTAGGAGAGTATACTTAGTGGGGTCGGCGACCTGTTGCAGTGTGTTTTGCCAGTTCGTCATATCGTTGTGGGCACATATCACCCCGATGCTTGCCCAGCTGGAGCCTATGAAGTCGTGATGCCTGCCACGTGTTCAGCTGAAGGCTGAGATCGTTCACTTAGGGAGAATCTAATGAAACTTGATCCGATTTTTCGCAAATGCAACAGCGTATGGATAAAGGAACTTAAGCTCAGACGGACGTTTGAGGAAATGTGACGCGATTGAGGGGGTTGCGTGTTTGTCGTAGGAAGTCTAAGGCAATTTTTGACTTCCTAGTTTTTACAAGGTAGATGAGCAACTCTACAATGCTTTGACTACCTAGCAAATTGGCTTCAAAGGGAATGCGAGATTAATCTCAATCAAGCAATTGATAATTGCGGGAACCGTTAGATGAAATATATGACAATTAAGAATATGAGTTATTCAAAAGAGTAATGATATGGGTACCTAAAGAGTACCAAATATTTTGCACCAAATGATGTGTCAGCTGATGTGGTACAAAAAAACAAAATTAATTAATGCATGACATCAGCTGACACATCATTTGGTACAAAAAATTTAGTACTCTCTATGGACATACATCATGCATGGGTGCACTAGGATAAATTTGCTCACTTTGAAAGGCACACTTGATGAACCTAGCAAGGTGTTGCTCCTTCCCTAGCAAAGTATTATTCCAAAGGGAGAGTCCCTTTCCACTACAAATTTTACTAATTAATCAATTACATTCATTAATGGTTAAATGAATAAATCATTGTCATGACACAATTGCCCTTCAAATACTTGCCTTGTTTGATAATCAAGTACTTGCCTAAAGTCGATTTTTTTTTTTTGTGCTTTTGTTTATAATATAAAATTGTTATTTTTTTTGTTTTTCTTATCTTCTCAAATAAATTATGCTTATTCGTCAACACTAAGAAATTAAATCTATCCATTATTTTTTAATTCTCAAATAATTTTTTAAGAAAATTGAATTTAACGTAAAAATAATTAAAATATATTGTACAATTTCTAACTTATTATAAAAATCTTTTAAGTAATCGCTAAACATATAGTATTCATTAATTGATATTCCATTCACGTTATTTATTTAAAATTCATAATTTGTACTCCGTAATTTAATATTATACAACTCATGTCACTCCTTTGTTTAGTTTATTTTGGTATTTATATTTTTTTATTTGTAAGGGAAATATTATTTTCTTTTTAGATATCTCATTTATATTTTCTAGTTTTTTGCTTATAAAATTGTTTATTTTCTTATGCACGATTGGATATATATAATATTATTTGTAAAAACAAATAATGATAGATATTAGAAAGGAAAACAATTAAATTAGGTGGGTTTGAAGGGAAATTGTATCAAGACATTAATTAACTTAATTAAATTTTAATGAATGCAATGGTTAAGCAAATATTGTAGTGAAAATATACTCTCCCTATTCTAAATCTAGCAAACTATTGCTCCTTAACCTTGAAAGTCAATTTTTTAATCCAAAATCTTGGGTATTTTGTATCACTAAAATTCCAATTAAAGGAGGATTAAGTATGTCGACATGCATCTCTGGCTCACCCGTAACAACACCAAAGTTGTAGGATGTATCATTATTGGGAGAGAGAGAGAGAGAGAGAGAGAGAGAGAGAGAGAGAGAGAGAGAGAGAGAGAGAGAGAGAGAGAGTTAATCATTGTTTGTAAGCTATGTAATGTAAGATTTATTTCTTGCAGGTTAAGAAATTCCTTATGTGGTCAATAGTGAGAATCACGGTTGATTTGGGATTACTAAATCATATTAAATACTGGTTTGTAAAAGGAGTTAGTTTCCTAATTAAACTCTACCTTGATGGACGGTTGAGATTAAATCCTAATCCTAATAGGAATCAGTCCTCCCTTTGCCTATATAAAGAGATGCAATACCCATCATATTCATCTATTTACGAAAAACAACTCATTAGGGTTTTAGGCCAAGAGGGAGAAATCGTATTCCGTCTTCTTTGGCTATTATACTGCAGATTTCGGATCTACATCAAGTTAATAGAATCAAACATCATGTCTTTAGGTATTTTACTTATGATTATTTGTATGCTATTGTGATAATTATGAAGTTCAAGATCTAGGGTTTAAGGATTAAAATATTACAGTTGGTATCAGAGCTTTAGGTTACGAACTCATGATTATTCATAAAAATGCATGCAATATTATTGTTTTATTGATTAATGATTGATGCTTAATATTACTATTTGAAATCAATAAATAATGTAATTGATCAACCATGAAACCGGCCTCTCTTTCCTTGCGTGTGCCTTGCTGAGATGGATTTGTTGAAATCTTTATGCATGGTAATCATAATTTATTGGTTTATTATAAAGTTACTTGCATCCCTTTATGTATTAATTTTTACAATTTAGTTTTGTTTGAATTAATGAACACGGGATTATGGATTAAGCATTCGGATTCCCAGTTTGGGATTTATATGAACGGAGACATGAAATTTGGCTAACAGAGAAATTTGTTTATTAAACTACAGAGTTAAATACATCCAATTTTATTTTTTTTTAATTTAATTTTTGTTTAAAAAAATATTTAATTAATAATTATGTTTTTATTAATTACTTATGGATTGTATTTGGCATTGTTCTGTACTGAATAAATATACTAGTATTATTAAGTTTTATTGTTCTGTTAGGTTTTATGTATTCCGCAATTAAATTATTTTAATATGTATAAAAGTCTTGTTATCACCACAGTGATAATAAATTATGACATTAATGTTATTTAATAATCATGTTTACTTATTAATATGAGTCTTTTAGGTTGTGCATACATATTAGAACAGTATCACCCACAGGTGATTCTGATCCACGTGTTTGAACAACATTAAGATTTATGTGTTTTAGAAAAGTAAAATATCCACGATATTTATTTTCTTCTTGTACACATAATTAAATTAAAATTTTGACTCTTTAAAACATGATTATTTTAATGAAGATTCTACCCACGGAGAATTTTCTTTATGTTTGTTTAGACAATTTTTAATTCTTATATATCTCTATTATGTCTTCACTCTGTTCCCGTTAATTTGCACTCGCATGCTTCATCTACCCTCCCTTAATGGTACTAACTTCTCGAATGGCGTGAGAATGTTGAAATCACTTTGGGTGTTCTTGATCTCGATCTTGCACTCCAAACCGAAAACCTCCCGAATTAACCGCAGAAAGTACCAAAGAGGATAAAGATCTCCATAAACCGTGGGAGAAAAGTAAGATTGAGCCTTATGTACATGCAAATGACGATTGCCGCAAACATCAAGACCTCTCTTCCGAAACGAAATTGGCTAGGGAATTCATGGAATCCGTTGCGTAACGCTTTAAGATGAGATAAGTCCCTTGCGGGAAATTAATGTCGAACTCACTACTATGAAGTTTGATGGTGCACGGTCAATGCACAATCATATTATTGAGATGCAAAACCTTGCAGCTAAGCTTCAGAATTTGGGAATGAAAGTGGATGAGAATTTTCTTGTTCAATTTATCCTAAATTCTCTTCCTCCACATATGCCCCTTTTCAAGTGAATTACAACTCTATTAAGGAAAAGTGGACAGTGAATGAACTATCTAACATGTTAGTTCAGAAGAAGCAAGGCCGACTCAACAAGGTGCAAATGTTGCACATCTCACTACTCAAGGAGCGAATCATAAGTTTGGGAAAAAGGTGGAAAAGGCCGTAAAAGAGCACCATCCAAAATGAATGATAAAGTCCAACCCGCTCAAGTCAAGGCAAAGAAAGAAGAAGTTTGTCGTTTCGTAGGAAATCTGACACTTCCGAATAACCGTGAGAAACGTCGTAATTGGTTCGAAAGGAAAGGTAATCCCTTGGGATTCGTAAGTTTTTCGTAATCAAACTTCTCTTATGCACCTTCAAATACATGGTGGTTGGATTCAGTGCTAATGTTCATGTTTCTAATTCGATGCAGGATACCTTACGACCCAAATCATAAACCCAACCGAAAACTTCTTATCTAGAGAACGACAATAAAGCTCCCGTCGAAGCTATTGGAACATATCGTCTTGTTCTTGAAAAAGGATATTATTTGGATTTATTTCAAACTCTTTATGTTCCATCTATTTCCCAACTTAGTTTCAGTTTCTAAACTTGACTTACAAGGATTTATGTTTGATTTGGGTAGTAAAAGTTTCAATTTATATAAGAATTCTATTAATGTTGGTTCGGAATTCTTGTAGATGGTCTTTACAAATTTACTTTGTCTTCTCCATCCACATCGAAACTCATTTGACCCGCATCATAATCAAGGAACCGTACATCATGTAATGAAAAAGGACTCTTCATTCTTGTGGCATCGAAGTTGGGACATATATCCCGTAGCGACTTCAAAGATTAGTAAAAGATGGTGTTTTACCAAACTTAGATTTTATCGATTATCATAGTTGTGTGGATTGTATTAAAGGCAAAGCAACAAAACACACAAAGAAAGGAGCCACAAGGAGTTCTCACTTCTTGAAATAATACATACGAATATTTGTGGACCTTTTGATGTTCCAACATTTGGGGAGAAAACTACTTCATCACCTTTATTGATGATTATTCACGTTTCGTTATCTCTATCTATTGCATAATAAATATCAATCGTGAATGCCGTGCAAGTATTTATAACCGAGGTTGAGAGGCAATTAGAAAGAAAAGTGAAAATCATAAGGTCCGATAGAGGTGGAGAATTTTATGGCGGTATGACGAAACAGTCAACATCCCGGACCTTTGCCGACTCCTCGAACAACTTGGAATTGTAGCTCAATACACAATGCCCGATTCTCCTTGGCGTAATGGTGTAGCTGAAAGGCGGAATCGCACGCTTTTAGAAATGGTTAGAAGCATGATGAGTCATGCTAATTTGCCCATTACGTTGTGGACATATGCTCTTCGCATGGTGTATATATTTTAAATAGGGTTCCCGAAAGCGCTTCCAAAGACCCCTTTTGAGCCGTGGAAAGGCCGAAACCTAGTTTAAAACACCGCATGTTTGGGGATGTCCAGTTGAAGCGAAGGTATATAACCCTCAAGCAAACAAATTGGATTTGAAAACTATAAGTGGGTATTTCATTGGTTTTCCGAAAAATCCAAAGGGTATATAATTTATTGTCCTAACCATAAGGTGCAAATTGTGGAAACTGGAAATGTCAAATTCATTGAGGATGGCATGATTAGTGGGAGTACATTTGTGGAGGATAAGTCTATTCACGAAATTAGGGTAACAATCCCATTACCTAAAAAACAAGCGACAAGGTGAATTCTTCCATCGTTGAACCGTTAAACGTTGAAGGACCACTGTGGCTCCAATTATCGATGAACCGATAAATGATGAAGAGCTACCACCACATCAGCCACAACCCCATAATGAAATCACCGCCAATGAAGAAATTGTGGAACAAACACAGAACCAAAGATTAAGAAGATCTCAACGAGAAAACGAAGTGCTATTCCCGATGATTATGTTGTTTATCTACAAGAATCGATTTTGACATAGGGATAATGAAAGACCCAGCTTCCTATTCACAAGCCATTACGAGTAATAATTCGATAAATGGATTGATGCCATGAAAGATGAGTTAAAATCAATGGCGATAATCAAGTCCGGGAACTCACTCATTTGCCGAAAGGACACAAAACAGTTGGGTGTAAATGGGTCTTTAAGACCAAACGCGACTGTCATGGCAATATTGAGCGATATAAAGCTAGACTTGTAGCCAAAGGTTTTACTCAAAAGGATGGCATAGATTACAAAGAGACATTTTCTCTCGTGTCAAAGAAAGATTTTCTTAGAATTATTATGGCCCTAGTAGCTCATTATGACTTAGAGTTACATCAAATGGATGTGAAAACAGCTTTTCTTAATGGTGAGCTGCAAGAAGAAGTATACATGCGTCAACCTGAAGGTTTTACCTTAGAAGGACAGGAAGACATGGTCTGCAAACTTAAGAAATCCATTTATGGACTTAAGCAAGCCTCCCGACAATGGTATCTAAAATTCAACAAAACCATTAATGCTTTTGGTTTTGAAGAAAACACTATAGATCCATGCATATACCTCAAGATCAGTGGGAGTAAGTTCATATTTTTGGTTCTGTATGTTGATGACATATTATTGGCAAGTAGTGATCTTGGCTTATTGCATGAAACCAAAGCATATCTCTCCAAAAAACTTCGAGATGAAAGATATGGGTGAGGCTTCCTACGTAATTGGGATAGAAATATTCCGTGACGGATCACGTGGATTACTTGGACTCTCCCGAAAAACATACATCGAAAGAGTTTTGGAAAGATTTGCAATGGCAACATGTACTGCAAGCGTTGCTCCAATTCAAAAAGGAGACAAGTTCGGTCTCTATCAATGTCCTAAAAATGAATTGGAACGTAAGCAAATGGCAAACATTCCCTATGCTTCTTTAGTAGGAAGCTTGATGTATGCACAAGTTTGCACAAGGCCGACATTAGTTTTTTGTTGGCATGTTGGGAAGATACCAAATAAATCCAGAGTGGATCATTGGAAAGCCGCAAAGAAAGTTTTGAGATACTTACAGGCACGAAGGATTATTTTCTTACATTCAAAAAGTCGATCAATTAGAGTTGGTTGGTTATTCGATTCGATTATGGTGGATGCGTAGATACTCGAAAAGCACTTTTGGTTATATTTTTCTACTAGCCGGAGGAGCAATCTCATGGAAAAGTGCAAAAGAGTCTATCATTGCTAATTCCACGATGGAGGCTGAATTTGTAGCTTTCTTTGAAGCTACAAATCATTGCTTATGGTCTGAATTTCATCTCAAGATTCGAGACTTGAATTTTGTCTCGCACCCGAAACTTTATTGTGATAATGCCGCAGCAGTATTTTTCTCTAAGCATGATAGATATTCCAAAGGAACAAAACACATGGACCTTAAGTATCTATCGTGAAGCAAGCAATTCGGAAAACAGCTTGTTCATTGAGCATATAAGCACAACACTTATGGTTGCGGATGCACTTACGAAGGGGTTACCTCTCAAGACTTTTCATGAACATACTTCAAGTATGGGTTTAGAGAGAATTACGATTATTGATTTATGTTTTGTTGTGCTTGTACATTGAACTTCTATTGAGATCTTATTTATGATATTCTGAATTTTATTTGTTTCCATATTTTGTATACATTATGTGAATGGATAATTGATAACGTAAATTGTTCTTGAAGAAAGAACATTATTGGACCATTATTTATACTCCCGCTTAAGGCCTAGTGAATTGAGTTATTTATGTTGTAGTACATGGAAGGAACCATATTGAAAACCTGATAATGTGGAACCGCTATGACTCCCATGGATAACTTGGTTTACGAAGGTATTATGTTAACCAGTAAGTTATTGATTTAGTAGTTATGCGCGCATTATGTTTCTAAAGTTAACCATTACATGATTATCACTTTGACCAAGTGGGAGACTGTAAGATTTATTTCTTGTAGGTTAAGAAATTCCTTATGTGGTCAATAGTGAGAATCACGGTTGATTTGGGATTACTAAATCATATTAAATACTGGTTTGTAAAAGGAGTTAGTTTCCTAATTAAACTCTACCTTGATGGACGGTTGAGATTAAATCCTAATCCTAATAGGAATCGGTCCTCCCTTTGCCTATATAAAGAGATGCAATACCCATCATATTCATCTATTTACGAAAAACAACTCATTAGGGTTTTGGGCCAAGAGGGAGAAATCGTATTCCGTCTTCTTTGGCTATTATACTGCAGATTTCGGATCTACATCAAGTTAATAGAATCAAACATCATGTCTTTAGGTATTTTACTTATGATTATTTGTATGCTATTGTGATAATTATGAAGTTCAAGATCTAGGGTTTAAGGATTAAAATATTACATGTAAATCACACAATTTCACCTGGAAAAAGGACATACATCATAGGGACTAGCAATGTAGGTGCATTAGGATAAATTTGCTCACTTAAGAAGCCATAACTGATAAACCTAGCAGGGTGCTGCTCCTTCCCTAACAAAGTGTTGCTCTTGATCTAGCAAACTATCACTCCTTAATTTTGAATATCAATTTTTCGTCCAACACCTTGCAAGACCATGAGCAACACTTAAATTTTTGGACAACATTAATATTGACATTCAAGGTTAAATGGCAACAGTTTGCTAGATTATGAGCAACGGTAAGAAGCAGATATGAATTGTAGAGAGAGATAGAGAGTTGTGCAAATGAGAGTGACAAACTGATTATCACTTTCAATGTTTTTTTGAACTCTGCTAATAGTTTAGAACTTAGATAAAATGTTTAAAGGTTCAAAAACTCCTTCGAAATGAAATTAGAAAAGTTATACGTGAGTGTAGAAATTGTTATAATTAACCCCCCTGCTTTATGTTTGTGTACACTTAACTCATTTTTTTAAGTAATTATCCCCATATATATTATTATTATTATGTCAAGAAAAATTCGTTTGGTTCTGCTTATGAAGCATTGTATTCGGATTCTCATTGTTGATGAAAGAAAAGGAAAAAGTGGTTGGAGAGTATGGGTAGCTTTCCTAATTGTATTGAGGATCGTTTTTCAGGATTTACACTGACGAATTTGATTACAAAGAAAGAGAATATATGGATAGCTTTTATTTTCTGGAAGCTCGTAGCTCAACAATTTTTATTTTTTGAACAAGCAAATACATTTTGGTTCTAGTATTTGGCTCCTCCATTTATCTAAATTATAGCAAGTTTTTCAATATGTATATATATATATATATATATATATATATATATATCGACAGTTGCTTAAGGAGAACTAGAACTTTAAAATTTTAGTTACATTTCTTTATTTCTTTGGAGATTGAAATGTGTGGATGCCTATGTCGTGTAAAATTTTTCTTAAAATATACTCCCTCCGTTCCACCCAAAGAGTACTGATCACGCAGAATTGGATATGGTGACCACGTCGGATCCACTTATGTAGCTAGTTCACGATCAAGATGCCTCGACTCTCTTAAGGCTCTTCTTGTTGGGACTATGTTGTCTCGAGATGATGAAGCCTACAACAGTTTTGACAAAGAAAAAGAACCGTTAGGGGTGTCGGGGGTTTAACCCGACTATTACCCTCTGGTGTGAGAGTCAGTTTAAGTGTATTGAATGTATGGAATGTAGTTGGCAAGCTGCCGTTTCTAGCTTTCACTAAGAGTAATGAATGTAGGTTGTAGGCAAGTGAGTAAATGCAAGGTTTCTGAATTTGTCTTCTTAGAGTAAATGTTACCTTCTTTATAAATGAAAGTAGTACCTGATATTTATAGCCAGAGGTGGCGTGCGTAGTGGTATAAGTTTAGCCACCTGCTTACTGGGAGATGAATATTGCATGTTAAGGGGGGCCATGCTATTGTCAGGATTAAGTTGACAAATAGAGGCTTCTTTCCTGGGGAAATGGGAAGCTAATAAATACTGACAAAGCTTCACGCTAAAGGAATGTCTTCTTCCAGTGAGAATGTCTTGATTCTGCTAGGTTAGGTACTGACAGACAGTAAGCATTTAATGTTATGAGATCGACATATGCCGAGGTCACGCACTGCTCACCCTAGAGCTGACCTCGTTACTGTCGAGGTCAATAAGGGACTGTGCCAAGGTCTGGTTTAACCGACGACCTCAGCTCTGCGACCTTCATTGAAGACTTCGTGCGGGAGCGCTGGCGAGGACCTCGACAGGCGGCCTTGTTTACTCTCTTCATCACCGACGGGGACCTCAAGACACGCCTAAGTCGCTGCATAAAGTTTGATTATGATTTAAACGCGTAGTCGTTCCTACGCTAGTACTCAATACTCATTAAAGATGGCTGGCATGTATATGCTAAATTCGAGCTAATCTTTTCTCTCATGATGAGAGAGATTCTCACGCAATTAATTCATTTATTGTTGGATCATGCCGAGGTCTGGCTTAGCCGACGACCTCGGCTCTGGCATCCAGGCCTCCACTACCAACGAGGATCTCAGGACCCACATGAGGCTGATGTGGAGGACACGTGTTATGAGTATTTGGGAGGATCCCGTCAAGTACACGTTTGAAAAGTCTAATACTTAAGCGATATATAAGTAGCATTAGAGTTGATTGTAATTACAAAAATATTTTAGCATACTTAATATGTTTGTACCACATGTGGAAGGTAAAGTTAGAAGTTTTATGGAGATTGTAGGCATAATTTTTGTAAGTGAACTCTTTGAGTGGAACATCCTAACATAGTATACTGGACTCTTTGCCTGAAACGGATGGAGTACATGCTATCTAAACTATATTTCAAAATATTATTTTTTGTATAATATTTTCTAAATTATAATATTTTCTGAAAAAGAGTATAACCTAGGAATTGGAGACCCTCACCTCGGAAATTAGGCTTGGACCTTCGGGTTTAGGAATACCTTGAAAAATCAAACAAATTAAAAATAAAAATTGGAGACCCCATTTCCAAATCTAGCCTATGAAATCGGAGTTCCCAAACAAACTCTTAAGAACTTGAGCTCGCTAAATTATACTCCTTCTGTCGAAAGAAAAAGTGTTTATTTTGATTTTTCAATGAAATTAAGGAAGTTTTTTTAAGTTAACAAAGCTGAAAAATTCTCTCTCTACTAAAACTCTCTCTCTCTCGGCCTGACTAGGGTTCCGCCCTAGCTAGGGTTTTCCTGATCATTCATGGCAGCTGCCAAGGCAGTCCCGCCACCCACTGACCCGCCGCCCACTGACCAGCCACTACTTCATAACCCTACACCTCCTAAATCCTTTGCTGAGGCCTTAACTGCTTCTAAGCCGGCAGTACAACAACCTTTACCTCTTGTGCTTCACCAAACCTCTTACAAAGGGGAACCAGCCTTGAGGATAACTGATGATTCTGTCCGCCTTCTTGCCCAACCTTTCAAGCATGCATTAATATGTAAATTTTCTCATGGCCGTCCTTCTATGGAAGCAACACGAAAATATTTTCATACTTTTGGTCTCAAGGCTGACTTTAAACTAGGGCATTTAGATGCCAAACATATCCTAATTCAACTAAACCATGACGAAGATTACCAACGCCTATGGATTAAGGATCAATGGTACCTTGGTCGTTTTCCTATGAGAGTTTTCAAGTGGACTCCCAATTTTCGTCCCGATATTGAAAGCTCTATTGTTCCGGTGTGGTTTGCTCTTCCTAATCTCCCCATTCACCTTTTTCATAAATCCACTATGTATGCTATTGCAAATCTCTTTGGCAAACCTTTGATGTTAGACCAAGCTACTATGAACTTATCTCGTCCTAGTGTAGCCCGTGTTTGTGTTGAAGTGGACCTCCTAAAGCCGGTTCCAAAGCGGATTTGGATAGAGTGTGGAGCCAAGGGATTTTGGCAATCATTAGAAGCAGAAAATCTCATGCGTTATTGTTCGCATTGCAATCGTCAAGGTCATTCAGAGGAATTCTGTAAAATCAAGAACCCAATAGTTGTTTCCTCATCAAACCCTAAGACTGCTTCTACCTCAAACCTTACTGCCGCGGCTGCAAACCATACGGCCCCTCTCAAAAATCAAAACCTAACTTCAAACCTGACTTCTCTCCACCAGCCCCAGACTAAGACTAAGACTTCAACAAGATGGACCCCAAAGAAGAACGACAAAGGCAAGGAAATCATTATTGACACTACCCCAAGCCCTACAATTGCTGAGCCAATTCTGAATGATAAGTATCAACCTATGGAAGGTAACAATAAGTCTCCTATTCATATCGCCCAGTAAACTGTTGTTATTGATTCTGTTCATATGGACTCTATTGTTGAATCTATTATTCTGCCTTCAAGTACTGCTAATGATCCAACTGAGCAGGCTACTTTCGTGGGTGATAAACCTCAAGAACAAGCCCATTCTGCCCACCAAACAGCTCCAAACCCGTCCCTTATATCTGAAGTCCATGACCTGATTGAGGAGGTTCAATGCAGTCTGGACGCCATTCAGCGAACAAATCCCAGTTCTGCCATTGAGAATCTGAATGAAAACTTGGTTGAGGTACACATAAATGACGATTTACAGCATGGATTTCCTGTTAATGATCGTGTTCAGTCCTTCTCCTCTAATCGTTTTACTATTTTGGACACTTTGGAAGAACAAGAACCTGACTATCATGAGCTGGATGCCTTGAATCTTATGGTGAAAGACAATAAAAAGGTTCCTACAACTGATCGTCTCACTCGGCTCCAAAGAGCTAAACTCTCCGCTTTGTCTCTCCCATCCGATTTTCATGGAACTTAAAGCCCTCTTTTGGAACATTAGAGGGATTGGTAATGACCCCTCCATCGCAAGGTTAAAATATCTCATCAAAACCCATAATATTTCCATTATTTCTGTTTTCGAACCTATGATAGATCCGACCAAAATTGACTTTATTACTCGTTGTCTCAAGTTCAAATTTTGCTTTAAGAACACTAATGGCTCTATTTGGGTTTTTCTTAAAGTAGCTTACACTTGTCAGGTTATTCATATTGTCAGGTTATTCATAGCTCTTCTCAGCAAATCACTATTCAAGTGCAACACTACTCTTGGCCATCTCATTCTTATTTTACAAGTGTTTATGCTAAATGCGACTTGGAAGAACGCAGGTTTTTATGGGCTGATTTAATTGATCTTGGGGACCAAGTTCGAGACTCTCCCTGGTTAGTTGGCGGAGATTTCAATATTATTCTTCATCCTTCGGAGAAATCAGGTGGTAATGGTTGGGACCGTAATGGTGCCTTGGATTTTCATGCTTGTCTAGCAGCTTCTGGTTTGATTGATTTGGGCTATTCCGGTTCTGCTTACACTATTCATCAGCGTATTGACAGAATTCTTGGTAATCCGCGTTGGCTTGACAGATTTGATTCTTCCATGGTTCAACATTTACCTCGTACTTGCTCAGATCACTCCCCTTTGCTTCTCTCTTTTGGTTGGGCTACTTCTACTCATGGGGCTTCCTTCAGATTTCTTAATGTATGGACTAGTCATGCTACCTTTTTGGACGTTGTCAAATCTACTTGGGATATTTCTGTTTCTGGCCGTCCCCTGTCTGCTTTTTCCTGCAAACTTCGTAATGTTAAAGCGGCTCTTAAAATTTGGAATAAAGAGACGTTTGGAAATATCTTCTCATCTTTAAAAGCTTCTGAGGAGGATGTTCTTGAAAAGGAGCTTTTCTTTGAGTTAAATCCCTCTGATTCTAATAGATCTATGTTGCTTGCCTCTCAAGCCAATCACCGGATTATGCTTCGAAGAGAAGAAGCTTTCTGGGCACAAAAGTCTCGTCTCTCTTGGTTACAGGAAGGTCAAGGTAACTCTAAGTTATTTCATGCCTCTGTCCGACAAGCCCGCCGTAAACTGCATATTCATTCTATCATGGCTGAGGATGGGTCTTTGCTCACTTCTGAGGATTCTATTAAGCAAGCTGGTATCTCCTATTTTCAGTCTCAATTGACTAATGATGGCTTTGGCGATGACTCTCTTCTTGATGTTATTCCATCTCTGGTTACTGATGATTGGAATTCTAAGCTTATTGCTCCACCTGATTTGGAGGAACTCAAAGATATTGTTTTTGCTATGAGTGGAGATAGTGCGTCGGGCCCCGATGGATTTTCTGGTAAATTTTACTCTTTCTGCTGGGATATCATTGGTCATGATTTTCTTCTTGCCATCTTAGAGTTCTTTGCTGGATTCTCTATGCCCAGATCTTGGACTAGCACTTTAATTGCTCTTATCCCAAAAGTTGACCACCCCAATTCTTTTAAGGATTTCCGGCCTATTAGTCTTTGCAATTTCTGTAATAAAGTTATCTCTAAGCTTTTGGCCTCTCGGTTAGCAAAGATTCTTCCCTATATCATCTCTCCGAACCAAAGTGCTTTTACCAAGGGGCAAGACATTCATGACAATATTCTCCTTGTCCAGGAGCTTATGGGTTATCTGAAAAAAAAGGTGACGGGCTCTAACGTGATTATTAAGCTTGATATGGCTAAAGCTTTTGACAGAGTCTCTTGGTTATTTTTGATAAAAGTGCTCCGTCGTTTTGGTTTCCATGAGGTGTTCATCGACTTTGTTTGGCGCATCATTTCTGAGAATTGGTTTTCTATTCTCTTTAATGGTGCGCCTGTGGGTTTCTTCTCATCTTCTCGGGGTCTTCGTCAGGGTGACCCGTTATCTCCATGTCTCTTCATTATTGCAGCGGAAGTTTTGAGTAGGAGTCTCATTAATCTTCATCTTGACGACCCTTTGACGGTCTTCTCTACATCTAGTGGATGCCCTATTATTTCTCATCTTTCTTTTGCGGATGATGTCATTATTTTCTGTAATGGGCACTCGAGATCTCTTCAAAAGCATGTTCAATTACTCTCAAATTATGAGAAATCTTCAGGTCAGCTTGTTAACGGTTCTAAAAGTAGTTTTTTTACTGACCCTTCGTTAGATGCTTCTCGGATAAATGTTATAGCTTCAATCCTGGGCTATCGCATTGGGACTCTTCCTATTATCTATTTGGGTTGTCCTTTGTACTTGGGCCGTAAAAAGAAGAATTACTTTGATTCTGTTGTTGCTAAGCTGAGAGATCGGATTGGTACTTGGATGGGTGGTTTTCTATCTCATTCGGGCAGGCTTGTTCTAATCAAACATGTTCTCCACTCTATGACTTCGTACCTCATTGCGGCCTTGGATCCTCCGATGTCAGTTCTTAAATCTATAGAAAAGTTATTTGCCAACTTCTTTTGGGGTTCTGTTGAAGGAAAGCAAAAGGCTCACTGGTTTTCTTGGGCTTCCTGCTGTCGCCCGACTATTGAGGGTGGGATTGGTGTTCCTTCTATAACGACTTTGGTTAAAGCTTACGGGATTAAACTTTGGTGGAGGTTTCGTACTCAAAAGAGTTTATGGGTGGATTTTTTGCGTACTCGTTATTGTTTATCTAATCATCCTGTGGTGGCTTCCAGTAAGGGGTCTCATGTATGGCTTCGTCTTCTTAAAGCCCGCACTATTGCGGAACCTTTTATTCGTTGGAATATTCGAAGAGGGGACTGCTCTCTCCGGCATGATAAATGGCTTCCAATGTTCCCTGTTTTGGCCAAGGAAGACGCTCAGTTTGCTACTGCCAAGGACCTGTTTCAGTCGACTTCTACTCTCTCACCGCTGGCCATTTCTTCTCTTCTTCCTGGCGCAGTAAGCAACATAACAGATCTGCAAATCCAGCTTGTTGACGAGGACGATCTCCCCTGCTGGTCTGCTACAGTCTCTGGTAAATTCTCCATTAAATCTGCCTATGACATCTCCCGTAATGCTAGTCCCACCCTTCTGTCTTCTAAATATGTTTGGCATCGTTGCATTCCACAAAATATTAGTATTTTCATGTGGCGTGTGCTCCTTTCTCGTCTACCCATAGACGAAGCTATCATCAAGCGTGAAGTGTCCATTGCCTCGAAGTGCTATTGCTGCCCTTCAAAACCTGCTGCAGAATCTTTTCATCATGTCTTCTTATCTAGTGACTTGGCTTCCTTGGTTTGGCAGCAGTTTCATTCTTATTTTGGGCTGAATAAATCTTCTAGCTCGATCCAGCAACATTGCATGTTTTGGTGGTCACAAGCTGGTTCATTGCTTTTCACCATTATCCCTTCAGTGGTCCTTTGGCATCTTTGGAAAGCTCGAAATAGAGCCGTCTTTGAGGGCGTGCAATCTACCTCTCGTGGCATCATTCTTGCTATCCATAATGAGATCAATCTTATTCTTAAAGCTGGAAATTTTCTGGAGATAGATTGGTCAAGGTTCTACTTCAAGATATGCCGGCCTAAAAGGGTTTCCATTCAAGCTGTTGCTTGGTTAAAACCTCCGCTGGGCTTAGTCAAGTTTAATACGGATGGTGGTAGTAGAGATAATCCTGGGATTAGTGGAGGAGGGGGTGTTATTCGGGACTCAGAAGGTCGTTTCATTTATGGCTTCTCTTCTTATTACGGGATTTGTTCAAATTCTGTTGCTAAAATTCGAGCCCTTTTCCAAGGTGTTCGTTGGCTTGTCTTTCAAGGCTTTAATAATTCTATTGTGGAGATTGACTCAACTTTTCTTCTCGGTTGCATATCTAAAGGTCATTCTCCTCCTTGGAATGCCTTTTATTACATACGTGCTATTATTTCTATGCAAAAGTTTGGGAATTATCTTTTAAGACATTGCTTCCGCGAAGCAAACTCAGTTGCTGATAGCTTAGCTAATATTGCTATGGACTCTAAATTGGATTCCGTCTATACCTCGCTTAATCATCTCCCAATTTCTGCTAGAGGTGCTATTCGGATGGATGCTAGAGGTGTTGCTCGAGTTCGAATTTCTTAGATAGGTTGTTTTTTTGTCTTTTTTGAATTGTATTTCTCTTTCGAGGTCAGGCTCCTTTGTCCTCCCATTTATAAGGGCCAGGTTGGTTGTCCCCCTCAAGTTTGTACTTTTATTTTTATTAATAAAATCTAGCAGGGTGTCGTCCCTGTTTCCCTAAAAAAAAAAACTTAGTAGCACATTTAAATAAATAATCTTGTTGTTCACCTTACAGCATGACAGACGCATATTTGGACATAATAGTTAGCAACTGTGTATTCAGTAACTTCATCACAAAATAAACACTTATTTTGAGACAAAACATTTTAAAAATAAACAAGAGTTTTGGAATGGAGAGGTAATAAGGATTGTATTTTCCTTAGATTTAGGCTCGTTTGTCGTGGCTCATGCTCATAGTTTTCCTCTTGTAATATATAGGTTTTTTTTTTTTTTTTCCAAGTGATCAACGCAAGCATTTCCTTCCCTCAAGGTGTTTTGCAGAGTACACCCCATCAAATTCAAAAGAGCTTTGATGTCTTCCAAAAGAGTGGTGAGGGGGTGGCTTTCATCTTTGGCTTCGGCAGAAAGGTCCTTAGCCGCTAGCAAATCCGTTTCCACGATCACTTCTCCCCATCCTTTCTCTTGAGAAATTTCAAGACCCACCAGAATGGCATTTAGCTCCACCCCAAGGCTAGAACACGGAGCTAAGTTACCAAAAAGCCTCAAATCCAACTTCCCCATTCAGTTCTGAAGACTCCTCTGAAACCATACTTCTTAACTGAGGACTAGACACTTCCATCTGTATTAAGTTTAATTTTACCTGAGGGGAAAGCCAAGAAATAAATCAAGGAGTTTTGGTAAGTATAGTATTAACATTTTGCATAAAGGCAAAGGAAACTTCCCTGGCGAAATTCTTGGCCTTCCACCTAATTTTTGACGGGTGTTCAATGACTCCATCAATCACCTCTTTGTGTCTATCTTTTCAAATGTTCCACATAGTAGAAATAAAAGTAAAATTTCAAGGAATATCATTGATGGCCTTATCATCCATACCATAGAAATTCCATTTCAGTCAATCCTTCATGGGCAAATCCCATTTGAAATTGGGATCCCCACGGCCAGACAAGATCCCACCAATACAAGGTTTGGGGCACATACAAAGGATATACTCAACATTTTCTTCATTGTTGTTACATTTACTAGAAGTTGGGTAGCTCCCTAGATTTCTATGATTAAGCAACTTATTTGACATTATTTTATCATGCAAAATGAGCCAAGTGAAATTAATCAATTTGAATGTATATTTGATTTCTAAATCCAGTTCCATCCACCATTATTGTCACCCAATGATCAAGTTGTAAGCACTTCCCTAGAGAAACCCCAGCTATCGAAGCTAGGGGTATCAGTGGGGTCGATCTGAATGTGTTGAATGCCATCAATCGACACCAAGTGGAAGATTTTAGAAGTGTCTAACTTTTTATCGACAATGATATCTTAAACTTTCATAAAAGCATTCAAAGAATATTAGGATTAATGTCGCCATTACCGCACCACCAATCTTTCCAAATTTTTATATTGGATCCGTCCCCCACATTCCTTTTGGTGCCTTTGTGGATCCACTCACTAGAATTCCAAATTCCCCTCCAAACGTAAGAGGAATTATGAGGCTTTTTTCACTCCCTACGACATATTTATCTTTGAAGACCTTCACCCACAAATGGTCTTCATTACTAGCTATTTGCCAACCAAGCTTGGTAATGAAGGGCATATTGTTCAAGAAAACCTTACGAATACCGAGACCCCCATAGGACTTATCCATGCAAACCGAATCCCACATAATCAGGTGGATCTTTCTAGACGTCTCAGTGTTACTCCACAAAAAGTCTATTTAATTTATCAAGTCTATCACAGATTCCCACTGGGAGATTAACCATTTGCATCACATGACTAGGAATAGCTGAAGTAACTGATTTGACTAAAGTCAGTCTTCCAGCTATAGAAAGAGTTTTGGCCTTCCAATTGGACAATTTTTTCAGAACCTTATCCAAGATGAATTTAAAATGACCGTGACACACGTACTTGTGAGTTAAAGGTAAAGCAAGATAAACTCCCAAGTCATTGCTGACGATGAACTCAAGATTTCAACAAATTTTACCTTAATTTTTTTTTTATTTTGTGCTATTTTTGAGTTAATTATACCTTGAAAATATTATGAGAATCAAGGTTAATTTAGGATTACTAAATTATATTATATTTGGTTTGTAAAAGGGATTAGTTTTTTAATTAAACTCTACTTTGATGGAACTTTGAAAATTCTAATAGGAATACGGTCCTCCCTTTGCCTATATAAAGAGATATAATACTCATCATATTCATCTAATTACGAAAATCAACTCATAAAGGTTTTTTGTCAAAAGGGAGAAATCGTATTCCGTCTTCTTTAGCTATTATACTACAGATTTCAAATCTACAGCTACTTACAAGAATCAATCAGCATATCTTCAGGTATTTTACTTAAGATTATTTGTATACTATTGTGATAATCATTAAGTTTAAAATCTAGGGTTTAAAATTATTATATTACAATTTTTTTTCCGTGCAAAGCACAAAGAGATAAGGAGAGAGTGGGTCCCCTTGCCTTAGGCCTCCTTGGTTAGAAATCAGGGAGTTTCCTACCATTACACAACATGGACAAGTGACCACCCATAACACAACTCATAATAATATTGACCCAGTTATTAGGCAGATTAAAATCGATCAAGGTTTGTTTAAGAAAATTCTAGTCAATTTTATCATATGCTTTCTCTAAATTAATTTTAACAACCATTCCCCCTTTTTTAATCTTTACTCAAATTAAAAAATATATTTATAACCTCTTGCGTAATGATCACATTATCGATAGTTCTTCTTCCATAAAGAAAATTGCGTTGAAAAGGGCTAACCATTGACTTCAGATACGGTCTAATCTGATTAACCAGGACCTTCGTTAAGATTTTATAAGGCACGATACAAAGACTTATCAGTGTGAAGTCCAAAACGGACTTAGGAACTTCTACTTTCGAAATTAAAGAAAGAGCAAACTCCACAAAGGATCCCTATACTTTTTGAGTTTTTGGCAATTGGTCCCTGTACTGAAATTCAAAAAAAATTAAATCCTTGTACTTTTTGTTTTTTTGCAATTGGTCCTTCCATCTAATTTTGTTAGTTTTTTGCCGTTAAATACGTACACGTGTTTTTACCTGAGGGTAAAATAGTCAATTCCTTAAAAATAGTATTGGGACCATTTACTTGATGCATATACTACATTAAAGTTTTGTACACTAAACTAATGTACAATATTTTATGCATGATGTTAGTGCATTATTTTTTAAATAAATCTTTATACCTTTCTTTTTAACAATGAAAACATCACTTATATTATTATGATCAAGCTAGTTTAACACATGTGCGTTCAACGCATAGACATATATATTGTTTAATTAAATTTTATTCAAGCAAAACAAAGATAAAAAAATATAATTAAAAAATAAATTAAAGAAAAACAATAAAAAAGTTTAATGCTAATAAAATAACTAATGAAAATAATGTAAAGATTATGAGTTTCGATGTATAAGAATTAAATAAATAATTAAAACATAAAAATTAAGAAATAGAAAAATTAAGAATAGAGATTAACATAAATAAAAGAATTATTATTAAATTTCAAACTTTTATTTTAGGTTTTATAAGCGTCGTTTTCTGAGTTTCTCCCCAAGCATTCTAGAAAAACACTTCCTCTCCCCTAATTATTTCTTGTACACCTTCTCATCGATTTTCAATGAACAAAAATGCAAACATTTCATGTATGTATTTTTCTTATTTTATTTTTTGATTAATTTCAATCCAATTATTACTATTTTTTTCTTTCAAAGAATCTAGTTGATGGAAAAAAAAAATGTTTAGTTATGCTTTTTGAACACTTTTTGTTAAAAAGAAAAGATCTATACATAAAATCATCTAACGGACTCAAGTTTTGCTTTTATTTAATCATTAGAGACTTGTATTTTATATTGTTTTGAAAAATATTCCAAGGATTTTTCTTAAATTTGCTTTACATATGATAAAATAAACTCCAAAATTTTAAATACATATTTACTAACCTATAAGATTGGATTAACAGCTTGGTTCAACTCAACGTATTTTCTTTCTTATATCAATACTTCGAAGTTTATTTGAGATAGGTGGTCTTACACAAGGATCAAGAAGCCGCGGTATAGTTTTATGCAGTTAACAATATAATAATTTATATTCCAAGGCAAGTCATGTTTTCAATTAATCAGTTCAGAAATCTAAAGTGAAATTAGACTTATATTAATAGACTTGTATTTTCAATACATGACACGTTTTTTAATCAAAATAAATCAACTTCCATTTTTGGCAACAAATTTTAACGAAATTTTTTCATAAACAGAGACAATGGTGCTTTTATAGATATAATAATATAAATAATATAGATGCTGCATCTAAAATATAAAGAGTTTGTTCAGAAAAATAAAATAAATTAAATTAAAAATTAACAAATTTATATTAACTTTTTTTCTACAACTAAGTGAATTTATAAAAGGTGGGAATACTTTGGTCCTAGGTTAAGTAATGGATCTATCGCCCTTGACTTTTTCGGGATGGGGATGGGGAAGGGGAAGGGGAAGGGGCAGTGTTCTAAAAATCGCTAGGCGGGCGCTAGGCGTCAGAGTAGGGCCTAGCGCCTAGGGGCCTAGTCGGAGTCTAGGCGGGGCCTAGAAATCGAGACATAATTACACATTAGGTCCATACCAAACCTAGTACAACAATAGTAAATAACTAAATATGACCAAATAAACTAAAAGTAATGATTACATTACAAGATTAAAAGTTAAAATTAAAAATTAAAATCAAATTCTCTATCATTTCAAAGTGGAGGGAAGAAGGGAATACATTAATAACTTGAGGGGGGAGGGAAAATACTTAGAGAAATATTTTAATAACTTGAGGGGGAGGGGAAATACTTTAATAACTTGAGGGAGGAGATTGTCATTTTGAAAAGTGAATTAAAACCCTAAAACTAAAAGCTGACCGTCTGTCTCTCTCTCACAATTCACAAAGTTTTCACAGATGCCCCTCTCTCTCTCTCACTATGAGATAGATGACGGGATTTCGACGCCGACGACAATCTCTCGCTCTCTCTTTCTCTCTTTCTCTCTCGCTCTCTTTCTCTCTTACTCTCGCTCTTTCTTAATTTCTCTCACTCTCACTCTCTCTTTCACCTCTTCATCGGCACATCGCCTCCTTTCCCACCGTAATCAATCCAGCCATTTCGACTACTTCCAAGCTGTGGATCTCAGTCATGTTGACTCCCCCTCCTCCGACGCCGAACTTATCTAAGCCCTAGCTGTCCAGAAGATTGAGGACGTCATTCATCGCATCGTCGTGCGTCGCTCTGCCCTGATTGACTCCCCTTCCTTCCAGGTTCCTCATACTGGGTCCCTCCTCGACAAAACGCGTACGACATCGCTCAAATCGGCTGGGCGTTAGGCGGCGCCTAGGTTGACTAAGCGGCAATTTTTCATGGTGGCAATTTTTTGTCTGATTTGGCCCTAGTAGCGGCGTTTGGGGGGCGCCTAGAGCCTAGTTGCGGCGTTTGGGGGGCGCCTAGAGCCTAGTCGCGACGTTGGGGGGCCTAGTGCCTAGGCGGGCGCCTAGAGCCTAGTCGCGGCGTTTGGAGGGCTAGCGCCTAGGCGGACGCCTAGAATGATTTTTCGAACACTGGGAAGGGGAAGGGGGAGGGGGAGGGGACATGAATGAGATCTCTTGTCTTGAATAAATGATTAAAGGGAATATTTAAGACTAGTCAATCTTATTCCTTGTCTTTGCTTCCAAAATACATTGATCTTTGTCTCTCTTTCTCATGTAAATTCTGTACTTGTGCATGCTTCGTCGGAAAAGCAGAATAGGGAAGCAAATGAGAGCTTGTAATAAGTTTTGGTGCAAGTTCCAAGATGATGACAATTTCTTGTTGTTGAATTATTTAACCAATACAATAAATAGGGGTTTTCATTTTTGGCAAAGTGATTTATGCGAAAAATTACTATAATTAGCTGATACAAGGATTCGATTGCCTATATATATATATATATATATATATATATATATATATATATATATATACTAGATTTTGTGCCCGTGCTTATGGTACGGTGACAGTAGGAATCAAATTATTGTATACTCGAGGTTAACGTATGTTTGAAATTTTGTAGTGGGTGAGTAAGACTAAATGACACAAAAATAATAAAATAATAATGAATTATAAATCATTTATTTCGTAACAAAACCAATAATGAAATATTGTAATAAAAAAATGAAAGCAACATATGTATGTATCAAATAAGTAAGGGATAATATAAATTCTGACATTGTAATATTCTCAACATATGTATATATGGTTTGGTGATTTTGTCGACAACCAATCAAAAGATAACTAAAACTAATCAGAACATAAAATCATAAAATATCATGCAAGAGACCAAAATCGTGATCAGTAAATAGTTTTAGTCAATTGCACACATATTAACCCATCTATAATTGCAAATATGAAGCCTATGCAACGAAATAATTAGTTTAATACAAAATAAGTTAATCCAACTACTCTTTCTGCAATAACATTTCAAGTAAGAATTCCCAAAAATACAAAATAAGTTAATCCAACTCAAAAAGCTTCAAGTTCACTAAATTTTGGGGTCATACCTTCTCAAGGATCCAGTATACTCTTCTTTTGACTAACCCTCCATTTCCTTGAGCTCTTCTTGATAGGTTTCAAGCTGTAAAATTCATTGTAAAAATGCCCATAAAATTAATCAAAATTTTTGGGACACAACCCGCCCGGGCCGCTTTCTCTCTCTCTCTCTCTCGGTCTCTCCCTCTCTCTCTCTCTCTTACTTTTAAATGCTAATAATAAGAATCTCACACTAAACTAATCCTTCCTTCCTCCAAAATCCAATCAGCTCAATCCATCTCCTTCCTTCCTTCTACACACACAAGTTGAATACAGTAACTGAACGCAATAGCCTATTGTCATTCAAATTCAATCTCTTCAATCCAATGAGGTTAGCAATATCAGGCGAGATTGTCTCAGACCAATTCTGCTTTACAAAATTGATCACAGTAACACCGTCATTCGAATCACATGAAATAAGATTCCAGTTATTACAAGGATTATTCCCTTTCCAATCCTCAGCCAATTTCATTGGGTAACCCAACACAGCGACAACTTCAAGAAATATAGTCACAGGAAACGCCAGTCCATTTGCAATGGTTGGAGCCGGACTAGCCGTTTGGGGCCGAGATGAAGGATTTGTAGAGCGTGGCCATGACGGAGCCTTCGTCGTTTGCGACGGAGACATGATGGAGGAGGGAGGAGATCACAGTGACAGTGATTATTAAAAATACAGAAAAATCTCCGGACGAATTGCATTTTGTTTAGTAATGGTGGTGTTACTGTGATTTCTCCTTCTTCGTCATTGCGAAAAATGAAAGGAGAGAGAAAATGAAGAGAGAGAAAATGAAGAGAGGGAAAGTGAATGAGGGAGAATGGTAGAGAAAAGAGAGGAGAGAGGAGAGAGAAGAAAAATTATAAGTACTAAAATAGGTAATGATACTTCCCAAGCTGGTGTTTTGTCCACGTTAGATCATTGCACTTACTGATCAAGGGGATTTTTGTCATATAAATAAGAAACTAACGCCTCAACTGACATCAATTGAGGGGCTAACTGAGAGCCCAAAACCTCAGTTTAAGTACCAATTTAAAAAAAAAGTTCAAGTACAGTAACCTAGGTAGAAAAAGTTGACAAGTTCAGAGACCAAATTATATATTAATCCAATTATTTATAACAAATTTCTTATTTGTAGTAAAAGATAAAAGTAGTTTATGAAGATATGCTCCTTAGCATAATAAAGTAAATGTACACAAAAAAGTACTATTTTTTTTTTTATTTAATGGAGGGCCGAAGCCCTTAAACAAAACCAACACTACGTACCACTATTTCTCCACCTCCCACAATCCATGTAATCACAATATAATAACTCCACAACACAGCTTAGAGCTTCCGTCAAAATACTAGCCTTACCTACTTTAGTTCTCCATTCCTTTGCTAAACTATCTGCTGCGCTGTTCACCTCCTGCAGAATTTGAACTAATCTACATTGTCGATTTCTTGTCATTAGTTCACAGATGTTGGAAACGACATTCCAATCCATATCATGTTCCTCTCATTCTTGTAGCTTCTCTGCCACGCCAATACAAGCCCCCTCCAAATAGCCCATAATTCTGCTGTTCGAATTGAAGCATCCTCCAAGTGTAGGCCGAACCCTTCTTTCCACTTACCTAGATAATCTTTAATCACACCAGCACAAGCAGCATTTTTATTTGGGCAAAATTCGGGCCGGTTCCTTTTAGACAATTTTCATTCGCTAAAGTCTATTATAATTGTTTTCAATTGCTAAATGACATTTTTTTGCAAAATGTCATCTATGCCTTTTAAAAACAATGAACAATGGACGCTGTGCATTGCAAAACACAAAAACGATGCATCGCAACACTAGACGATGCACAAAAACATTGAAGTCCACACTGTGCATCGCAAACACAAAAAAGGTAAACTGTGCATCGCAAATAAGAAAATGATGCATCGCAAGCACAATACGATGCACAAATTACCTTTGTGAGAGCACCGACAACGGAAGCAGCTATATTTGGAGAGAATGGTGGTTTTTGAAAGAGAAGGGAATTTAGAAAGGGAAGGAATTTGAGAGAGAAGAAGCAGCAACAGCAGTTTAGGGCTTGGGCAATTTCATTTATCAGCTCGCTAGGCCGAGGTGTAATTGTGTGCTAAGGTGCACACCGATAGGTACAAAGTTTCAATTTTTCGGCACATCTTAAATTTTCAAATTTTACCCTGGCGATGCACAAATTTTGTGCATCGTAAATTTTGCGATGCTAAAAAAAAATTTGTAATGCACAAAATCAACCACTCAGAAGACTACATAATGCTCAAAATTCGCAATGCACAAAATAGTTGGATTTTCCGAGTGGTCCAACTATTTAAAAGCGAAAACTACATAATGCTCAAAGGTCTCGTCTAAATTCGTTTCCCTTTCGGGGCGTTGCCCCCGAACCCCCCTACAAGTCGATCCCCGTTTTATTGTGCCAACATTTAGCAATTGCGAAAAATATTGATAAAACAAAGACATAAAATTATACTTGACGATGCACATTTTTTACACACACAAAAACTGAACAAATAGTACTGTTATACTTCACGATGCACAACAATATACTTGACGATGCACATTTCTTAACACAAAAAATTACATTGACGATGCACACTTATAATTGACGTGGCAAAACGATACACATTTTTTAACAAAAAAAATCACAAATACATTGAGGATACACATTTCATACACATGACGATGCACAAATACATTTAAAAAGCGTAATATGTTGATACGGGGGCAATTTTGGAACAAATAGTCAATTTATCACTTAAAATAGACTTAAGCGAATAAAAACAAATATAATTGACTTTAACGGTTGAATATTCCACAAAAAGACCGACCCACAATCTTTACTTTTTATTTCTCAAAGCCCCATCGACGTTAACTTTAACCCATCCTATACTCGGAGGAGTCCAGCAAACCACTTCCCCATAGCCTCTATTGAGTGCACTTCTACTCCGCGATATGCTAGTTGTCAACATAAATGTTCTATATTCTATTTTAGAACGTTTTGTTTTTTTTTAGAAAGAAAATTCAAGCAAATTATCTATAATACATTTATTAATTCTGAGATAAAAAATAAAGACAAATCCATTGATTTGACACCACTAATTTGAATGATATTTTGAGGGCATTAAACGAAAATTGAATCGAGTTAATTCCTTTTTAAAAACTCGTGTAAAATCAATAAATGACACTTATTTTAAAATTGAGAGAGTAATGTGTTAGTATGCTAAGCAACTTTTCATTAATTCTAATAGGGCAAGTCCAATGACAGTCCTTGCTCATATATTTCAAATTTAAAATTTGGTGAAGTTCTTCACATAGTAGCAATTTTGCCACCTCTCTTAGGGCTAGTCCAACAATGGGTATCAAAACTAAATTTTGATACCTAGTTGAAGATCCTAGCATCTCCAATAGTCAAAATAAATAGTACCAAATTTTGTCTTAGTCCTAAGGGCAACTCCAACAATGAGTCTTGGCCCATAGGTATCAAAATCAAATTTCGATACCTATTGATACTATTAACAAGGTATCAAATTATAATTTTCAATAATAGGTATTAAATTCATGGTATTAAATTTATTTTTTATTTTTTATAACTTTATTGCTACTTTATATATTATCAATTATTTAAAGTATGACGGTTGTTTTAATTAATTAATTTTTTAAAAAATAAAAAAATTAAAAATTATAGTCATCATTTGTCATGATATAAAAATCAAAATAAAATATGAATTAATGATAATTCACACGTGCCATAGATATTAATTGGTTTTTTTATTAATTGCTCAACGTGAAGTCCTAAGAGAGGTAGCAAATTTGCTACCTCTCTTAGGACTAACAGAAAATTTGGTACCTTTTATTTTGACTATTGGAGATGCTAGGACTTTCAACTAGGTATCAAAATTTGATTTTGATACCCATTGTTGGACTTGCCCTAAGAGAGGTAGCATCTTAGGACTTTACGTTAAGCAACACGTTAAGCAATTAATATCTATGGTACATGTGAATTATCATTAATTCATAATTTATTTTGGTTTTTATATCATGACAAATGACGACTATAATTTTTTCAAAATTTTTATTTTTTAAAAATTAACTAATTAAAACAACCGTCATACTTTAAATAATTGATAATGTATAAAGTATCAATAAAGTTAATAAAAAATCAAAAATGAATTTAATACCATGAATTTGATACCTATTGTTAGAGATGATAATTTGATACCTTATAAATAGTATCAATAGGTATCAAAATTTGGTTTTAATATCTATGGGCCAAGACCCATTGTTGGAGTTGCCCGGACTAATACAAATTTTGGTACCCTTTATTTTTACTATTGGAGATACTTGGACTTTCAATAGGTATTAAAATTTGAATATGACCCATTTGTTGGACTAACCCTTATTCACAACGCTTAAATAACTTTAGTAGGCAGTGAAGTAGACAATTTTTTGATAAGGGACTCACAAAACAAATTTAAAGTAAAAATTGTTTATAGAGTGCGTGTTTGACATAGTGAATTAGTGACATGGTCTTAAGGTTTTGAATTTCTTTTTATAATGATTAAAAAAAGTAAGAGAGAAATATAATGAAAGTTAAAAGATCAAACAGATAGAAAATTCATAATCATAAAAACAAGTCACTGGCTGTCAAGAACGAACCAATGAAGTACGTAGAGGTAAGACGAAAAGAAAAACAAAAAATTTACTCGGGTCCGCTCTCCTTGCGTGGTTTACTCTTTGGTCTTACAAGCTTTCTCTTACTTTTCTTCAAATATTACAAACAAAAACTCAAAATTTTAAAAATCAAGTCATTAAACCACGATGCCAAACATGCCCAACTTTATCCATTTTGGCGAGTTATATTTTGACTATCTAAAACAAATTTAATTTAACCATTTTGTCCTATACTTCTCAAAAATACATTTACAAGAAGTTACGAAATGAACTCATCTCATAAAGACCCTCCATTTCGTTCTCTTTCTTTTTCTTTCTTATTTTGGACCGGCAATGTCACTTTTAAGCCTAAATTAAATTTACTAGTGGTTTTTTTTTTTAATGGGCGTGAAGGGATACAGAAGTAATATACTCCCATCGTTCCGCGCAAAGAGTCCATATTTGAAAAATATAATAATTAAATGATATATTAATATTATTAGAGTTGGTCATAAATACAAAAATATTTGAGCATAGCCAAAATGTTTATAGCATATGTGGAGGGTAAAATAAAAATATTTATGAAAATTTTAGACATAATTTTTTTAAAGTAGATTTTTTAAATGAAATATTCTAAAATATAATAGTGTACTCGCTACTGGAAAACACGTCATTACTGTCGGAGCAATCCGACAGTAATTAAGGATTTTCGACAGTAATTTTCAATTTACTGTCGGAACTGCTCCGACAGTATCCGACAGTAAACCTTTGACGGTAATTTATCTCCGACAGTAATCCGATAGTAATTACTGTCGGACAATCCTCCGACAGTAATTACTGTCGGATTGTTCGACAGTAATATACTAACAGACATTAACACTCCGTTAGTTTACTGTTGGATTACCGTTAATTTTTTATGGAAATCCGATAGAAAATTCCCGGCGTTATTTTTTTTAACTTCAAATTACTGTCGGAGATTCGACAGTAATAATAAAACAATATTAATTACTGTCGGAGCTCCGACAGTAATTATTGATAAAAAAAAATTTTTAAATTGAAATTTTAAAATTGGTTTTTTTTCACTTGATATAACAGTTATATATACACAATCACACACACACTGCAACAATAAACTATAATTAACAACTAAAACATAAATTAAATTAAAGTTAATATATATACAATTTAAAAAATATTACAGTATCAATATAATGTGTCTACTGTGGAGGGAGTCAAATAAATTACGTACAATAGAAGACCTAGTAGGCTGCTGCTGCTCCATGACCAGTCGTCGCAGCTGTTCTAGCTCATCGGTCTGCTGTTGCATCTGCTGGGCCTGCGCATCGCTGCACCTGATCAACCTACTACTGCATCTGCTCGGCCTGATGCTGTACCAGCTGCTCGAGAGTCTGCGTCTTCTCGACCAGGGCACGCTCGATAGCAGACTGGTGCAGAGGACCAGAAGACACGGTCGCCGTGGAAGAAGTCGATCCGTCTGGTTTCAACACAGTGGCGCCGTGGTCACCAAAGCCGTAGAGGCGAGCTCCTCTCTTCTTCCGTGACTCCGCAGTGACCGAATGCCAAATGTTGCCGACAAAGGGCATCGGCACCTCAGGGGTCGTCTGGACAAGCCCGTCGACGATCTGCGTGTCCATACTCGTCTTATAGTCATTTTGTGTCATAAAAACATAAAAACATTAATATTAACATTTTAATTAACTAATAAACAAAATAAAATTAAAATATTTTAAGTAAAACTTACAAATGCTTTCTTTGCCGTCTCATCGACAAAGACAAATGGCGAATCAGCACCAGGAGGAGCAGGAGTGGTGTGGGTCGATTCTACCAATATAATGAATTAAAATTAGCGAACAATATATACAAATTAGCAAATAATACATATTAAAATTAGTGTCGATTCTACATATTAAGGTATAACATGATCAACTTATAAGAAAACAATAAAAATCGCTTATATATATTTACACTCAAACCCTTCTAAAGCAACCTATATACACTCAAACCCTTTTTAAACTACTTATTTCACTTAAAATCGTTATAAAACAGTCTATTTACACTCAAACCCCTTCTAAAATAACTTATTTGCACTCAAAGCCCTGCTAAAATAACTTATTTACACTCAAAGCCTTATAAAATAACCTATTTGCACTCAAACCCTTCTAAAGTAGCCTATTTAAACTCAAAACCCTTTCATAATGGCCTATTTACACTCAAACCCTTCTAAAATAGCCTATTTACACTCAAGCTCGTTCTAAAACAGCCTATATACACTCAAACCCAGAAAAATAACCTATTTGTACTCAAACCCTTCTAAAGCAGCCTATTTACACTCAAAACCCTTCTAAAGCAGCCTATATACACTCAAACCCTACTAACACAGCCTATTTCAACTCAAAACCTTCTTAAACAACCTATTTGGACTCAAATCATTCTAAAACAGCCTATTTACACTCAAACCCTTTCTAAAATAACTTTTTTACACTCAAAGCCCTTCTAAAATAACTTATTTACACTCAGAGCTTATAAAATAATCTATTTGCACTCAAACCCTTCTAAAGCAGCCTATTTAAACTCAAAACCCTTTCATAACGACCTATTTACACTCAAAACCTTCTAGAACAGCCTATTTACACTCAAGCTCATTCTAAAGCAGCCTATACACACTCAAACCCAAAAAAAATAATCTATTTGCACTCAAACCCTTCTAAAGCAGTCTATATACACTCAGTTAAAGCAGTCTATACACACTCAAGCTCGTTCTAAAGCAGCCTAGGGTTTAATGTTTAGGGCTTAGATATGGTTTAGGGTTTAGATAGGGTTTAGGGTAGGGTTTAGACCAGGTTTAGATATGGTTTAGATATGATTTAGGGTTTAAATATTACGAAATTAATCTAGTAGTGTAAGTCACTGTTTTATTCAAAGTGCTTAGAACTATATATATATTGTTCGCATACGCGCTTATTCAATTCGATCACTTTATTTTCTTATTATATCCTAAGATACCAAAAATCTCTACCAAATAAATTGCATACAAATCTAATACATTAAGGCATTTTTAACATAAAATTATTCTACAAATTACAAAAATAACATAAATATCACAACTAGAAACAAATAACATAAATTTAACAAATACAATATCACAAAAAAACATGCATAAAATAACATAAACAAACTAGCATACAAACTTAATAATAAAAATTAATTTAAAACTATGCATACAAATATAAAAAAAAAGATTTTTTAATACAAATATAAAAAAAAACAACATGCATACAGATTAATTTAAAACAGAAATATAAAAAAATGCATACAAATAACACAAATAAACAATACAGATATTTTTTTTACATATTTATAAACAGCAAACAAATTATTTTAAAATAATAAACAGATTTTTTTTACAGATTTATAAATAGCAAACAAATTATCTTAAAATAATAAAAATTAACATAATAGCATACAAATTAATAAACTAACTTAAAATTAACAAATACAATATCAAAAAAATTTAAATAAATAAAAAAATGTAAAAATTACTGTAAAATTAGAGAGAGAGGGGACTGGCGGCGGCAGTGCGGTGGATCGGCAGCGGCAGTGCAGTGGAATCTATTCAGAGAGAGAGAGAGAGACAGAGAGAGACAGAGACAGAGAGAGAGAGAGAGAGAGTATGAGAGAGAGATTATAATTATAAAAAAATATGGAAAATGAGTATATTACTTACCGTTTACAATGACACAGCGAAGGGTGAGTGGGGACGGCGACGGCTGAGACGATGGCTGAAAGGCGACGACGGCAGTGGTGGATAGTGTGTGTCTGAAGGAGGGGGGACGGCTGAGGGGCGACGTTACGGCTGAGGGTGAGAGAGAGTAAACTTAGTGAGAGAGAGAAACAGAGAGACGCGATGAATGGAGTGCGGGGGAGAGAGGGGCTGTTCGATTTGAGTTTTTTGATTTCAATTTACTGTTAGAGCTCCGTCAGTAAATCACCGTCAGTAAAGCTCAGTTAAATTACTGTCGGAGCTCCGACAGTAATATTGACAACCTAATTTCTGCCATTAAAAAGGGAATATTCTTTAAATATTCCCTGGATTACTGTCAATTCAGCTACTATCGGTTATTCCGACAGTAATTACTGTTAGATGAAAATGTATATTCTAAGAATATTCCTGAATTACTGTCGGAATTATTACTGTCGAATTTGTTCCGACAATAATTATTATCCCGCTAAAAAATCAAAAATACTGTCGGATATCCGTCAGTAATATGACAATTTCCGACAGTAATTACTGTCAAATTTCTCCGACAGTAATTATTTCAACAGTAATTAGCGTGTTTCTAGTAGTGTCTTTGCTTAGAACGGAACGTAGAGAGTATTAAAAAGAGTGTGTTTGTAAGAGTACATTTTAATTTCATTACTTTTAGTTTAATCTCTTTTGACTTTTGAGATGGTTCTAAGATAAATTTTCCATAATCTCATGGCAATTTGCTACTCTCTTGGTTTCAAGATGATCGTGTCTTTTCAATAATATAATAAAGTTGATTTTTATGTCATTTTACTAGTGTACGTACATGTTTTATTTTTATTTATTTTTAGTATTTACATCATAGTATTGTAACTAAATGTTGAGACATGATAAATACTCCATCCGTTCTATTCAAAAAGTACATATTTGAAATGTCTAATAATTAAGAAAGATATATAAGTATAGAATTGATCATAAATAAAAAAAAATGATTGAACATAGTTAATATGTATATACCATATATAGAGGGTAAAATTTAAAAATTACGAAAATTGTTGGCGTACATTTTGAAAATAAAATATTTATGTAAAACATTTCAAAATAGAATAGTTAACAATTTACCTGAAAATGAGGAAATAATAAATATAAATTTAGTATTTTCATAGAGAAATAGACATAGTGTTAATAGCTCCCACTCAAGCCTACTCCAGAGCTATTCGATTTATTCCGGCAAGGAGACCACTACGGCCGGCCACAATAGTTGTCCGCCGTGATAATTTCGAAAAAAATATTTTTTCTTGCTCCTCTACTCTAATAATCACCCATTGGCGGAAAGATCCAATCAAGAATCAGCTTCCTTTCCTCCCTTTGTTCGGGCGCCATCTAATCAACTTTTGGCTATTGATCGACAGTAAAAAATATGTCGCCGAGAGAAATAAAATTTCTCTCGAATGGATGTTGTACTAATCAAGATAAAGAAAAACCCAAAATAAGAATAAAATCCATAGACAAAGGAAATTTAGAATACTATAGAGACAGAATACAAATAATCGTATAATTGACAAATGTTATCTTACTCCTTAAGCAATACATAACATCTATGGAAGAAATATTTTGTAGATTTTTTCTGGTACATCAATAATTCTAAATTACTACTTGTAGATTTTGAGAATTCTCTAGTTCTAATAATGAATGTAATTTAAATTATCAATAACTTCGTTAGTAGCAGTAACAAATTTAGGGAAAATATACGTTTTGAAAATAACTAAAAAGAACTTATAAGTACAAAATTGTGGTAGGGAAAATTATCATTGAAATTGTCATTTTATTAACGTGGTGTGACGTTTTATTTATTTTTGACACGTAATAGACTAATAATATCAATCAACCAGAATAAAATAGGCACATAGACCTAGTATAGTTTACCCACTACCTTAAATGTAAAAATATATTTCCCTCGTTTCAGGCAAAAGTCCACTATTTTATTTTGGATGTTTCAGACAGAGAATCCACTTTTAAAAATTATGCTTACAATCTTCATTATTTTATAGCTTTACCATCATGTGGTATAAATATATTAACTATGCTTATATATTTTTGTAATTATGATAAATTCTAATAATAATTATATATCATTTAATTACTAAACTTTTCAAACGTTGATTCTTAAATTGAACGGAGGGGGTCATTAATACGTCATACCACGTTAGTTTAGTGACTTGACGTCACTGTCCACAACTTCTCGCATGTTAGGAGAAGTTACTCGGTGGGACGTTGCACAAGATCACTAAGAGCTCGTTTGGTGTAGCATTTTTAAAATGCAGCGTTTTTAAAACGCAGCGTTTTTTTTTTTAAAACGCAGATTATTTAAAACGCGGCTTTTTTCTTTATAAATGCGTTTGGAATATTATGTTAAAACGCAGCTTTTTATTCCCTATTGCATTTTGGAAAAAAACTAGGATTTTCAGCGTTTTAAAAACGCAGCTGCGTTTTTAAAACGCTATTTTTTCTACCGCAGCATTGAAACACTAAGTTAAGAAATAAGCTGCGTTTTAACCTTGTATTTTGGTCAAAACACACAAATAAACGGCTCTTAAGTGATACATTGGTGAAATGGTGCGACACGCTAAGACTATGGAGTTTTACTTTAATTAAAAAATGTTACTAGTGTAACAGTTTTACAGAATAATTTTCCATAGTTGCCTAATAAGAAGATTCAGTTTGGCAAGTCACATGACTCTCACGCGTAGGGATGATATTTTTATCCGTTTCGTTCCCGCCGGAAAAAGCAACAAAAACAAACAAAGCAAAGCAACAGAAAGTAAAAAAGCAACACACACACACACACACACAGAGACACACACACACGTCACCAAAACAAACCAACAAACTTTCCGCTATTTTCCGTTAACGTCTCCACCTCCCTCCACCACTCACTTCCACACTTCCACCGTTAGTTCTGACTCCATTTCGTCTCCTCTCTCTCTATATATAGTATATACCTCTCTCTCTCTCTCTCTCTCGTAACCTAGAGTGAGAAAATGGAAAACTTGACGACGACGATGACAATATTTCTCTCTCTTCTTTTTCTCTTTCTCTCTCCTCCTTATCTCTCCTCTGCCACGAAGCTCACTCTAACAAACCCCAATTTTCCGACGACGCAAGCCGAGAAACTCATCAGAGAGCTCAATTTGTTCCCCAAAGAGTCGATCAACGTCGTCGACGTTGACGAATCCTCAATTGTTCGACCGAGGATCGTCGAGAAGGCGTTCAAGTTCCCCAATTTGGCCGATCCTAGAGGCGTCTCTGTTGACGACCTAGGTCATCATGCCGGTTACTACCAGATTCAACACTCTCACGCTGCTCGGTAATTCAAAAATTACTAACGCCTTCAATTTTATTATTTTTTTAATATTTTCGTGGTTCAAGTTATTCTATTTTATGAGTATTTGTTTTGGAAATGGTAATCTGTACAATTTTCATGATGTTGTACTACTTGCTTTGACAATAGTAACTGTGCGTCCTTGGTATAGTTTTTCTGTGCGTTTGTGTGTTTTAATTACAAATTCGTGTAGAGATGTGTTATTGTTATGTTCCATTGATATTCGTAGTTTCTTACCATTTTGATTGTTGTGATTTCAGTAATATACTCCTTGTCTTATATGGTTTGACCCTTTAAAGTGAATTTGACCTTTTTTTGGATCATATATTTGGTGTATTTATTGAAATTTAAATTATACGGAGTAGCTTTAATGAACTACATAGAAAGTACAATGGTCGCTAACTCTTATAGTTTTTAAAAAGTAAATAAATCCATATCATAACTTCATTTGAAAAATGATCAAATTGACTTTGAACGTCATTAATTGACTCTCCGGATGGAGTAGAATTTTGGTGGTTAATATTTAATTAAGTTGCAATGGACTGTTTTTGATGAAAGATGGTCGATTTTTAGTAGATTGGTGTCTTTTCTTTTCCTTTTTTAATAGTCAAATATTCCTAGTGTAGGGTAACAGTGTTTAAGTCTTAGTTCTACACAAGCTTTTAAATTTTGTCGAAGCAAACTTGAATTTTGATTTAGAAGGAAGTCTGATGGAGCAATCATTATTTTCTTTAATTTCCAATCACACAAAGTAAAGAAATCCTTTGATACGATCATGAGTATGTAAAAGTTAGATCCTTATGGATTATTAGGGGGTGATTTATTGGATTCTCCTCAAGTGGTCTTGCATGTTGTGCCAAGGCATGAAGAAGGGGTAAGGGGAAGGGTTTCTTTTCTTTCAAGCAATCAACTGACATTACTGCCGTGTGCTGATTACTTTTTGTTAGTACCTCTTTATTGAAGTCTTACAGTATCCTATTTTTTGATGGATTAACTCAAAGATACGTTTGCTGTCCCACCTAAATCCTTATTTATGAAATGATATTAATATTAGTAATGAATCTTTTTTGTGGATAGCGGGAACTAAAAAGACTTGTACTCATTTGTGAACTGGGATGGGGTTTGTTCAAAAGTTCAGTTCAGGGTTCTTCATATCACGAAATTGAGTTTGTTAAAGAAAGCATTGTCAGAAAAGTTGTTAGTGGAGCCGTGGAGGTATATCAGGGTAAGAAGCTTTGTGGATGAGTATTGGGGGAGCAATGTACAGGCATGGATCAATAGGCATTACCCAAGGTCTTGGGCTGGATTTATGGTCTGGATATTCCGTAGAATTAGGACTGTATTGATAGTAAGAGTATACATTTTTAGTTTTTGAGATTAGTGATTAATTGCATTTATTAGGTAAGAATTTAGAACTTTGTAGTTATGATGCTTCGGTAATCCAAGTGCAAGCTGTACCCTCCAATGGCTGATCTTCTGTCCTCTTTCTCATAAAAAAGATGATAATCATATATCCTCTTCCTTTCTCTTGTTTTTTTGGTCCAGCCCCTAACCTCCTCTGACCTCTTGATAAAGGGTGTTCCACAAGTGGGTGGAGGGGCTCAAGTGCCAAGTTTGGAAGCTTAGGGGTGAGTTTGGACACAACTAAAGGGCCAAAAAAGACTCCAAAACGCAAGTTACAGCCTTAAGAGCAACCACAATGGCACCCATTACCAACCCTCTAAAATCTAGAGATATTTAACCACCTTAAACCCACAAGGACACCCAACTCCACCCTCTATCTCTAAAATTCACTAAATCACCCTCCTAACATAGAGTGTGATTTAGAATGAATAGTAACATTTAGGGTGAGGTGTTGGGTCATCCAAATTGAGCTATTTCCACTTTTGTTACTTAAAAAAATAAAAAATATAAGCTATGAAAATTAATCATATCACCTTTTTTTTTTTTAATGTTCCTATAATATACATTCTTTTTGTTACATTACATCATAAACTTTATCTATCAATCAAATAGAAAGATATCTATTTTATTATATAAAATTTGTGAATTAACTAGAAATTCTTTTCAACCAAAAAAATCATTTGTCTCGTATTCTTAATATATAAGTGGACAGAAAATAATAATTAAAATGTTTTTTAAACATAAATTGACCCTTAGAATGACATACTTTTGTAGATAAAAGTAACTAAAATTATTAAAATATACAATATTTTTTTCATAGAATATAAAATTTTAAATATAAAATATTTTACTCCGGTTAGGGTGGAAAAATAGAAATAAAATAGAATGGTAGTTAGGTATGTTAGTTGAGATGAGAGAAATTTAATTTTTAGAGGGTTGTATAGAGAGTGCTTGTTGGAGTTGATTCTTTTTTAGAGTGTTGAAAAAGTGAAACTGGAAAAGAAAATGAGGTGTTTAGAGTGGTATAGAGTGTTACCAATGTGGATGCCTAACACACTCCAAAACCGGGATTTTTTTTGGGTTTTTGTGTATTTTTGGTAGGTTTTTCTATATTATATTGATATTTACTCAAGATATTTTAAGAGTTTTGTTTTGGGAAGTTAAGGTTTTTAGGTTTAAACTTAATTGGTTTTCTATTTTCTTTTAGGTTTTCTTTTCTTTGAGAGGTTTTAATTAGTTTCCTTTTAAGTTTTCTTTCCTTTGTTAGAGAGGTTTTAATTAGTTTCCTTATGTAATTAGTTTTCTTATGTAATTTTAATTAGTTTCCTTGTTGGAAAAAGTTTAGGGTTTCCTTTTAATTTGTTGTAGCCTATATAAAGGCATTCTTTTATTGTAAAGTTGACGAGTTATGAGTTTATGAATTATAGTTTATGAAAATCGTGTTTTCACTTTGAGTATTCTAGATTGAGTACTTGCGGTGCAAACATTCGTGTGTCGGTGTTGCATTCGAATTCGACTTATTAATTGGAGAGTCATCCCAATTGTGGTGTCATTCACAATTCTGAGGTTCATGTCTAATTGAGGGCGTTGGGTCGCGAAGTCATTCACCATCAACTTAACTAGGACGATCTTGGGTTTCCTCGTCAATTGGTATCAGAGCAATCCTAGTTACGATTTGTTTTTCCATACTATCTTTAATTTTAGTCTTGTTGGTTTTAGTTTATAAACCCTAATTCCGCTAGGGTTGTATAAAAAAAGAAAAGAAAAAAAAAAGGAAGGTAGTCGAAATTCTTCTTCTTGAGTTTGTCGAAATTGTCTTCCAATTTTTTTTTATTTTTTGGTGAGTTGAGTTGAGACACGAGCGTATACACGTGAGGGAGTAATTCACCAAACATCTGAAGAGTAGAATCAATTTCAAGAGGCGTTGACAAAACTTATTAAAGGTGTGGTGGATAGTGCCGTTGAGAAGAAATTTGAGGAGTTGAACTTAGTCAAGTCTAGAAAGAGAGTCCAATGTGAATTGTTGGCTCCAAGGAGGGTTCTAAGTGGTCAAGACACGGTTGGTGAAGAAAGAAGCAAGTAGTTCCTAACCTCTCTAGGCAATGTTAAAGTAGGGTGTTTGATAATGTAGAGACAATCTTGGTTCGGATTGAGGAGAATGTTCTCCGGACTCTTCAATTTCACGGTTCGCGTCTAATTGAGGGTGTTGGGTCGCGGAGTCATTCACCATCAACTTAACTAGGACGATCTTGTGTTTTCTTATTACCTCCCCTATGTACACACATCAAGGGAGAGCATGTTGATATCTTTGCCCCTGAATGCCTAGGCCATAAAGCAATGTTGATATCGTTCTTATATTCTTTAAATTTTGTCCGATGAACAGCTAGAGACATGATAATCTGTTTGTTATAATGCCAACATGTGGTAATTGCCCTTGTGATGTGATTCCAAGATCGTTGACAAAGGGAAACCAACCACGAACGCGTATTGAAATAGAAAACGACGAATTGAAACGAAAGATAGGGAGCTTCCCTCAATCCTAGGATGGATTTAATCCCTAGAACCTTGGGGTGCAACCTTGACCCACTAATCGCAATTGATTTAAGAACCAAGCTTACGGAACGCTACAAGCCTGCAGCGCAACAAACTTGATAAGTTCAAGAGTTTGAAAATTCTAATCCAAGAAAACTCAAATCAATTTAATCAATATTAATAATAATGAATCCAATACATATGACGGCCTTTATATAGGCTTAAAACAATCCTACTAACCCTAGGAAACGTTTAATAGGAAACAAACATACCTAAAACACTTTAAAAATACCTAAAATATCACAAATTCTCGAAAACTCATCTTGCTGTCCACAGGGCGATCGCCCTGAGTCGATTTAAGGCGAACGCCTTCCCAACAGAGACCAAAGCGATCGCTCTCTCCCTCATCAAGGCGAATGCTTTATAGGCAGAATGTGGACTTCCTTATTTTTTTTTGCTGAAATATCCTTCTAGCATGCAAATGATCCTCCCCTCTTGGCTTTGATCATCCTTGGGTGTTGTATTAGCCTTGATTTCTTCCACAAGTGTCATGAGGGCCTCTCGAATCTTCTTGACTCGTGCTCTTGTCATTGGGCCTTCATTAATCACCATTGGATCTTTTACAAAGTTGGGCCTCGGTCCTTGGTCTCTATCATTCCCTCCATTTTCGAAAGGATTCATCATCGAATCATCGCCTACATCAAAAGGAGAAAGATCAGCGACATTGAAAGTTGCATGAACACTATACTCACCGGGTAGATCAAGCTTGTATGCGTTGTCATTAAGACGTTCAAGAACTTGAAAAGGACCATGGCCCCTAGAATACAATTTGGATCGACGCTGCATGGGAAACATTTCCTTCCTCAAGTGTAGCCATACCCAATCACCGGGTTCAAAGACAACTTGCTTCCTTCCCTTGCTGGCTTGCTTCACATATTGAGCAGTTCGTTTTTCAATGTTCAACTTCACTTGCTCATGTAATTTCTGAATTACCTCCGCTTTATGCTTACCATCCATGCTAGAACGTTCCTCAATCGGTATAGGAATAAGATCAAGGGGACTTAAACGATTGAGTCCATATACCACTTCAAAAACTTTCCTCCCAAGATTTCAAATTCTTTTGTAACACAACCCTTAGCAATTGAGACAAGACTCGATTGACCACCTCAGTTTGACGATCAATTGGGTGATAAGAAGTAGAAAATAAGAGTTTTGTACCCAATTTATTCCACAAGACTTGCCAAAAATGACTCACAAACTTGGCATCTCGATCACTAATAATAGTACGTGGCATACCATGTAGACGCACTATTTCCTTGAAAAACAAATCTGCTATGTAACTAGCATCATCTGTTTTATGACAAGCAATAAAATGTACCATTTTAGAAAATCAATCTACCACGACAAACACAAAATCATGCCCACTTTTAGATCTAGGCAAACCAAGTACAAAGTTCATAGAGATGTCGGTCCAAGGAGAGTCGGGAATTGGCAAAGGAGTGTACAACCCATGAGGTTCCACTCAAGATTTAGCATGCTTACTGGTTATGCAATTGGCACAAATATGAACTACATCAGATTTCATTTTAGGCCAAAAAAGGCCAAAAGAAGTGTTCCTTTAAAGTTTCCAAAGTCTTAAGCACACCAAAATGCCCCATGAGACCTCTACCATGAGCCTTACGAACAAGCAATTCACGTATAGAACATTTAGGGATACAAAGTTTGTTTTTCTTAAATAGATACCCTTCATGTCTATAAAACTTACAAAAAGCATTTGTCTCACATGCTTCAAATATAGAGGCAAAATCAGAATCATTAGCATACAATTCCTTGATAAAAGTAAATTCAAGTAATCTAGAATCTATGAAACAATGCGTCAACCACTATATTACCTTACCCTTCTTATACTTAATCACATAAGGAAAAGATTCAATGAATTCTACCCACCTAACATGCCTCTTCTTCAACTTACCTTGGCCTTTCTAGTACTGATTGATTCATGATCCGAATGTATCACAAACTCTCGAGGCCTAAGATAATGTTCCCAAGTCCGTAGGGACCTCACTAATGCATATAACTCTTTATCATATGTAGAATAGTTCAATGATGCACTATTTAATTTTTCACTAAAGTATGTAATTGGTCGACCCTCTTTGTTCAACACTCCACCAATTCCTACCCCTGAAGCATCACACTCTAACTCAAAGGTTTTATCAAAGTTTGGTAGAGCAAGAATAGGAGCAGAAATTAATTTTTCTTTCAACAGATCAAATGCGGCTTCTTGTTTTTCGCCTCAATGAAAGTTTACCTCATTTTTCACTAACTCATTCAAAGGTGCGGCTATAGTGCTGAAATCTTTGACAAATCTTCGCTAAAAACTTGCCAACCCATGAAAGCTCTTCTCTTCACTAGCATTGGTAGGAGTCGGCCAATCCTTGATTGCCTTGACTTTCTCTTTATCAACTTCAACACCTACAACACTTACCACAAAACCAAGGAAAACAACTCTATCTAAGCAAAAATCACACTTTTTAAGATTAGCATATAATGAGTGCTCACGCAATGTATCCAAAACAGCACGTAAATGCACTAAATGTTCATCCATGTTCCTACTATAAATTTTGATGTCATCAAAGTAGACAACAACAAACTTTCCAATGAATTCCCTAAGAACATGATTCATCAATCTCATAAAGGTGCTAGGTGCGTTGGTTAAACCAAATGGCATCACCAACCACTCATACAATCCAAACTTGGTTTTAAAAGTAGTTTTTCACTCATCTCCCTCTCTAATCCTAATTTGGTGATACCTACTTTTGAGGTCAATTTTTGTAAAAATTATAGCACCATGTAATTCATCAAGCATGTCATCTAACCTAGGTATAGGATAACGATACTTTATTGTAATTTGATTAATGGCCCTACAATCCGTACACATCCTCTACTCACCACTTTTCTTGGGTACCACGATTACAGGAACCGCACAAGGACTTAGAGATTCTCTTACCTTACCATTTTTGAGGAATTCATCCACTTGCCTTTGAATTTCCTTTGTTTCCTCCGCATAGCCCTATAGGCCGGCCTATTTGGCAAAATGGCGCCGGACATGAAATCAATTTGATGTTCTATCCCACGAAAAGGTGGCAAGCCACTTGGTTCGTCGTTGGGAAAGACATCTTCATATTTCTGTAGAAGAGACAAAATAAAAGGAGATACAGTTTTTGATAATTCGTTAGTAGCAAGGTGACTCTCCTTAAACACAAGAACTATCACACTTTGTTTATTCCAACTCCTTCACAATCTCACTAGGTTTGACATAGAAATTTTGTCTCACTCTATCTTTGCCCCTCGGGTTTTCGACTATTTCTTTTTCTTCCTCAAACACTCGTGTATCCACCCTCGTGCTTTTACCCCTCACTCTTTTTTTTCTCTCCACTCGGATTTTCTCTCAGTTCCTTTCCACCGCTCTCTGTATTCTTTCTCTCAGCCTCACTATTCTCACGCTTTTTGGCTTGTTGTACCTTAAACTCATATACTTGTTGAGGGGTTAATGAAACAAGTATAGTCGTTTTTCCATCGTGCTTCACAGTGTAATGGTTGAGAAAACCATCATGCATCACATGTCTATCAAACGGCCAAGCCTTTCCAAGAGTACATGTCCCACTTGCAATAGAGAAAGTGATCAAGGCCTGTTTTGTTACTTTAAGTGCCCCACAATCATTAAGCCATTGTAGTTTGTAAGGTTGAGGATGTCTTACAACAGGAATTTTCAATTTTTCAATCACCTCGGTGCTAATAACATTGGTGCAACTACCACTGTCAATGATAAGATCACATACCTTCCCTTGTATGAAACAACGAGAAGGAAAGATATGTTCTCTCTGTTGGTCGCACTCCTCCTTCACTTGCATATTAAGGACCTTTTTTACCACAAGAGTCTCCCCCCATGTGGCTTCGGCAACATCATTATCATCTTCCTCATCCTTTATTTTCACCTCCTCATTTTTATCATCCTCCAAAAAAATACTCCCCATTATGGATGTAAACCACTCGTTTATTGGGACATTGAGATGATATGTGACCCCTCCCATTGCATTTATAACAAACAATCTCTCTTGACTTAGGGGTATTGGTCAGTACTCCCTTTTCCTTGTCAACCTCCTTACCCCATGAAGTCTCCCATAAGATTTGGTTGGTGTAACACTTAGGTTCTTGTTTCCCTCCCACTTGGGTTTATTGGGTGTGTGATAAGGAGGGGAAGAAGTAACCCTGCGGTTGAAAGTACCCCGCCTTTTCAGTTGTCGTTCCACCTTGACAGCAGCATGAACAACATCTTCCATCTCATCGTACTCTCTTAGCTCTACTACATTCGTAATCTCTTTGTTTAGGCCATTGATGAACCTAGAGATCATTGCGTCAACATCCTCATTGATATTGGCTTGAGTAAGGGTCATCTCCAACTCCGTATGGTACTCTTCCACCGATTTGCTCCCTTGAATTAAGTTTTGGACCTTTCTCAACAAGTCTCGACGGTAGTAATTTGGGACAAACCTCTTGTGCATAATACGTTTCATATCCTCCCACATATTAATGCGACCCTCTCCAATCCTCCTTCGGTTTACTAGATGTTCCCACCATACACTAGCATATTCGGTGAACTCTAAAGAGGTAAGTTTGACTTTTTGAGTCTCTGTATAATTATTACATCCGAATAAAACCTCAACTTTTCTAACCCACTCTAAATACTCCTCCAGCTTTACCCTTGAAAGGAGGGACTTTCATTTTTATGTTGGAAATTCCTCTCTCTTGTCGAGGGTTATTCATCCTCTCTCCTCCCATCCTATCTCTTCTCCGATCTTCCTCATAGCTCTCTCTACCCACTCATCTATAATAAAATAGTTGAGAGAATAGTTATGAAAGGCTTGCATTATTTTATTCATACTCAAGTATATATACACAAGTTTTCCTTGAGGAGGAAGGAAAAGAGTTCTATCCTAAAATAAGAAGGTAAAGAATAAGGAAACTAAGGAAAGAATTAGGAAACCAAATACAAGCAAAATTAGGAAACTAAATATTGGAGAAGTCGTCGTCTGGTGTATCGCTAACATGCCCCCGCAAGATGGACGAGCGGGTAGTGAGGCCAATCTTGGACATAAGAAACTGAAAACGCGCCCTTGTATGGTTGGCGAGGTTGGCTAGAGGAAGAGGCGTTGGCATTGTTTGGTTGACGAAAAGGAGAGGGGGTAGTGGGGTTAGATGGCCGAGGGGTAGAGGACGTGGGAAACTGCTTGGCCGCAAGGTTAACAGAGGTGGGGAAAGAAGGATTGGAACGGGATTTGAGTTTAATGAGAAGTTCGCGATTGATTAATTTTTCATGAAGCTCATCAAACGTGATTGGGGTTTCTCGGTTTTGCATGGCACTAATCACGCTTTCAAAATCCGGGTCAGTAAGCTGATCAAGGATGCGGTCAATGAGATCATCGGGGTCAAGGGGGCGGCCAAGAGAGGTGAGTTTGTCCGAACATGCTTTGAACTCTTGCATGTACTCGGAGACGGAACGAGAGCCCTTGGTGATATTGCGTAGGTGATCCTTGAGTTGTTTGACGTGGCCCTTAGAAGGATTGGCATAAGTTTTGGTGAGGGTTTGCCAAGCATCAAAGGTGGTTGGACATTGGGAGATAAGAGGGACAAGGGAAGGAGAGAGGGTGCCGGCAAGAGAGCCAAGGAGCAGCTGATCTTGGCGGTACCAAGTCTGATAGGCAGGGTTAGGGGTGGAGGTCTGTGGGACGGGCGGTGCGGTGGAGGTGTCTGGGACGGGTTTGGCAGCAAGATATTGGGATGGAGCAGGGTGGGAGCCATCCAAAAATTTAAAGAGGTCATAGCCATTTAAGGTGGCCTGAATTTGGGTTTTCCAGGAAATAAAGTTGGTAGAGGAGAGTTTAACGATGTGCACAAGAGAGACCACAATGAGAGGCACGGTAGGCTCGGCCGGGTTTGGAATAATAGCAGCGTCGTTGGACGCCATTAAAGGAGAAACAGGAAGGAAAGGAACGGGAACCTGTCTGATACCATATAATAAAATAGTTGAGAGAATAGTTATGAAAGGCTTGCATTATTTTATTCATACTCAAGTATATATACACAAGTTTTCCTTGAGGAGGAAGGAAAAGAGTTCTATCCTAAAATAAGAAGGTAAAGAATAAGGAAACTAAGGAAAGAATTAGGAAACCAAATACAAGCAAAATTAGGAAACTAAATATTGGAGAAGTCGTCGTCTGGTGTATCGCTAACATCATCCTCCTCATCTACATGCCTCCCCCTCCTCAGTTGGAATCGATGTGGATTCTCTTGAGGTTGTGTTTCCCCTCTCTTCCAATCTAGCCAAACACCGAGTAATGTCCTCCATTATCTTCAACATACGTTCATTAGGATCCTCCGGACCCTCTCTAGCCGCTCCTCCATTACCCCTAGGCAACGGTGCTTCATTATTTTCTTGTGACATGTTTGAAACAATCACACACAACTCACAATTCGCTCGTGTATTGACTCTCTCACTCACACACTCACAATTTCTTGAAGAGGATTCTTTCACCCACAAAATTATCAATATGGAGTGCAATTTCACAATGAAAATAGGAAAAGAATGAATTTCAATAGATGTTTGGAAAGATTTGATGAACAAGATGGATGTATGAAAGTATTTCTAGCAATACCACTTTAATGCAATTGGCAACTTTGAAGCAATTTTCCAAAACCCTCACTTTAGAATATATATATATATATATATATATATATATATATTTTATTTTATTTTATTTTTTTCGGCTCCTATACTCCCCTTTTTTTTTTTTTTTTTGACTTTTTGCAACTTCTTGATCAAGTTTTTATTTTCTTGATTCAAGGGATTTTCTTTGGAGCAATATTAATCCTCTTTTTTTTTTTTTTTTAACTAGGGTTTGGAAAGAAACACAAAAGAAATAAGATTGTTGGAAAATTTTATAGCAAAGAAGAAAAAAAAATGAATCCAACGAGATATAGAAAAGATGAAAGCAAAAATTTTATGAAGAACGCTAGAACAAAATCGTTAGTTACCTCTTTGTTGCTCTAATATCAATTGATGTGATTCCAAGATCGTTGACAAAGAGAAACCAACCACGAACGCGTACTGAAATAGAAAACGACGAATTGAAACGAAAGATAGGGAGCTTCCCTTAACCCTAGGGTGGATTTAATCCCTAGAACCTTGGGGTGCAACATTGACCCACTAATTGCAATTGATTAGGAACCAAGATTATGGAACGCCACAAGCCTGCAGCTCAACAAACTTGATAAGTTCAAGGGTTTGAGAATTCTAATCCAAGAAATCTCTCAAAAGCTCACAATATAGTGAAAACTCAAATCAATTTAATCAATATCAATAATAATGAATCCAATACATATGACGGCCTTTATATAGGCTTAAAACAATCCTACTAACCCTAGGAAATGTTTAATAGGAAACAAACATACCTAAAACACTTTAAAAATGCCTAAAATATCACAAAAATTCGAAAACTCATCTTGTTGTCCACAGGGCGATCACCCTGAGTCGATTCAAGGCGAACGCCTTCCCAACAAAGACCAAAGCGATCGCTCTCTCCCTCATCAAGGCGAACGCTTTATAGGCAGAATGCGGACTTCCCTATTTTCTTTGCTGAGACATCCTTCTAGCATGCAAATGATCCTCCCCTCTTGGCTTTGATCATCCTTGGATGTTGTATTGGCCTTTATTTCTTCCACAAGTGTCATGAGGGCCTCTCTAATCTTCTTGACTCGTACTCTTGTCATTGGGCCTTCATTAATCACCATTGGATCTTTTACAAAGTTGGGCCTCGGTCCTTGGTCTCCATCACCTTGGTTATTGAATTTGAACTGATCATCTGTTCTGTATGGAGAAAATTGTTGTTCAGATCCTTTGAAATCATATATTATCGCGCCTTTGTCATTTATGGGGGGATCTATCATATTGAAATAAAATATTATCGTGCTTGCACTGTATTTCTGTGGCTGCCTGCTTTCTGAACGAGCTTTCTCTGGTTCCATTCTTTGTGACATTTTCCAAATTTTCTAAAGAAAGCTGGGTTGTTTGTTGTAGGATGTTTTATTTTTTCTTCGAATCACGCAATAGCAAGAAAGATCCTGTTGTTATCTGGTTAACTGGAGGGCCGGGGTGTAGCAGTGAGATGGCTCTTTTCTATGAAAATGGACCTTTCACAATTGCAAAGAATCTCTCTCTTGTGTGGAATGAGTATGGATGGGACCAGGTGACATTTACTTAATTTATCTCAATTCATTATCACAGAAATTAATATGATAATCATTATCGCATAGCAGGCATTTGGATTTGTATTTTGCTCACTTCTGTGTTATTGTTTGAACAGCAATTATTTTGTTTTATGCATTTACTTGCCTTTTCCATAGTTTTCAATGTTTAATTGATAATTCTCACTGGATAAAAAAACTTGTTACGTATTATGTATACAGCGATGATACTCATTTTATACATGCTGTATGCTCTTTTCTTTTCTCTTCTTATTGATTTTTCTTGTAAGCTCTAATGCTATTGTAACGATGTTGGTAATTGGTACTATAATTCTCATTATGCATTTGTTATATTAATTTACATTATAAGTGACTTGAAATTGATTATAGTGGTTGTTATGTCGATTTTTGATACTAGAGTTGTGAACTTTCTTCTGTAGTCTTTCTAGTGGTCATTGGAATCTTGAATAAAGACACATATACTGAGAACCAAGAGGTGTTCACCCCATGGTCCTCTTCGTTGCAATTTGTTAAGGGTCTTATGGCTTATTGCGGAATGGAAGGAGAGTGGTCTGAGTAGGTCCCTAAATGTGGTGGCTTGGCTACTGTATTCTGCAGTTTTCATGTTTGGTTTCTTGCATCATGTATGGTGCATCCTCCTTAGCTTTGGTATAGTAAAAAACTGTTATGTTAGTTATGTGGTCAGCCTATGGAAACTTGCACGCTGTGTAAGAGTTACTGTGAAAATCTTGAGGGATGGGTTACATCAAGGTCCTAGATCCGTTTGTCAGTTTTGGTTTCCTGTTCTTGGAAATGTTTTACATGTTGTGTCAACCTGCCACTTGGGACCTGCCATGCCTGGTCCCCGCTGTGAAAATAGGTCCTGTGCATGCCATCTTTTGAAAGGAAAAATCTTATTCTGAATAGCCTATTGTTTTCAGATATTGAAGCAAGGTTCTTGTTGAATAAGGGTTTGAATTTATAACAAAAAAGGAGTGGCTTCTTGAATAGAGGAGCTGGTTAGTATTAGAGTAAATACATTCGACTTTTTACATGGTGTTCCAAATAAGTCGTTTGCATGTTTCTAAGCATATTGATGAAGATGACTGCTCTATCAAGTTCTTCTTGCCACTGCAAGTATTTCTTGTTTGGTACTTTGGATGGTAACATCGTTCCAGATTGTTGGCTGCTTGGACTCCTGTTGTAGATAGTCGTTATGACCATAAAGTTTAATCTCTGTTTTTATCATTTCTACAATGATTTATGAATTTCATGATTTGCCTCTGGCATTCTGCAGGCTTCCAACCTAATATTTGTTGACCAACCAATTGGGACCGGCTTTAGTTATAGCTCTGATAGACGGGACATTCGTCACAATGAAAAGGGCGTTAGTGATGACTTATATGACTTCTTACAGGTCTGTTTCTTCACTTGCCTTTATCATCTACATTCTTTGTAGCGAGCATAAAGTTACTTGCAATTGCTGTAATCCTCGAATCTTTTGATTCATGATTCTGTGATCATGTTGTGGCATGAGTTTCTGACCGCAAGAATGAAGGTCATTGTCTGAAATTTTTGTTGTAGATGCTTTTTTCTCATAGGAATTGAATTTAGGGCCCTGTTTATGGTTTTGATTGTTATTCTCAACACTGTTTTCTATTTTTATTTCTAAATTATAAGTAAATGTTATTATTGTTGTTGAGAATGATCCTCTACAACCGCCCGGGGGGGGGGGGAATATTTATTTTGAAAATTTTGCAAATGCAATCTGGAATAGGTATCAAACCCCGAGAATGGGAAATATGCTTGAGAATTCTGTCCTATGATTGATATATATATATATATAGCCAAGTCGGCAAGGTCTCACCCAAGAGATTATGACAGACCGGCCGTCTTGTTCCAAGGGGACTGGACCCTTTTCTTTCTCTCTTGGCTTTGGTCCGCTTCCTGTCCTCTGCGTTCTTGATTCGCAAGATGGATCCAGTCACTCCCATTCTAATTGGAAATCTATTGACGGGCGGCGTACTCCCTTATTAGTCTACTCTAAAAGTCTCTGGGATCGAGCAGGCAGCTCCGGAGACCCCCTTAATGTAGAATCCCCTGAGTGGGGGCAAGGGACCCGGAAGGAAACCAATAGCAAGCTGATCTTTGTTTTCCTTCTCCAATTTCTTATATATATATATATATATATATATATATATATATATATATATATATATACATATTCAAAATCGAAAATCGTTATATTCACACACTACATGTTAAAATTGTCCCATATAACACTCTCACCTTGGATGGACATTATAGCAGATGTAGGGCAATTGTGTCTTTTAAGTCGTGGGACGCACCAAGGGCTTAAACAATGGTGTTTTACTGATTTTCCTAGGCGTGGGACCCACAATCAACATATTTAAATTATCACAATTTTTTAATTTAACATTTAAATAAAAATGTTTTCTTTTAATCAAAAACAAAGTTCTACTTCAAAACAAATAAAAAACAAATATTTTCTTCTTCCACAATATTTCCATTGTTTTCACTCCATATCTTTTTTGTTTTTGTTTTTTGATAGGTAAGTGTGGCCTTTTGGTATGGGGATTGGAACCAAGAACCTCAAGGTCTTTGCCTTGAGTGTCCTTGCCATTTCTCCCACCCCTTATTTTTTTATTATTCTTTTTCAAAATAAAATATTTACTCCTCCCAAATCTAAACCTTCTGTCAAATTCCCCCTCCATCACCACCACCAACAGTTTTCTAACATTACATTTACGGTGTGATTGCAAGGTGAAACCCTTTAACACAAAATTCCCAAAGAATAGTGACAATCACATTAAGGAACAATTTCATGAATTACAAACGCATGAACGTGAATTTCTTAAATATTCTCCAAATTCGAAGAGATACCTCTCAAAATGTAGTTGCAACAAATTTACCCAAAAAGTCTACCGATTGCTGCTACTCAAACAGCAAAAATTGAAATTGAATAGTTTGATCGATCACAAAATTATTGAACTTTAAACTAGATATCTCTTAAGAAAAATAGAAAAAAAGTTGAATACTTAAATGGCACAATCACACCGCCTACAGTTATATATATATATATATATATATATATATATATATATATATGGGGGAGTATTCAATGGTTACTACATCTCTCTAACCATCAATGGTTACCGATATATCAATCATTGGATCAAAAATCAAAGGTTGAGATTAATTGCATTAAATGACTCACCTACTTGCATTAATTGTATTTTTCAACTAACCATTAAATCTTAACATTTGATTTTTGATCCAATGAATAATAATAAGAGTAATCATCAATAGTTAGAGAGATGTAGTAACCATTGAAAACTATATATATATAATAAACTGTAGATAAAATCAGAAGACGTCAAAATAGGTGACGCTTTCTTTTTCCACTAGAAGTATACACGGTCAGATTAGGGGGCCTAAACAACCGAGAAACTATTCACAAAATCTACAAAAGAGCTCAAAGAAAGATCAACAATCATGCCGCCTACGTTACCGGTGTGGGAAAACCAAAGATAAACCACGGGAGCAAGTCGTGGAGTTGAATCGGAGAGGAAAGATTGAAGAATCTATGCTAGAAGAGACGATGTCGCCGGCGGCAGAGAATCTTTAGAAGGTGCGGCGGAATCGGCGACGCCGGTGAAAAATGGCGATTATGGCGATGGCTGTATGAGGGAGATGGGTTTATGGGAAGGAGATAGTGCGGGAGAATGGGTATTGAATCTGGACACGATAGTATACTGGCCGGGGGGTGGGGAGAACTGGAGAAAGAAAGAAAAAAGTTGAAAGAGACAGAAAATTTAAGAGAAAATAAAAGAGCATTATTCACCCAAATACCCCCGCACGTGACCTGCACATGTCAATTTTTGTTATCTTTCTAAAGTCCATCCAAGGCAAGGGTGTTATGTGGGACAATTTTAACATGAAGTGTGAAAGGGAATTCTTTTTATAGTGGGTGCAAAGTGGGATTTGGTGGATACATCCGGTAATCATATTTACCTATATATATATATATATATATATATATATATATATATATAGTATTCAATGGTTACTATTTTTAACCATCAATGGTTACTATCATTATTATCCATTGGATCAAAAATCAAAGGTTAAGTTTAAATGGTTAGTTGGAAAATGCAATTAATGCAAGTAGGTAAGTCATTTAATGCAATTAATCTCAACCTTTGATTTTTGATCCAATGGATAATAATGATAGTAACCATTGATGGTTAAAAAATGAAGTAACCTTTGAATACTCCCCCATATATATATATATACATATACATATATACATATATATATATACATACATATATATACAATTTATTTTCACCTGGACAGTGTAAAGACGGAATGAAGACCACCTATTATGGATGACTTTCCTTCCCAATCCAAAAGCATTACAAAAATACATACTACCATGGGTTGAATGGTGTTTTTGTCTTTAGGATGATGTCTTTTAAAATCTATACAACCACTGCTACATGTATTAATGGCCCAGGCAGCCAGGCCATGTGATACAATAGCAGGCTGGCAGCAGTGCAGCCCCTGCATCTGGTATGTGGAAGATACTCCCTCCGTTCCGGGCAAAGAGTTCACTATTCTATTTTGTGATGTTTCACTTAAAGAGTCCACTTTAAAAAATTATACTTACAGTTTTCATACCCTTTTATCTTTACCCTCAACTTGTGTTGTAAGCATCTTTGTTATGTTTAAGTATTTTTGTAATTATGATCAACTCCAATGACACTAATATATTCCTTAATTATTTCGAACGTGGACTCTTTGGGTGTAACTAGTACTTAAGTTGATTAGAGCTTGAACTATGAGCTACTATCATACATGCTTTTGCCATGGCCTAAGATAGTTAAGCATGTTTTCAATCGCTCTCTAATAGTGAAACTCTGATTAATATGTTTTATTGCATCCTGTTGGTCAGTCATGATTGCATGCGGTGTGATGATTGTTAGATGTTTTTATTTATGCAACAGAGGTACAGTCTTTCTATTTATATCTTTCTTTAAGAGGGAACCTAACCCTAGGTTAAGCTTTGCATACCCATAAATTTAGCATGTGTACTGTAATACCTGGAGTAACCTGTTGCAGCGTATTGAGTAGTTACCAGACCCACAAACTTATGTGGGCAAGGAAGCAATGTCGATCTGATGGTGTTTAATGATAACACATGAGGCATAGCCCTTGGTCTCCTCTCCGTAGACAAGTTCTGAATGATTCTTTTCAAAAGCAAAAGGAAAGTAGTAAAGAAATTTTTGAAACAAATATATGCCATACTTCTGAAAAAGAAAGAGAAAACAAAGAAAGCTGTGGTTGATGAGAATCATGACACCATGAACTTGTGTAGATATATCTCTTCGTGTGTGGAGAGAGTGGGTGGGGGGGATGCCCAGAGATGCGAGTTTTTGGCCTATATACTGGATCTTCTTATGGATCGGTTTCTGACAAGTGGCTCATGATAATGATTCAGGCCTTCTTTACTGAGCATCCGGAGTTTGCAGAGAATGATTTTTATATAACCGGCGAGTCTTATGCTGGGCACTATATCCCTGCTTTTGCTGCTCGAGTCCACAAAGGAAACAAAGCTAAGGAAGGACTTCATATAAATCTGAAGGTATCTCCTCGGAGTAAATATTTGACTGTGATAGGCTTTCCTTTATTTGAGTCTGTGAACTTAACTTGGGTGTTTTACAGGGATTTGCCATCGGAAATGGGCTTACCAATCCAGAAATTCAATACAAAGCTTACACTGATTATGCGTTAGACATGGGGCTAATCAAGGAGGCTGATTACAAACGTATCAACTTGATTTTACCTGTGTGTGAAAGTGCAATAAAGCTTTGTGGTACTCTCTCTCTCTCTCTCAACTCCTCTTTATATGGTTAAAGATTAAGAATTTGAGTTATTTATTTATTAAGGTCATTTTAGCACAAGGAGCATAAATTTCTGTGAATGCTGCTTGATTGCATTATTAATTTTTATTCTCTTTTTTTTTCAGGCACTGATGGGACACTCTCTTGTATGGCTTCATATGTGGTTTGCAATACCATTTTCAATGGTATCATGGCGCGTGTTGGTGATATTAATGTAAGAGGTTCAGTCTTTCCTATTTTTTAGTCAGTTGGCATCTTCGTACACAACTCTATATTGTGCATCGCTAGTGATGTTTATGTTTTTTGCAAACCATAGGACAGAAATGATGTTAGTTCTGTAGACTCTATGATAAAGATCGAAAATGCTGTAAAACTACTCCTTTTTGAAGAATTAAGTTTATCTCTTCTAGGTAATTACATGTAGAACTCTAGAAGTAATATAACCGCCTTATTATTGTGAGAAAATAAAGCCCATCGTGAAATTTGAAAAGCAATGACAATGTCTTTGACTGCAGTACTACGACGTCAGAAAGAAGTGTGAGGGCAGCCTCTGCTATGACTTTTCAAACTTGGAGACACTCCTAAACAAGAGATCTGTTAGGGATGCTCTTGGAGTTGGAGACATAGATTTTGTTTCGTGTAGCCCTACCGTGTATCAGGCAATGCTTGTGGACTGGATGAGGAATCTTGAAGTTGGCATTCCTGTTCTTCTTGAGGATGGGATCAAGTTGCTTGTATATGCTGGAGAATATGACCTTATTTGCAACTGGCTCGGTTAGCTTTCTAGGCTCTGTTTCAATTTAGCTCTACCCAAGTTGTGAGAATAGTTTCATTTATTATAAACTTGATCTTGTAATAGGTAACTCGAGATGGGTTCATGCGATGGAATGGAGTGGCCAGAAGGAGTTTGTAGCATCCCCTGAAGTTCCTTTTGACGTTGATGATTCTCAAGCAGGCTTGCTGAAAAGCCACGGGCCTCTCAGTTTTCTCAAGGTATTTTTCAGTTCTCCTTATCCCAGTCTTTGTTTGGACTGTTTTTCAAACCTGTCCGCTCTCTCTTAAATTTCTTTAGTGCCATTTCTGCTATTGTTGTCGGTAACTGGAGTCTGGAAGGGATAACGAAATGCATCCTCATCTCGATAAAGCTAAAGAACTTAATTTTTGAGGCGCGTGCAAGAAAACAGAGAATTGGAAAAACAAAATTAAATGATAAGAGTTCCAGTGAAGATCTTAGGATCTTTTCGACTTGCTAGTGGTTAATGTTTGTATTGAAATGGTTTTGTTATGGCCTAACAGGTCCATGATGCTGGTCACATGGTTCCTATGGATCAACCTAAGGCTGCACTGGAGATGCTGAAGAGGTGGACGCAGGGCTCACTTTCTGAACCCACAACCGAATCCGGAAACTTGGTTTCTTCTATATGATGTCAGTCTAGCTGGATATGGGTTCGTTGACTCGCATCTGTAAATAATGTGTACCCAAGTCGTATCTTGAAACGATAAGTAGAACAATGAGTGCTAGGGCATTTCCATGGGCTCTCTCTCTCTCTCTCTCTCTCTCTCTCAAAGTTTGGTGGTGATCATCTTACAACTTTATGTAACATGATGGGGTTTTGTGCATAGCGGATGTGTTGCTAGTTCTATATAATTGACCGATACCGTATAACAAGAAAACAGTGACCTCGCATCGCATGGTTGGGTTAGTCATATACATGCTAGACTATCAGTTTAGCATACATTTGACTTGATGCCATCAATTTGCATACCCCTGAAACACTCGAAAGCTTCCATAAATCCCTAGTTATTGCAATTCTTATGAAAATTGTTATTTAGTATTCGCTCTAATCGCGCCAAAATGGGAGATCACGCCGGTGAAAGTAGTCGTTGTGGATATCTGGCCTGGTATCACTGAAAATAAGAGAGAAAGCACCGTGAGAGTGCTGGGACTCGGCCCAGCTATAACCCTTCAATGTGAGAGTCAATATGATGATATTTAATGAGCTCTAGGGAGAGCAATCAAGGCCAAAAACAATGGAGTTAATAGTGCTCTGAAGAGTTATTTAGAGAATGAAGTTGTTAGTTCCTTAAATGAAGAAGATTACCTAGTATTTATACTGAATAATTTGGGGGGAGGCGATCTAGCGTCCGGTGGGTAAAGCTTGGGACCAGTCCGTGGAAGGCCTGCCCCCGTCTTCTCTCATTAATGTGTAGTACTATCGCACTTGATTACCTAGGGGGTAGCATGTTAGCACTGCATTAGGTGATAATAGGTGGGTTGCCCATGTGGGTCTTGTCCAATCTTATTTAATGCTCTGAACGATCTGCGATGTGGACCTTGATCGGACGTCACCTCTGACGTCGCTTCGGAAGAGCGATAGGTGTTGGTTTGGAGGTCGACGTTGGAAGCTCACACTCTTGGAGATCGCTCTCGAGGTTTCCAATCTTTGCTTTCATACGAGGTTTATTGTCGAGGTCAACGACTTAGGTAGTACCCCTTCAGTAGCCCCCTACTTCTCGGTGGTGGCATGGAGTCTTGAAGCCAAGAAGTAAGATTCTTTGAATCTTGATCGTGTACAAAGCTCCTCCCGAGAGGCACCGCTCTCGGATGTCGAGCTGTCACCTACAAGCGAGCTTAAGGCTGAAGTTTTAAGGTGTCCTACCGACCTTAGTCTTGGTTTCTGGGAATTTGGTCCAGATATTTGAGGGAAATCTCATCATCATTGGCGCGGCTCTCTAAGTGTGGCGCATTAAATCCAACATCACGCATTTTGGTGTTTCAAAAAATAACCGTCTGTGCATTCCCAAAACGATGTCGTAAGGAGGGTCCGAGTTGGCCTACGTGGGTTGGCCCTGGTGGAAGCTAATTTTTGAAGCATAAAATGCTACGCTTTAAACGACGTCGTCCTTTGAGGGGTACAATAGCAGTTTGCTCCCTTCACCCCATTTTCACTTTTGTTTGTTCCCAAAGTGCTTAAATAGGCTAGAAGGGGGAGTTGAATAGCCTATGTCCAATTTTAAAAATTGTTTTAAAAGATTACTTCACAAAAGAGTTAGAAAATATTTTGCAGCGGAATAGAGTGAAGTATAGGACAAGTTCAAGATGGCTGATCTTGAGGACAAGATCAGCTATTCTATGAGCTGTTGGAATTTCTAGAAATTAACAAGTAATAGCAAGTTACAAGTGCAAGAAATAGATAGACAAGAGATTTAATATGGTTCACACTTATAAATAAGTGCTACGTCCACAACCAAAGTAGTCAACTTTGAATTTGAAAAATGTGTACTAAGTTTTCCACTAGAATCTTTACAAGATAGATCACTAATGGATCGTGTACATAAAATAGTTGACCAAGTGTTTGTTGGAGAATTGATATCTACGAAGATATAATTATCGTGTGCTTTGAATGCTAAGGATTGTAATCAATGAAGAGCAATAAAGACTATGCTTCTCAGTTTGGAGCTCTTTAAAGAATGCTTTGACAGAATTAGCTTTTAAGCTTTGAATGCACTAGCTGTGTTGAAGATGAAGATTTCAGAGTTGTAGATTCAGGTCACTTCAATGCTTCAATGGAGTCTTCAATTTATACTCAGGGGAGTCCTTGTAGCTGTTGGAGATCTTCAGCCTTGGGAGAATTTGAATTTAGATGCATTTAATGCTGGAGATACTTGCATTAAATGCTCTAATCTTATTGTTCAAATCTGATAGGGAGATCTGCAAAGCCCAGGCTGTATTCTGCCAATTTGCTAAAGGTAGTTAGACAAAGGATGCTGGCAGAATGTCCTTTTCTGAGATGATGTCTTATAAGGAATGAACCAATAAATGGTTTTTGCAGGTTATCGTTATGTTAAAGTCAACGAAGGACTTTGCTGATAACTTGAGGCATATCTTTAGACAAGTCTTGGTCAGACAATCTACAGGGCTTCAACATTGCTAATGAAGCTTGGGTGAAGCTAACATGGCTGATGACTTAAGGGACATGGCTGATATGAAGATGGCTAATATGAACTTGGTTGATATACAACATGCCAACTTCTGAACACTAAGCTAAGTGCCAGAAGCAATCCTAAGATATTACAAACGATTATCTTAAGAACAAGTTGCCACTCTAACAGACACGTAGGCCCATTAGTTACCTTGACTTAGACTTAGGTTATGAATACAAGCAAATCTATACAAAATACAACAACTTTTCACTATTTTTCTGGAACCCCTTAAAACTTTGGGAGGTCAATGCGATTTCTGACTTGCCCTCCGTCTGAGCGTAACCCACATTTCGGTGTAATCATGCTATCCTTCTTGGTCTTGTTTCATAGGTTAGGATTTACTCTCTATTTCCTTTGTTGTTATTTATTTTCCATAGTTTGGGTCCGCTTGTTCTCGTTCTTGCCACGTCGTCGACTCCCTCTGGCGTAGGGGGAGGGTTTCTGGTTCTAACTCTAGTAATGCTCATGTTTCAGGTTCTCCTTCTGCTTTGAGAATTTGTTTGCCTTTGGCCCACTTGACCTTTCAATTCGAGGTATCATCTACTTCCTTTTTTCGCATTTCTCTTAACAAAGCTTCCACCATTTCGGTCGTCAGTTCATCCCCTTCGTGTTTCGTTTCCTTGGGCATGAGGATAAATAGAGTTAAGGAGAGGCCCATTTTTGCTAGGTCACCCAAGAGTTTTTTAATTTATAAGTCCATGGACGGGGACTGGAGTGTCGTGCATCCTAGCGAAGCTAAGGCACTGCTTGCTTCCTTCCTTCCTTTCTTATAGATATGGCTTCTGAGTACACGGAATGTTCCTCCATTGGATTTTTCGAGGAGGGCAACCTTGGTTGTGCCCCTTGAGACCTTTCCGGCCTCTTACCGTTCCCACGCGACCCTGAGTCCTCTTGTTCGCCCCTAACCCTACTGTGGGATCTCGCGGGTTAATGATGGTTTTTGGAATAGCTCAGTTGCGAGTGAGCACTGATTCGCGGGCTAGACCTCCCCCCCAGGAGGGCGAGTCTGGTCTTAACGTGAGCTCTGGATTTCTTTGGTGAACTGGTCGCTCGAGGGGGCCCGACCTCTTTCTTTTCTGTCTTCCTCTATCGGGAAAACCACTCGGGGCTCTGCTGGTGGGCTCCCGGAGCTACAGATTTGTTCTCTAGCTCGAACATTCTCTTTTTGACGGCCTGCATTCTTGCCAAGATCGTCTGCTTGTTTTTCCAAAACTCATAGTTGGCCTGATCCCTTTTAGCCCGAGTCATGGGTTTCTTCTGTGTGGCCCCCAGGACTTTGACCTCGTCATTCTCTTGAGTACCCTTGCTTGGGAGGAGACGTTTGTGAGGTGTTCGTCAGCCCGACTCTGAGCTTGGTTAGCGTCATTAGTCATCTTGCCTTTCCTTCGGGCCATTCGGGCCTTCCTTTGGTTCCTTGTGTTCTTACCAGGTTGTTGATAGGGTGACTCGACAACCTGCGCACTCGGGTTGGCAGTGTCTTGGGGTGGTGAGATATCACCCTGAGTTGGTTGGTTTTCCATGATATTGTGTTCTCTACTATCTTTCAAGCGAAAAGATTATGTCAAAAAAAGAGTTTCCCAGCAATGGAACCAACTAATCGCGCCAAAATAGGAGATCGCGCCAGTGAAAGTAGTCGTTGTGGATATCTGGCCTGGTATCACTGTTAATAAGAGAGAAAGCACGGTGAGAGTACTGGGACTCGGCCCAGCTATAACCCTCCGGTGTTAGACTCAATATGATGATATTTATGAACTCTAGGGATAGCAATCAAGGCCAACAACATTGGAGTTAATGCTATGGATTTGAGAGCTCTGGAGAGTTATTTAGAGAATGAAGTTGTTAGTTCCTTAAATGAAGAAGATTACCTAGTATTTATACTGAATAATCTTAGGGGAGGCGAGCTAGTGTCCGTCAGGTAAAGCTTGGGACCGGTCCGTGGAAGGCCTGCCCTCGTCTTCTCTCATTAATGTGCAGTACTCTCGCACTTGATTACCTAAGGGGTAGCGTGTTAGGACTGCATTAGGTGATAATAGTTGGGTTACCCATTGGGTCCTGTCCACTCTTATTTAATGCTCTGAACGAGCTGCGAAGTGGACCTGGATCGAACGTCGCTTCGAATGAGCGATAAGTGTTGGTTTGTAGGTCGATGTTGGAAGCTCACACTCTTGGAGGTCACTCTCGAGGTTTCCAATCTTTGCTTTCATACGAGGTTTATTGTTGAGGTCGACGACTTAGGTAGTACCCCTTCACGCTCCATCTCTAAAAATTGTTCACTTACTATATTGAAATATTAGTACAAGACAATATCAAATTTTACTCCATATTAAACATATATTTATAACTCCCTCCATTTTTAAATTATTGTCCTGTTTGATTTTTTTAAGTCAAACGGATTATTTTTCAAATACATATTTGACTTATATATATATATATATATATATATAGTACTACTACGATTTTTTTATTTTGAAAAAAATAAAAAAATAAGTCAAATTTCATTTAAAAAATAGTCTGTTTAAGTCAAAAAAGTTAAACATGATAATAATTTAGTAATGAAGGGAGTATATTATAGGTAAAAAAATTACAATTATTGAAATAATATTAAGAATAGTCTTGGGCCAAAGTCATCTTAAGTTACCAATTTGTTATGCACCACTATTTATTTTGACAAAAACATCTAGCGTTTTTTTTAATTAATTTTTTTATTTGAATCTCACATTTTGGCAACCTAGTTTTCCCCATTAATCAACTAATTTCTCATTGTTACCCTAACCAAGAAAACTAAAACTCCATAAATTAAAATGAGTTAAGGGTATAATTGGAAATTTAGATAGTAGACAATGGATGTAGATCTTTTTTTTTGTTTTGTTTCTCAAAGGTGTCCCTAGGTATGAAAGGCTAGGGATGTTCAGTATTTGGTTTCATCCGAAAACCAAACCGAAAAATCGATCATCCGAACCGAACAACCCGAAACCGAATTTGAATTTGGTTATTGGTTTGGTTTGGTTGGCAAAACCGAATTCTAATATAATTTTTGGTTTGGTTTTTGGTTTTTCCTTTCAAACCGAAAACCGAATTAGAAAAAATATAATAAAATTAAATATATTATTATTAGTTATATAAATAATTATTAGTTATATAAAGTTTGAACAATGTAATTCATTGTTTCTTTTTCAATATGTTTTTTGACATTTCCTGGTTTATTTAAATGTTCTTGTAATGAGTCGTAGAAATAACATAAGTGACAACTCAAACAAATTTCGTGATGTTTAGTGACAAGAGAGACAACTAATGTGTGGAATCCAAGACTTTCTTCAAGTTCGAGTGACTAAGTATATGTAATCTTACTTTTTAGGGATATTATGTAATTTTGTTAAAGTTTTAATCTTTGTTTTAGATTTTTTAAAATGATAAATATTTAAACTTTGAATTGGATTGTATTTTTAATATTTGTTTGGTTAAAACCGAAAACCGAACTGAACCAAACCGAAAACCGAATTCGAATTTGGTTTGATTTGGTTTCTTGGTTTTTTATTTGGTTTGGTTTGGTTTTTGGTTTTAAGGTTGAAATAATAAAAACTGAACAAACCGAACCGAACAACCCGAAAACCAAACCGATGAATTTATTTGAATCTCACATTTTGGCAACCTAGTTTTCCCCATTAATTAACTAATTTCTCATTGTTACCCTAACCAAGAAAACTAAAACTCCATAAATTAAAATGAGTTAAGGGTATAATTGGAAATTTAGATAGTAGACAATGGATGTAGATTTTTTTTTTGTTTCTCAAAGGTGTCCCTAGGTATGAAAGGCCAAGACTAATCTCTCGAGTTGGCCGGACCACAAGTGGCAGTAGTAGCTCTCCCAACAAGTATTTACCACTGCTATGTTCCCATAGAACTCAAATTCGAGACCTATGGTTAAGCTAGAACAACCCTCTTATCAACTGATGTACGCGCTTGTCGGTTTACATATTTATTTATTTGTAATTTTTTGTCTAGCAAACAATGTATATGAGATTGAAGAAAACACATTATATTTTAATTTCTTAACTAGCAGCCATCCCGTGTGAGAGATCCCTATAATTCTTTGTTAACACAATGCTTTTGTAACTCACAGTAATACTTAGTTGTGCTGAGTTTACTTATCTAATGTTACAAGCAGGATCTATACTCCATTGTTTGTGAAAATATGGTTGAATAACATTTAATCACTTGAGAAAAATGTTTGTTTGAAAGTTTCACAGTTTGAAATTAAAACTATTTAGTTTGAGTATAATGAGTTTGTAGTTTGCACAGCAAAATTTGTATTTGCAAAGTGATATATATATATATATATATATATATATATAAAGTGTTTAAAACAAGTTATGATCTTGTTTTGTTTTAATAAAGGTTCAACTGAAGTGAGAGAGAATAATTTATAGAGACAGTCAAACACACATTTACAGATAAACATTTAAGATAAATGTAGTAAAGTAAAGAGTAAAGGGATAGAAAAATTGATACAATGATTTATAGTGGTTCGGATCTCTTATTCTGCATCAACTCATCACAACCCTCTAGCTCTATGAGGCAATCTATTAATCTATTAATAATAACTAAAACAAAAACCAATGTTTCCTCTCATTGTCCACGTGGCTGCTTTACGTATAAAACTTTCCCGCCCAACAACCAGGTTTACCTCTGTAACTTTTCAAATTAACTTTAACCTAATCATAAATCTGTAAAATCTTTTTTTTACCTATAATTTTTTTTTTCTAATTACTGTTTTGACTTTAACCGTATCCTAAATATTTAGCCTTTGTAACTTTTTAAATTAACTTTAACCTTATCCTAAATCTATAAAATCTTTTTTTACATGTAAATTTTTTTTTTGTTTTGACTTTAACCGTATCAAAAGTCTGTAAAACATTTTTAAATTTTTAACTTTTTCTCTAATTATTGTTTTGACTTTAACCGTATTCCAAATAAATAAAATTATTTTTTAAACTTTTTTGTAATTACTATTTGGTTAGTTAAGGTCATCGTATTTAAAGTGAGCAACATAGATTTCACAAAAAAAAAAAATTGTAATTTAAATATACTGAATGTAATTGCTTAAAATATAATATATATTTCTTTAAACAAATAATATGTACAATGGATTTCTTATATCTCGATTTGAAACAAATATGCATTAATCTAAGTTTTTTCACAATTTTAGGTATATACGAATTTATGTGATTATGCTAAAATATGAATTGCATTATTATTTAATTTTTTTGTCCGTAGGACGGGTATGAACTAGTAATCCGCTATAACTCTCTTAATTACACAGATTATTGGGAATCGAAGGAAAAAGCTCAATTCCTTCTCAACTAGTTGGCTCCCTAACTAGGTTCTTCACACAAGTCTCAAAGTAAATAAAGAAAAGCCTCTATAAAATAACTCTAGATAGTCTAATAAAAGCAATGATAAAGATCTTCTTGACAGCTTAGTCTTCAGTGAGCTTTGTGAGAGACTTGAGCACTTTGTAAGAGCAATCTTCTTTGTCTATACTGAGTTATATGAATATGAATGAAACTCAGTATATTTGACTTGGAAAGCTTTGAAGGTGAATAAGAATTATAAATATGCTCTGTGTATTTTATGATGTGTGTTTATGTCGTGTTTTTTTCTTCATTTGATGTGCTCCTTATATAGGCAGTTTGATTGAGAACTGGGGGCTGCTCAACTGTTGAATTAGCAACTTATTTTATCCACTTGCATGCATTTGGTTAGTCTGCCAGCTTGCTTATCTGTTGTCTCACATAGAATGACTCTCTCACATTCTTGGTGTCGTCCTAATTAGGATTTCTTGTTCTGAAAATTCAGTTTTGTCATTTGTGTGACCATTATGAAATTTGCCACGTGCTTTATAACATAGCTGTTATATCTTCATGAAACAATTACGATATGCTATCTTAGCTGTTTTCATGCTGTGAACCAGCTTAACAACATGAACCTTTCTTCATGGTATAAAACTCTTTTACAATTTCCTATGCATAAAAGAGGTTTAATCTAACCTAGTTAGCATCATCAAAACACTAATCTAAACAAAGCTCCTAACACCGTGCTATGCCCGAGAGTAATTAAAGTTAATTTTCATAATTTTTATCATAGAAGATATTCTAATACAATTAAATTTATCAAATAATCTATGAAATTGTATTTACAATAATTTTCTACTCTTGTTTACATTTATTTTTAGTCATTTGCATTTTCGTATCGAATAACAGATTAGTTGTTTTAGTTGGCTAATTAACTAAGTAGTAATATGATTGTTGTTTTTATGATTGATAAATGAATATGGGAAAAAGTGTAATTCAAAATGTGCCAACATCTTTAAAACCAGTCCATATCACGCATTGTGTGCGTTTTTCTTTTTACTTCTCATATTTTCAGGCATAAGTCACTACTCATAGGTCATGCATATATTAGTAAATCTATTTTTCCATCCTAATATTTAGTTTTTATAGGAAATTTGAGAATTACCTAAATCTTGACTTTTCTTGGATTTATTTTGTCAAAGGGATATTGTGAAAATTGTAAAGAGGTTGACTATGGATAATATGATGCAAATCTTGCCTTGGTTTATCGAAATTTTTTGGTCGAGGTACACTCCATGTTGAACTGTATTTCCTTCATGTTTTAGGATTCTACCTTGTGTTGATTGCATTGTCTTACAGTTTCCTTGTGCTAATAGTGGTCCTTTCTAATCTAATTAGATTGCATCATACACATTTAAGGAAGTGGTTGCATTCCGTAAAACCTTCTTGAATCCCCTTAGATTGTTTCTCCTTCCTCATCTTTAGTTCCCAAGACTACTGCTACAGATGTAGTCCAGAATACAGTCCGGATGTGTCTCACACTTCTGCCACTATTGTGAGATCCCGAAAATTACTTATTTTTATTAAAAAAATATAAACGAATTTAATTCGACTTGAAAATATTTGGTTGACTTTTCTATGTAATCCTTGATAATAAACTAGTAGTTTTTACTAAATTTGACTAAGTCATATGTTTGACTCTCTTTTAATATTTTATACTATTTTAAATCTATTATTTTAGTAATAAAAACTACTAGTTTATTATTTGAGTCAACTCATCTCGTGGCAGCAAAGGGTGAAATCGCCTTTAATGACTTTTGACCATTGAATTTGAGTATATAAGCTTAGGATTGTATATTCTTCGCTTCTGTTCGCATTGGTTCGTGCACCCGTTCGCATTGGTTCCCACTTTAGCGTCCTTATAAGTTTTAATTTTAGCAAATTGAGGTCCAATTTTGTATTAATTGGACGGTTTAGAGTAACTTCCGTTACAATTAGCCATAAAGTTGACATGTCCTATAACATGTTTCTTTTTTGTAAGTTTTTGAATTGTTTTGCTATTGATAATATTACACGGGTTTAAAGTAATTTTTTTTTTAGATATTTGAAGAGTTTTTGCATTATAATTAATCATCATAATTTGGCTCAACAGTTTCGGATGATCCAATGATCTATTAATTTATTCAATAGGTTAAATGAGATACACCAACTAAATTGCATCAAATATTGAACTAAAGTTAGAAAATTTAGCTGACAACAAGATATAGTTCAAATCTTGATCAAATTATATCAACAAAACATTATGCCTAAATAATTATTAAAAAAAAATAGACAAAATTAGTGTTCTTTTTACACCCAGGGCCCTCCAAATAGCATTGGACTGACTCATCCACAATGTTACTCAAAAATCAACCACAATGTAATTTAGGCACCTCTTCTTTCCAGCAAACCACCATAGGCATAATTTCAGTACAACAACTTCTACTCCATTTTCATTTTCATTTTCATGTTTCGTAAAGTGGGAAAACAGACTGAACATTCACCTTGTAATGACAGTGAAAACAACTTCAATCACATCTTGTACAATTCCAAATATAAGCCTGTCAAATCCAAGCATCAACTCAATAAGCAATATATATAATATATAAATGTTTATTATTATTATTATTTCTTTTTTTTTTAATTATATAAATATTTATAATAGTAATTGAAAGAGGAAAGAGGAAAGAGGGCGTACCTTGAGATTGACAAGGGAGGTTACAGTCACCACATATCTTCCTAATCTATCCAGACACGGGGGATGTGGGAAATGGAGGGCCAATAATCTCCTTTCTTCTTCTGACACCTTTTTTCACGAGTGGACAATCATTAATTTCAAGACTTGAAAGCGTGTGAAGCAGAGTATGGGCGGGCAACGATCCAAGCTTAGGACAGTCCCGATCTTGAGGTGTTCAAGAGAGGAGAGGTTTTCAAGGCCCTTGGAAAGAGATTCCAATTTCTCCAAATTCCAGAATTCAAGACGTGTTGTACTAGTAGGGAGCTGTTTTCCCACCTCCGAAAAGGAAACCAATTCAGGAAAATCTCCTTCAAATGCGAGGTTGCGGAGAGAGGTTGGGAGTGTTGCTAAGCCCCACTCCGTAATTGGCTGCTTCACATCCCCCATTTTTAGGGTTATTAAGTTTGGAGGCCAACGCCCACCACTTGGATAAGACTCCATATTCTCACAACCAACTATTATCAGTTCTCGAAGAGACGTCAGGCTTTGCATATCGTCATCATCGCAGCACATAAAGTACTTGAGGTTTTTGCAGTAATAGATATAGAGAGTTATCAGAGTCGGGGACAGACTTCTTTCTGGAATGGACTCTATGCCCTCACATCCAATTATTTGTAATCGAGTGAGATGAGCGAATCCTTCTTTTGGTAAGGATTTTAGATTTGACCATTCAATAAAATCAATTGATTCAAGCGAAGACATGCCCACCTCCTCTGGCTCCTCCAAATTCTCGCAATCCCCAACATGCAGATTCCTGAGAGTGGTGGGTAGCTTCTTGCCCGTGGGAAAGGATGTGAGACATGGACATTCACTGATACTGACACTTTCGAGATTTGAAAAGCCCTGTCTCATGTGTTTTCCACTGCTGCTTTCTCCCATGTCCATGGCCCCCTGTTTTTCAATATTAGGCTGCAAATCTTCTACTGTTGCTGACATGTTCTTCAGTTTCTTGCAATTCCAAATCTCCAATTTCCTCAGAGACGTGATGCTGTTTTGCCAATTTGGCATCTTCTCAAGGTTATCACAATTGTACAATGCCAAACTTTCATCTCCCAATGATACAAGTTGTTTACAACCCTCTACACGCAACGATTTAATCTTTACAAGTACCTGACATGCAACTTCTTCTTCCCACAAATACCTCAGTTCATCACAACTTTCAACTCTTAGATCTTCAACTGCTTCCAGAAACCGAATAATCTCTTCGTCCAGTTGAGTTAGCCCTGTGATATCAAAAAGCTTCATCTTCTTGACTGAGCCAAGACCAGCCATACTTCTTAGCACCGCATTGCTGCACCTTGATAATATTAACTCTTCAAGTGATGGAATCTTTGGAAGTGAAACCTTGCTCAATTTCCAACAATCAGACATTTCTATCTTCAGTAAGCGTGGGAAAGCTGCTGTGACATTTGCTTCGCCGTTGCTCAAATCAGCAGACCATTCTTCCCAACCATCCATATCCTCAAACCTTATATTCATGAGCGACCGGAAAGCAACAAGATGAGGAGATCCAGCTCCAAAAAACTCCGGACCCACAGTTTTCACCACATCCATGCCTTTAATGACCAAGTTCTTCAATAAAGATAAACCTCCGAGTGATGGTAAACACGCACATTTTTTGCAACCAACGAGTGTTAAATTCACCACATTACAGAACGAGCAATCCCCAATCCAACTAGGAAACTTCAGGCCTCCATAAAATTCAATTTCCAGACTTGACAAGCCTATTTGAGGCTTTAGCGCATCAAGTACTTTGAATTCAAGTTTTTCTTCTCGAGTACCGCCAAAGCTGCTACTCCATTTCATCTTCAATCCATCAAGATCCTTCTTGCCAAATAAATTTGCCTCCATAGCGTCTTGCACATTTATCACATTGTCCATCCCAATTATGGACAGTTCTCCTTGGAGATGGGATAGGCCCTTCAACTCAGTAATTTTCAGCCCACTACTCTTATCAATAATAATCTTTGACAACGTGCGAAGGTGGGTCAGCTTACCAATGCCCGAGGGCATCTGTTTTAATCCCGGAGTACCATCAATATCGAAATGTCGTAGACTGATTAGACTTTGGATGCTTGTGGGCAATCGAACGAGCTGCCAGCAATCATGTAATAGTAGTGTTTGCAAGTTGTAGAGGCCACAAACAGATTCAGGCAACTCTGTGATGGCAGTCCCGGAGAAATCAAGATATCGTATGTGTTTCAAATCACCAATTGACTTTGGTAGCTCCCTTATGTAATACCGTCTTAAAGACAAAACTCGTAAGCATGGTAAACTTGGAAAGCCTTTTAAAGCCATATTACTCAAGTAACTTTCCCCCCAAGAGTTTTCATGTATTGGTAAAAGAGTACGCAGACACTGAGCTGCATTAAGAGCCTTGAACTTTTTAAAATCACCATATTCATGGGAAATGAATGACGCGTGTCGTGCCTCTTCAGAAACCTTGTACACCTCATTACTCTCCAATTTATTATCCCAGTGACAACATATCACCCCAGCAACAAATTGAGCTAGATCATTCATAAGATCATGCATCACAAACCTTGATTCATCACGACCCGAACGTTGGAAAAAAGACCTTGAGAGCAACTCATTAAAATACTCAGAACCCAACTCTTCCATCTGCTTCTGTTCCCCTGATTGCCTCAAGAATCCTTGCGCCATCCATAACAAAACTAGCTCCTGCTTGTCGAACTCGTAGTCCTTTGGAAATATTGAGCAATAAACAAACAAAGGCTTCAAATGCGAAGGAAGATGATGATAGCTTAGCCTTAGAGCAGGGATAATGTCATTGCTTTCTGGGGTTAGCTCCCATATCTTGCTAGTTGAAACTTCTCTCCACTGCTTTGAGCTTTCTTTAGTGCGAAGGATGCCTCCAAGTGACTTTGCTGCCAAAGGCAAGCCGTTGCACTTCTTTGCTATGACCTCTCCAATTTCTTTCAAATCAGGATGCCTATCAAAATTTGGTCTCTGCAAGGCATGTTGAGCTAATAGAGAGAGACAATCCCCATCTGATAGCTTCTTCAAAACATAAGCTACAATGGAACCCATGGTTTGCGAGATTTTGTGACTGCGAGTAGTGACTATAATCCTGCTTCCGGGGGCGCCAGATTGAAAAGGAGCACGTAGAAGATCCCATTTTGCATAGTTGTCATTCCAAACATCATCTAGAACGAGAAGAAATTTTTTATTGGAAAGCTTCTCCTGTAGTTTAACTTGAACGTTATTCAAGTCATTGAACTTGCAACTCTCCTCGTACACCTCCTCATATATGATCTTGCTTATCTTGAAAACATCAAAATCTTCAGAAACACACACCCACACTCTAAGATCAAAGCAACCTTTGACTTGATCAGTATTGTAAAGAGACTGAGCCAGAGTGGTTTTACCAATGCCGCCCATTCCCACTATGGAAATGACACACACTTTGCCATCAAGACAGCTTGATTTTTCCTCCTCGAGCAACTTTGAAAGAATTGCAGATCGGTCTTCTTCTCTGCCGTAAACAAGAGCTTGATCCACCAAGGACGTTGACGGAGGCCTCTGATCTCTTGTTATCTCTGATCTTCCACCAACGTACTGTCCTAAAGTCAGATCATTCTTCCTTTTTACAAGATCTTGAAATCTAGAAGTGATCATACTTATCTTGGAATTCATAGCATGATTGAAGCTTAAAGCAGCAGGAGTGATGCTAGGAAAAATACAAGAAGCAAGATTACGCAGCTTACTGGGGCGGCTTGATTCAGGTTGAACCACCATCATCTGGCGACGCAGACCTTCAGTGACCAAATCGTCCACCAAGTCTTCAATATCGTAGGCTAGCAGCTGAAGATCGTGCAGCCACTGTTGAATGAACCTATCAGTTATTTGCCTCTCTTCTGCGTCGGTCAGCACTGCCTCAATTGCCATAAACTTTGTTCTCCAGTCATTGAGCTTGCCATGAATTCCGCCCTTGTAACCAGCCAAATATGACAAGGCGCCAGAGGCCAAGTTCTCCACCAGCTTCGAAATTAACGGAGAGACAAAGATTTCAGCCATGTCCATTACGGTTTGTTAACAGTACTGAATCAACAATCAGAGAAGATATGAGATGAGAGCAATCAGAAATGGAGTGAAACAGAGTAAAGATCAAAAGTTTGTGCTTTTCTCTCTCTTCTCTCACACAGCACATACACACCACAAATTTAAATTATCCACTCAGGAATCTTTCTTTTTCTTTTCTTTTTTTGAAATAAGTAGCCCTCTTAGTTCAAATTTAAATTTAAATTTAAAAGTTAAGATGGTAAGTTAAAATTTATACCAAAAACTTTATAACTTAAATATACTTCATTTAGAGAAAGAAAATAACAAATATTTCATTTTAAAATTTATGCTCTATTTTGTTACGAAGTTACTAAATTCATCTTTGTCTAACTTATGACAAGGGTAAGAAAAGGGCTTAAAAGTTATCTTTGTTAATTTTTTTGAAAAAAATAAAAAATAGACGCTCATTTAAAAAAATTAATATTTATAATAGACTTAATTAGTTTTTCTTTTTAATTTATGTATCGAATAAAATATACTCCCTCCGTCTCTAAATTATTGTCTTCCTTTCTTTTTTTGTCCATCCAAAAATAATTGTCTTGTTTAAAAACTTTCTTTTTTAGAACATCACTTTTACCATTTTACTCTAACTTTTTCCCCTACTTTAATTAATGACCACATACACATGAGTATTAAAAAAAATTACACATTATACCAATATTAATAATCAAGTCAATTGCTTATTCTTAATTCGTGTGCCGAGTAATTCATCTTTGTGTATATATGGTAAGAAAAGGGCTTAAAAGTTATCTTCGTTAATTTTTAAAAAAAATAAAAAATAGACACTCATTTTGGAAAAAAAAAAAAAAAAAAAGAGAGAGTAATATTTATAAAAGACTTAATTAATTTTTCCTTTTAATTTATGTATCGAATAAAATATAACTCTTTTTATTTTAGGAACAAAGTGAGTACTTCTTTTCCCCGGGATATTTGCACCATTAGATGAAATGTCATTATGTTTAGCACATTATAGTTTGTCGAATGACCTAAAATTGAGGAAATTAAGAGATTTCGCTTTCATCTGAATTTACTGATCGATCCACGCCCTATATTATTGTAGAGTACAGGAAGAATCGCATCACGTGAAATGCATTAGTTAAAAAAAAAGGGTTAAATGTACCAGTGGTCCCTGTACTTAACGACTTTCTAGCATTAGTCTATGTACTCAAAAATTGCAAGTCTGTGTCCAAAGTAAGCTGTTTTTACTCGCCCGTGGTCCCTCCATTAACAACCGTAAAAAAATAGCTGTTAACTGGTCATGTGCAAATCACATGCGATTTTAACGGGGGCAAAATGGTAACTTCTCCCAGGTTCTCTCCCCCCCCCCTTCCCTTAAACTACACAAATAAACCCAAATCGTAAAATCAAAACAAGGAATTAGGGTTCAGAATCGAGAGGGAAAAAATTAGGGCTTTTTCAATTTGCGTTGTGCGAAGGAAAATCTAGGGTTTGCAATTGGGAGTTTCACAACGAAGATGGTTGCAGTATGGGAGATTCGTAAAGAAGGAACCACATTTGACCCTGACAACATATATTGTAAGTCTTTTTTCTATAAACTATAATTTCGAGTTCATTTGTATATATATTTGAGCATGAGATTGTGTTTCCTTTCCACCACATGTTCAATTGTTTGGAGTATGTGATGTTGAGTTTGGATTTTTGCGAGCATGAGATGGGCCATTTTGTAATCATCTCTTACTGTCAACGCGTGTGGGGATAATGATGTTGTGGTTTGTGGTTGTTGTGTGTTTTTAATGACCTTTTTGTAAGCATCAGCTTTTAAAATGAAATATTTGTTAAGATGGTAATTTAAAATTTATACCAAAAACTTTACAACTTAAATATACTTCATTTAGAGAGAGAAAATAACAAATATTTCATTTTAAAAGCTGATATAGCTAGGAAGTTTAAAATCTATGCTCTATTTTGTTATGAAGTTACTAAATTCATCTTTGTCAACTTATGACAAGGGTAAGAAAAGGGCTTAAAAGTTATCTTTGTTAATTTTTTTGAAAAAAATAAAAAATAGACGCTCATTTAAAAAAATTAATATTTGTAATAGACTTATTAGTTTTTCTTTTTAATTTATGTATCGAATAAAATATACTCCCTCCGTCTCTAAATTATTGTCTTCCTTTCTTTTTTTGTCCATCCAAAAATAATTGTTTTGTTTAAAAACTTTCTTTTTAGAACATCACTTTTACCATTTTACTCTTACTTTTTCCCCTACTTTAATTAATGACCACATACACATGAGTATTAAAAAAAATTACACATTATACCAATATTAATAATCAAGTCAATTGCTTATTCTTAATTCGTGTGCCGAGTAATTCATCTTTGTGTATATATGGTAAGAAAAGGGCTTAAAAGTTATCTTCGTTAATTTTTAAAAAAAATAAAAAATACACTCATTTTGGAAAAAAAAAGAGTAATATTTATAATAGACTTAATTAATTTTTCTTTTTAATTTATGTATCGAATAAAATATAACTCTTTTTATTTTAGGAACAAAGTGAGTACTTCTTTACCCCGGAATTTTTGCACCATTAGATGAAATATCATTATGTTTAGCACATTATAGTTCGTCAATGACCTAAAATTGAGGAAATTAAAAGATTTCTCTTTCATCTGAATTTACTGATTGATCCACACCCTTTATTATTGTAGAGTATAGGAAGAATCGCATCACGTGAAATGCATTAGTTAAAAAAAAAGGGTTAAATGCATCAGTGGTCCCTGTACTTTACGACTTTCTAGCATTAGTCCATGTACTCAAAAAGTGCAAATCTGGGTCCAAAGTACGTTGTTTTTACTCGCTCATGGTCCCTCCGTTAACGACTGTAAAAAAATAGCCGTTAACTGGTCATGTGCAAATCACATGTGATTTTAACGGGGCAAAATGGTAACTTCTCCAAGGCTGTCTCCCCCCTTCCTTTAAACAATCAAGAGGAAGTGGAAGTGGTGTGAACATGGGAAGAAAGGGTAGTGTTAGGAATATGCCTGTAAATGATATATATGTATGCATATTCCAACACGGTGATTTGCTTGTTCCCATTACAACGCATGTTTCACAAGTGGCTAAAAGGGCGCGTCTGGTTAGTGTGGCGGCTTGTTGAAACAATGCATAGGTCATTAGACTAGGAAGTCTTTGTACATATCCGAGTCTTTGTCCTACCGAATGATGACAAACCTTCATATGAATCAAGCTCTTCAAATTGCCACCGACGTGACTATCGGCAGATGTCTCACTAGCGACATTTCCCTTCGCCTATGATCGCCTAAATAGCCATCTCTACATCGCCAGCTCTATATCGGCAGATTCTCGTATCCGCCAAAGCACTTCATCGAGCAAGCTGCAGAAGCTATTTATTCAAGAGGAACATCGTGACCATCGGTTTCTACATCGCCAGTTCTATAATGGCAGATCTCGAAATCGGCCAAATCCTCATCGAACAACCGCCGAGAAACCGTAAGATCACTAGATACATCGGTCGTTACTCAACGCACTTCAAGCCAAAATAGATCCGTTACAAGATCTGTCGACAAATCCAAGATACGCATCGATGTCGCACCTTCACGTTTATCCAATAGACATTTCCTCTTCGAACAGTGTTCGCGGTCTTCAAAGCTTCATTTCCGAAAAGGCCAAGCACGTGACACCGCACTCAAAGCAATGATACGTCCACATCAATCAACCGCATCCAGCTAAGCTCGACACGTCCAACTATGTCCACTGTGTCACGATCATCTTCAAGACTCAAACCTAACGAAGGTCTTTGCCCAACAAATCCAAAATGTACTCGCTGCATTATGAGATTCGATCATCACCGGGCATAAACCTATTCAATACACCAACGGTCACCTCTTCTTCTCCAGCTATATAAGAAGACTCTCATCCTCATTTCTAAATGAGCATAAGAGCACAAGAGAGAGCACAAGCACTAGAACACACAAACGTATGCTTATGCTTGAGAAAGGTTGTGGTATTGATCTTCATTTCTTCAATCCGAACCACTCCTTCGAGTGAGAAATCACAAGTGTAAGAACAAACACTTTGTGAGAGAGAGAGAAGAAAATCCAAAAGCCGAAAGCTCGCTTGATCAACAACCTTGTTGTTGATTTGAGTTCTTCTTCCTTCGAAGAACTCAGTCTCTTCAGTGGCCTCAACTTCATCATCCAGTAAAGAGACCAAGTATCTTACAGATCGTTGAAGCCAGATCAAGCTTGAAGATGTCCGATGAAGAGCCAGAACTTACATGTCCAGATTGCATTCATATCGGCAGACTTATACTACATTATAAGTCGTGCCGATTGTGCAATAAGGTGTCATCATATTTGGTCGAGTGCTTAGCACTCGGTTGTTCAAATACTTGCTATTTGAACAACTCCTAATATTCTCTTCTCACAACAAATATATCGAGTTGAAACTACGGAAGATGTCTTAATAAATATTAAGTACATCTTCTAATGTATTTTCGATATATTTGATTTCGCTTTCTTCATTTCTCCTTCTTTTTCCTAAGGAGATTGCTAGAATAGAGAGTCTAGGTTGATGTACTAAGCATGTTTGCCTTTGAGCAAACCTCTGCTGAATTTTAATATAATATATATATTTGTTACATTCAGCCTTGATTTCTCTTTCTTGTATAATTTGCTTTATCATGTGCAACTGTTTAAGGAAAGTAAATGATGCATCTAATACAGATTATAGTCAACTGTCAAGTTCTCTTTCATATCAAATCTTTGCTTACTTTAATCTAAATTGTTAAACTTATGCCGTTTATTCTTCCGCCGCTCAAACTCATTTCCATCGCCTAAGTTCAACATATATCTTCCAACCGCATGTTTCATATCTGCGATTCGAATGTCCATGATCTACATATGCCGATCTAGGATGTCCTATGTTTCTAACTTCGCTAAGCATTTATAAGGAAGATGATAAACTTGTATTAATCATTTCATCTACTCCTCAATTTTTAAATGTTAAAAATTGGATGAAATTTTTATTACATACAGTATAGGCTATTCACCCCCTCTAGCCTATACACCGAGCAACCCTCGACCTAACAATTGGTATCGAGCCGCACTCGTAAACCTTATTTCGGGCTTAATAACCCGAGAGTTTAGATCCCGCCGCTCGATTAGATGCATAGTCAAAAGGAGTCTTTTCAAAATCTTTTATCCACAAAAACCTTTTGACTGAGAATCCTGAAAGCCTTTTGAAAACCATCTTCAAATCAAAATAAATTTTGTTTTCAAAAACATGTGAGAAAGAGTATTGTGATGACAATGTGTTCACTATAAGAAAATTTATCATATATCAGAATTACATTGATATTGTGAAGAGAAGTATTATAGTGGAGGTTGACTTGCTAAGGATTATGCATGTTTCATAAATCTGTTCTTAAATCTTGGTATCTTCTTTGGCAAATGGGTTAAACTCATATTTGATAGATGAATTACTTAGAATCCCTTCCAAAAACATGCTCTCTTGACATAAGGCTAACGATTGTTCCAATCCAACACCTTCTCAAGAAAACTTTTTATAAAAGTTTAGAGCAGAGGAAATAAGAAGAGTTTCAAAGGAAATTCAAAGGAAATCAAAGATATGTCATCTTCAAAATCACCGAGATTGTAAGTTCTTGGCCTAAGGACATCAATGATGAATTTGTCTTCCTTCAATGAAAAGCCTCACCGAGCAAGAATACACTCAAAGAACCTATGCTCGGATTAGAACCGGTGCTTCAACGACTATGAGCAGACGCGTTCAAAGAGTTTAATGAGGAAGTAACCCCACTCCTAATTTCTTAACACTTTGGGTTACACTTATAAGTCGTATTTTGAATAATTATTCTTTTGTCATGCTTATTAAGTCTCATTTGTATTATTGGATTACTAGAGCTATCTTTAGCTCATAAATGTTGCTAATTTTCTATGAGTACTTTGGCAGAACTCATATGACGTAAAAGGTCAATCATGCAACATCTCTCTCCATCGGCAGATAGTAACATGGCCGCGATTCATGAAGGATCGCGATCACTCATGAGAATTCACTCATGTCCTTCACTCACTCAAGGTCAAAATCTTCACCGCTGGACTTTACAACAATGAAGTGAAAAATCACGATAAGTCCAAAGGAGTTGATAAAGACCCTCTCTCATGCCTATACAAAACAAGGTTAGCTATTTGCTTTCTAATGACTCGTGCTCATGTCTCGAACTAATATGCTCATACATATCATCGACAACAATGCATAATAACCCGTCATACCGCACTTTTATTAATATACATTGATTGTATGATTTGTTTTATGCAAATGGTTTTTCAAAACAAATCAGCATTTTTCCTATCACCGGTTTCAAATGTTTTTCGAAAACCCCGTAGTTGGTGAATTTCCACATCGCAACCAACACTTCATAAGCTCGCTTGTATGTGCTGACTTATAGAAGTAAAAACCCTTTAAAGACCTACTCTCTCAAGTCTATTAAAGGTGGAGGCACACTTTTCGAAGTTTGATGCGATTAAAGTTAAGACTATTTTCAAAATCTTGGAAAACGACAAGACAAATCAACATCAATCCTTACCAAGAATCTTGAGAATATCTAGACTTCACACCTATCCCGCCAGGCGTGATCGAAGGACAACTCAACGTAATGCTTCATTATTGAGTATCCTTCGCCTAACCTCCGTGAGTATAAGTAGAGCTCCTTCTTCATTCAAATCTCTACTATGACAAAACTCACAAACCGCCTATAGATTACACTAGTTACAAATCGATGATTCAAAATCTCACAAATGTTACTAAACCCAAGTCCTAAGATTGGATCAAGACAATTCCTCAACAATGGGTATGATTTCTTCATATTCATTCGAGTTGTTTCGATTTTATTTCGTTATTTCACAAGAGCTAATCTAAATTTCTCTCAATAATGTATCTCCAAACATCGTGAAAATCATTTTCTAAAAATCCTTTCTTATTCACAGTTACCAAGCATGAGAGAAATTGCATCAAGTCTTGTGTATCGAAATCATTAATTATGGTTCCACAGTCTTGTTGAGAAAACAATTGATAAAAAGATCTTCTTTTGTCTCGTCCGATAATCATAGAAGTTTGCCATCAAGCATGATTTATATGCCGCAAACCATGATTGTCGAACACTTAAGAACTCTTTTAGTCAATTAGTTTTAAAAGTAAGATAGAAAACCATCAATTAATGCCGAAAAAGTGATTTCATTCTCTCTTCTAACTTTTAGCTATCAATCTCATTGATACTCTAAAATGTCTACGAGATGAATCATCGGGAAAATCAATTAGCACATACTCATTCCACTTTTGGAAGTCGCTTGCATACTTGAACTTCACGTAAAAGACCCTGAAAAGAAATGTCAAATGTTTGGAAAACATTTAACATATTGCCATGTGCAACAAGTCTTCGGTTATATGTAGGTATGCCGACCATCACCTCAAAGATGGCCGATGCAGATAATTCTTCACAATTAAGTAGCTAATATGGAATTGACAAAGATGACGAACGCTAACAACGACCATAAGTCCCTGAATATCAAAGGGGATTCATGGGCCAAGCAAGACATCTTTGACGGCCATCACCCTTCGGTGCTCTCATAATGACCCGAAGAAGTGAAGATGTTCGCTCCCGAGAGTTGGAGGAAATCAAAAGGAACACGGCCATCTTCTTATCATCCAACTCCTTCTAAATCCTTGACCGATGACTCCTCATCTAATGTCTAGGATTAGGACCTATAGGACACAAATTTGTAACATGTATCTCTTTACGTAAATTGAATCATTATGTATCTTTCTCATGTAATCTGCGTTCACTCAAAAATCCAGTTGTATTGTTCTTGTAATCACCGATCCTTGCAACACACGTGTAAAACTACTTGGATTATTGAATACAAGCTCGCAACTTTTCTCATGCTTATCTACTTGTCCGCATTCCTTTGATAGCATGAACTAATGTGTTAAAGTGTGTTGATCAAACTTATTATTCTTTATTATCTCCATTTTATTCTCGGTGATTAAAAGAATTGTTCTTAATGAAATGATCACTCTACCGAGACACAAACTCGCCGACATCCCATCGAAACCATTCTTGAACAATCTGCTACATCAAGTTATGGTCTTCTACTACGCTTAACTTTCATCCTTAGACACCATGATAATTGCCTTTCGAATTTAATCTTTTCACAATGAGTAAATTCAAGTTCGCAAAACCTATAGTCTCTTAACAAATAGGCGGCAGATATTCATGACCTTCATGTCAACCTATCAAGGAATCTGCTATTACTCAATCTCTATCCTTCATGATTAAAAGGTCAAGATTATTAGTAAATGCTTTGAACAACGGTGTCTAAAATCGAACCTTTCAAGACAATTCAACAAAGACTTTGTGTTCTTAGTAACGACAACTACAAAATCTTATGTACCTTATGAGATTGTAGTTATAAAGGCTTGATTAGTTGTTCCCATTATAATGGCTCAACAGCTAATTGGTATACAGATTGAATTCAAAACACTCTGCTACACCTTATCATGAGATTCTTTGTCAAAAAGGATGTAGTTAAAAATCTCTAGTAACTCGACCTATCCTCAAGATAGTCAGACATTCAAGAATTCTTGGGAAGACTAATATTTTCAAATATTAAGTCCTTCCTCAGGAGTGAACAGCCGATATGACCCCTGCTGTATATAGGCTACGTCTCACTCTCTTCAGATCAATTCTAGTCTGCAGATCTCTTCTTTTGATGTAAATGACCTAGATCTGTTGGACAGAAAGAAGAACGGACATCACTTCAGGTACACATTCCATATCTCACATACTTGGTCTATTTAATGTTCTTACTAAGCTTTATTAATCTTAAATAGATTGATGTCCATTATAAATAGAGTCTATTCAATTGGTATCAGCTGTCCTTACCTTAGCTGATATTAATCACACTACCAATAATAGACATAACAATTGATATCAGGTTCCTACTTTAGCAAATATCCAATACAACTCTGATAGTGTCTTCATCCATTAAAAGACTCATCAAATCTCTCAAAATTGGTATCAGACTTCAAGATTGATATCAGACAATCTTAAGACACATTCATCTAAAAACTTCCACATATGTGTCATGTACAACTGTGTCATATGGCTTGGTCAAGTTGTTTTGTCCCCAATTCGTCCTTAAACAACCAATGCCGTTCTATTTTTGATTAATTTACTCAAACAACTCGCTTGAAGTAAAATAACAGCTCATAATATCTCTAGAAGCAGTTGTACCCATTAATACCACAATAAAGGCAATTAAATTAATCTGATTATATTTTTAAACTTTATGTTTGAAAATAATATTAATATCCTCTAGACTGCCTATGTACTAGCCATAATTACACTAAGCATGATGACATAATCCCAAATCAGACTATCATTACTATGTCATTAAATGCACTCACTTCTTTAAGCCCCCAAAATGTCTTTTCCCATTCCTCTAATCAAGAAACCCTTTCATCTTCTCAAAAATTCAAAAAGTTGTATAAAATTTGTATCGCTCTCCAACAACGACTGACTTCGCGTACCTCAAAATTTCTCCACCAATAGAGTCATTTGCATCATGTGTTCACCAAATCTGCCCTCCTCCTCATCGACCCATCTCCCACACCGAATGGCGTCATCGTATGATGGTCCTTCTTGCCACTCTTCTTCCTCAAGTGATTCAACGACCTCGTCGAATCTCTCGTCGTGTAAGGAATCGTCTTCGAGACCCCAGAACAATGTATCCAATTTCATCCCTTGGATTCCCACAAGAGACAAGCACTCTACGCCCTCCCATCGCCTCAAATGCTCACCTTGAGCAACCCTCATCTCGGAGGAGCTTCAACCAAAGAACGCCCATTCTCGTCAAATTCGGTCAATGTTCCCTTCGATTAGAATCGCAGACCTTCATCCTTTAACTCTACCTCATTAGGATGACTAGCTAGGTCTATGGTTTATCAAACTAACCCTCTTTTGTTTTATTATGATAAATAGGTAACGTGTTTAATTTTGTGAACATCTGTTTATCTACATTTGCCATTTTCTTTTGAGTTAAGTATTCAAAATTTGTCCTGGTACATACTGCTCATGCCTGCAGCTTTACTTTCTTAATAAACTTCAGAATGCCTCGTAGGCAAATCTTACACCTCATGTTTTAGATGAATATCTCATGCATCCAACAAAAGTCGTAAGACTCAACCATACTTGCTGTTTCGACTTGATATACCTTAAGGAGGAGACTATTTTGAATGATTTACTACTCACCAATTGGTATCACTAATTAAACAGCTTACCCTATTTGATACTCCTATTACAAAATAAAGCTTGTCACTCTACATTCTTGTAAAATCTTCTTACAAGCAATGGAAACACAATTTCTAACCTCGATATCCTATTATGTATGTCTCATACATGAAAATTGTGTATCATAAGCCATCTCGCACACTAAGAGTCGAAATATGACAAGTAACGTATTTACTCGATACGGTCTATATTCTCTGAGAATTACATCCAAAGAAATCACTTCGGCATTTCTAAAAGACAAAGATTTAACAAGACCAAACTTCCTTCCTCTACTGTCAAAATTCATACCTTATGAATTACCATAAGCATGTTCTCTCTCATATTTAGTTTCTAATACTCCATAATTCAATTGATAACTATCAATCTATCTTTAACTTGTGGCCATTAAGGAGGAGAGATTGTGAAGTAGTAATGGCCCCAAGTAATTGTGAAGTAGTAATGGCGTGAAGTAGTAATGGCCCCAAATAATTGTAGCAAGATTGTGAAGTAGTAATAACCCCAACTAGTAAGGAGGAGAGAACTAGTAAGGAGGAAAGAAGGAGAGATTGTGAAAATTGCAAATAATCAATGAACCATTAAGGAGGAGAGATAAACAAATATTAAGGAGGAGAGATAAACAAATATTAAGGAGGAGAGATAAACAAATATTAAGGAGGAGAGATAAACAAATATTAAGGAGGAGAGATAGACAACTTGTAGAACTGTTGTAAGATTGTGTATCTACCCATACAAAGAAAATACTATATGACTATTATAATACGACTAGATGAAGATGCTTAATCAATTCGATTAAGAACTAGATAACAAGTTACTTATACTTTCTACTTCTTGCTTGAGCAACATTCTTCGATCATCCGATGCAAGAAACACACTCTTAAGGCAATATTATCATTTGCCTAACAATCATTTCGCTTATTGCTTCGTATTTGTTCTTTCATTTATTGAGTCTAAATACTTAGCAATAGGTGACTATACATACGCTATCGCTTGTAAGTTCAACCTAGGGCATGCCTTGATATAAACGAATATTCAAGTAGTGGCATGTTATTACTAAGGATTGAACAACCGCTTTAAAGAGCTATATGTATAAGTCAATTGTAGTAATGGTCCCAAGCAAATAGGAGGAGATTGTTAGGAATATGCCCGTAAATCACCGATATATATGTATGCATATTCCAACACAAGTGATTTGCTTGTTCCCATTACAACGCATGTTTCACAAGTGGCTAAAAGGGCTCCAGGTTAGTGTGGCGACTTGTTGAAACAATGCATAGGTCATTAGACTAGGAAGTCTTTGTACATATCCGAGTCTTTGTCCTACCGAATGATGACAAACCTTCATATGAATCAAGCTCTTCAAATTGCCACCGACGTGACTATCGGCAGATGTCTCACTAGCGACATTTCCTTCGCCTATGATCGCCTAAATAGCCATCTCTACATCGCAGTTCTATATCGGCAGATTCTCGTATCCGCCAAAGCACTTCATCGAGCAAGCTGCAGAGAAGCTATTTATTCAAGAGGAACATCGTGACCATCGGTTTCTACATCGCAGTTCTATAATGGCAGATCTCGAAATCGGCCAAATCCTCATCGAACAAACCGCCGAGAAACCGTAAGATCACTAGATACATCGGTCGTTACTCAACGCACTTCAAGCCAAAATAGATCCGTTACAAGATCTGTCGACAAATCCAAGATACGCATCGATGTCCGCACCTTCACGTTTATCCAATAGACATTTCCTCTTCGAACAGTGTTCGCGGTCTTCAAAGCTTCATTTCGAAAAGGCCAAGCACAGACGCCGCACTCGCCAAAGCAATGATACGTCCACATCAATCAACCGCATCCAGCTAAGCTCGACACGTCCAACTATGTCCACTGTGTCACGATCATCTTCAAGACTCAAACCTAACGAAGGTCTTTGCCCAACAAATCCAAAAATGTACTCTGCATTATGAGATTCGGATCACCAACGGGCATAAACCTATTCAATACACCAACGGTCACCTCTTCTTCTCCGCTATATAAGAAGACTCTCATCCTCATTTCTAAATGAGCATAAGAGCACAAGAGAGAGCACAAGCACTAGAACACACAAACCGTATGCTTATGCTTGAGAAAGGTTGTGGTATTGATCTTCATTTCTTCAATCCGAACCACTCCTTCGAGTGAGAAATCACAAGTGTAAGAACAAACACTTTGTGAGAGAGAGCGAAGAAAATCCAAAAGCCGAGAAGCTGCTTGATCAACAACCTTGTTGTTGATTTGAGTTCTTCTTCCTTCGAAGAACTCGGTCTCTTCAAGGCCTCAACTTCATCATCCAAGAAAGAGACCAAGTATCTTACGATCGTTGAAGCCGGATCAAGCTTGAAGATGTCCGATGAAGAGCCGAACTTACATGTCCAGATTGCATTCATATCGGCGGACTTATACTACATTATAAGTCGGATTGTGCAATAAGGTGTCATCATATTTGGTCGAGTGCTTAGCACTCGTTGTTCAAATACTTGCTATTTGAACAACTCCTAATATTCTCTTCTCACAACAAATATATCGAGTTGAAACTACAGAAGATGTCTTAATAAATATTAAGTACATCTTCTAATGTATTTTCGATATATTTGATTTCGCTTTCTTCATTTCTCCTTCTTTTTCCTAAGGAGATTGCTAGAATAGAGAGTCTAGGTTGATGTACTAAGCATGTTTGCCTTTGAGCAAACCTCTGCTGAATTTTAATATAATATATATATTTGTTACATTTAGCCTTGATTTCTCTTTCTTGTATAATTTGCTTTATCATGTGCAACTGTTTAAGGAAAGTAAATGATGCATCTAATACAGATTATAGTCAACTGTCAAGTTCTCTTTCAAATCAAATCTTTACATTACTTTAATCTAAATTGTTAAACTTATCGTTTATTCTTCCGTTGCTCAAACTCATTTCCATCGCCTAAGTTCAACATATATCTTCCAACCGCATGTTTCATATCTCGATTCGAATGTCCATGATCTACATCTGCGATCTAGGATGTCCTATGTTTCTAACTTCCTAGCGATTACGATAAGGAAGATGATAAACTTGTATTAATCATTTCATCTACTCCTCAATTTTTAAATGTTAAAAATTGGATGAAATTTTTATTACATACGTATAGGCTATTCACCCCCCTCTAGCCTATACACCGAGCAACCCTCGGACCTAACATCTCCCCACGTTTCTCCTCCCTCATCTTTCATGTCTACTCAGTTTCCTTCTCCGTCCCCCGTCGCCTCCCCCAACCCAAACCCAATTCCCCGGCGAACCCCAATCCCACCGAAAATCTTTCTAAGAAATTGCCGAGGTTCTTCGTAAACGACATAGTTGACAAACCCCTTCAAATTTTGCCAAATCGTCGCCCTTAAGCCCCTCCCCCCAATGATTCTGTCTTTCTACGGCGATTCCTTCCACTCCGCCATTTATTTCTTGAGCAAATTCAAAGATATTCGGTCGTTGCATATAGTGCTTCCCTCTTCTCCCCACAAGGGTATTAACGTTGACGATTCCAATTCGCTCTTCAAGTGGACCGCCAAGTTCGGTCCCACCATCGACACCTTCATCTTTCTCTCTCCGTAGCAGCAACAAAGTTGGTGGTGGTACTAGTGATGTTGCAGTACTTGTGGATTTTTTTTCCTTTTTTTTAAAAAAGTCTTGCCCATGAAATTCATAAAAGCCCTTAACCAATTACTTAATCAATTGTATGGGTCTAGTGGATGATCTAAAATATTTGCAGATACAGATGGACATCACCCTTCGAAGCTTAGTTCGTTCTCACGATGAACTTCGCCATCAAATGAGGTTGACTGTCCCAGATGTTCGAAGTAAGGTCTATAGTGAAGTTCATCGAGCTATTGCTGCAGGCCATCCACATGCTGTGTATGTTGACGATTGGGAACAAGTGGCTGCTACTGAAAAGGAAGTTGCTGCACAAATCCAAAACACAGAGGAAGCTCTGCTTAAAGCCCTTCGGGAGGAGACGAAGTAGAAGGAAATCAATAAGGCTCTCGCAAAAGAAAATGCTGAGCTAAGGAAACGTTTGAACATTCCTCTAGCTGACACTGAGCCTTCTCCTTCTCCGTCAACTGAAGCTGATCACGTGGAAATCAATGACTTTCTTTTCCCCTTTAAACTAATTTTACTTTTTAGTTCTTCATATCAGTACTATACTTCTTTCAGTTATTTTCTTAAGTACTGGTTATGGTTACTTTAGCTTTTTGCTTTATATATTTTTATATAGCGAGCTATACATTTACAAGATATCTTATTTACACATAGTTGATGACTGTGGATCTTTTGAAATTTTTGCCTTTAAGATTGAAACATACTTAGATGCTAATGATATCTGGAATTGGTTTGTTTTGCAAGATGAGGTGAAGCCCCCAATGCAAGTAGATGCTAATGAAGGACCAATCAAACTTAAATATTCTTTTAAATGGTGTGAAACTAAAAGATATCTTGTCAGAGCAAATCAAAAGGTAAAAATATCCTACAAAAGAGTGTTAATGATGTCGTAGCACAAGATATTGGGAAATGTGAAAGTGCAAAACAAGCTTGGGATCTCATCCGAACAAAATTCACAAAGCACAGTAGTGTCAGAGATCATAACTATGACAATTTGATGAGACCATTAGACAACTTCAAATTCACTCCATGAGCAAGGTAAGTGCAGATAAACATAGATTTGAAGAGTTAATTCAAACTTTGGAGGCTTATTGATGGAAGATTTATTTAACCTCGCAAGTGCACGAATCAATTGTAGTATAATTGTGCAAGTACAAGGGTCGAACACAAGTACAAGTGTTTTGATTTAGAAAATTCAGCTATTAACTTGAATAAAACGTTAAATTAAAAGAGATGATTTGAATTTTTGATTAACGACTAAATAACAGCAAAACAATGAATTAAAGAAAAATAACAATTGCAACAATCTGGGAGAATTCAAGAATTGGGAAAACCTAGGGATTGGGGTTCACTTTGTATCTCAATCTTATGTCTTGCTAAAGTTACAGTCTGATTCTAGGGTTCGTTCTTCTAAGGTAAAGATTGAGACGCTTTGATCACGATTTGCAATCTTTTAACTCCTAACTATTGTGTCTCCTTGATCCGTTAACACAACACTTAAAAAGTTTATAAAGCACAAAAGAACGAATTAATCCTAATTCCAAAATCAACAATGATCATGTATCATTCGAAATCAATCTCACAAAGGAAGGCAGTTTATGAAAAAATGAATATTGATCGTTCACTAATTCATACCTCAAATAATCTTAACAGTTGAACTACGATCGTAAAAACAACTGATAAAATTCAATTATAAACTTTGTAGAGAACAAGAATTCAAACTGAATAAAAAGTTAATTACGACATAAGATGTTTGATACAAGGTTACCTCCAATCCCTAGAAGACGAGCTTAGTTACAAAACGTTGAATCTCCAATTCAACTTGAATTTGAGTATAGAAATTGAAATCTAAATGTTATCTCAAAACTAAAAATCTCCCAACCAAGATCCTCCCCCTCTTCAATCGACTCCTTTCCTTTTTATCTCCTCGGACCTTGGAACGACTTCGCACCTTGGATTGGAACGACAGGAGAAAACTTCAACAGCGCCGCTAGGGCGAAAGAAGAATGCGCTAAGGCGCACACCGGCAGAACAATATTCATCAACTTTGGCCTTTGTTCACTCTCACCCCTTCAAGTTTCAAAACAGCTCCAAAATGTCCTGCTTTTCCATAATTGCTTTGATAGTCCCTGAAATCTCTTAAAAACTAAAAATCCAAATTAAATAATAAAAATCCCGAGAATTCACAAAGAATAAGATCAAAAAGTATCCAACTGAATGAGTAAAATACTCATTCATCAAATACCCCCAAGCTTAAACTTTACTCGTCCTCGAGTAAAATAAGAAAACAAATAAACACAAAGACTAAACTAATAAGAATACAAAACACAAGAAAATTTTTTTTTTTCATTATTATTATTATTATTTTTTTTTACGAGATGAGCTTCGGCATGGCACGACATAATGCCTCAGAGTGAGATTTACAACACTATGCAGATAACAACACATATTCACAAGTCTAAACTTTCACTCAACCATCGTCAATCTCACTTTAAAATCTCCGTGTGTGTGTGCAAACCATTACTCAATAACTTCAAGAATTGAAATCCCTTATAGAGTCAAGTACCCCATACATTCCCTAAAAAAATCACAAGTATTAACCTTCGCAAAAAAATATATATCAAACTAAACTTCATGAAACATAAAAAACATGTAAATACTCCCCTCCATTACTACAAACATAAGTAGCAATACCGAAATATATTCACTTTTTTTTTCTTTTTTCTTGTTTTTTTTTTTCTAAGCAACTTGTGGACTGTGCAATGTTTAGTTCCCTTAAGCTTTCTAATTAACCCATGTAACATGTGTTAGGCTAATGACTCTCAAACCAGATGGCTTTAAGGCATTAGGTGTAAAAACACCCCTACGAGCTTAATAACTCGAGTTAAAAAGGCTACGAAACTAAACTAAGTCTTCACAAAGATTTTTTTTTTTTTTTTTTCGGATTACTTAAACTTTGTTTAGGCCTAATTTTAGGGAGTAAAAACAGTTTAAAGATTTCATGAATACTCTAATTTCTTTTTCAAACAACAAAGGCCCAAAGGGAATGGCATGTGCACTCTAAAACTCTATAAAGTCATTCAAACCTCTCAATAAATCAATTCATGGCATACTGTGCTCAAAGATTGGAGATTCAAAGTTCCATCAACTAGATCAAATTTCGATATAGACAAGTGTCAATTCATTGCTACTTAGCAAAATGTCATAAACCAAACAACATATCATCATTGGCGGAAGTAACCACACCTACACTAAAGACTCGCAAATTTTTTTAAAATTTTCTGATTTTTGAGTTTTACTAAAACAAACTACTAATCACAAAAAAATAAATAAATAAAGCTACAACTAGCAACTAAAAAAAAATAATAATAATAAAAATAAAGCTACAAACTAGCAAGAATCTACAGATACAAGAAAAACTACTCCCACCCCCAAACTTAAATTACACATTGTCCTCAATGTGTACAATACCAAACAAGGGGGAAAAAAAATAAGTCCAAGTTTCAGTTCATCACATTGGGCAAATTTGCCCCAAACAGCCCACTCAATCTCAATTGCATATTATTCACAAAACTCAAATGTTTCAACCCCAATTTTCCAAAGATTTACCCCCATTGTACTATCAGAGAAAAACATGTATAGCCAACATGAACTTCACCAAAAAATACTTTTTGTAGGGACACCAACAGTAAGCACGAGCCCCTTAACCCACACAAATCAATTAACAAATTAATCAACAACCACATTGGTTATTCCAAGAAACGCAAGGGCCCAAGAATTATCACGAATGTTCTCATAACTCATTGCAGTCACTTTGAATAAAATTCAAATTTCATCTTTCACCCATATATCACCAAACAACAGCTTTCAAAGAGTAATATTTTTATAAACATGCTACCAAACCAATTCCCAGCAGACATCAAAACAAGAGGGAAGCAAACGTACCCCAAAATCCCAGTTTTAGTTCATGAAATTGGGTAAATGTTTGAACTCAATCCAAATTTCCCAACATCAAATTTATTACTCTTTGAGCAGAATACATCATATAACCCGAACCCCCAAACTTGAATTACACATTGGGGATAATGTGACTACATTACCAAACACATGAATTTGGGTAAAGCTTTACCCAACAGTCTACTCAACCCCAATTATCAGCTACTTCTCAAACAATTGGCCAACTCAAATTGCAAGCAAATCATTAAATGATACTATCATAACAGAGTGAAGCAAGCTGTATATTCAAGAATGAAAATTTTTTTTTCTTCATTTAACTTCGAAACTAACAGAAAAACCCCCAATTCAACAACTGCAGTATTGCTCAAAAGATTGAATTCTCACACTTATTACCCAAATCAGCATATGAAAATCAACATTAGGCACATATTTGCTTGTTAGCAAATAGCAATTCTCAGAATTTCATCTACTACACTGATTATTGCAAGAAACACACGAATCACAAGAATCATCTCCAAACAAAAATATTTGATAATCTCAAAAAGTAAGCCAACAGATTAGAAAGGTCTTACTTGAAATTGAGAATATCAGTTTCAATTCGAAACCCTAACCTCAGATTTGCAGAAATCGTGGGAGAGTGTTGCAACGCGAGGGTGCTGTGGTGGAGGCCGTAGCAGAAGAAGAAAATCGGACCAGAGAGAGAGCAGAGGCGCGCTGGAATTAATGGGGACTCACCGGAGTTTGCAGAGTAATGGTTGCTTGATTTTGGAAGTCACTCAACCTGAAAATTTCTTCCTCACGTGAAAGGATAAAAATCTCCTTGTTTTGCTTTGATTACAGAACAGCTCGAGTCTGAGAGACAAAGGAAAAAATTGGAGGTGGGTAGCTATGGAGTATGCTGAGTTTGGAGAGAGAATGGTGGAATTTTGAGAGAGGGAAAGTGATGAGCAGTAGCAATGGAACGAAACAGCAAAAGTGACAGCTTGGAATTTGGAAGGAACAGGCACGCTTAGGGCTTTTTTTTTTTTTTTTTTTTTTTTTAACTCGCGCTAGGCGCACTCCGCTTCTGCGCTATGGCGCACACCGCAAGCTGCATTTTACACTCCGCCCCTCCTGCGCTAGAGCGCGCTCCGATAGCTGCGCTAACGCGCGCTATCTTTCTGAAGTTTGAGCATTTCGAGACTCAAAAGCTGGGTTTCGCCGCGATGAAAGGGCGCGCTAATCCCCGTATTTTTTTCAAAAAATTATGCTTTCCATTGAGACTTGCTGCTTCAACACCTGCTATCTGTCTAATTAACAAAGAACACTAAATACAAACAAATCAAAGAAAATAAAATAAAATAAAATAAAATAAATAAATCACAAACAACTAACAAAACAACTAATTGTGTCCCACCCCAAACTTAAATCATGCTTTTACTTCAAAATTTTAAATTTAAAATACCATGACTTAAGATTGAGAGCAAAACCTACTACCTAAACAACAAGGAAAAAAAAAAATTTTTTTAACCGTTGGGTTGCCTCCCAACAAGCGCATTTTTTACCGTCGTTAGCCCGACGTTGATCATCGCTTCCTCAACTAAGGAGGCACCGGATCTCCAAGAAAAGCGCACATCTTGGGTCCATAAAATCCACCACCCATGTAGTGTCTCAATTTTTGCCCATTGAACCCAAACACTTTCTTGGTGTACTGCTCTTTACACGATGGCCATCTAATTGATTTGGGAAAGGGAAATATCACACCTAATTCTTGCAAAGTGATCCCACCAATAATTTTCACCACTTTTTCATCCATACACCATTGCTCTTGCGCCTTCAAAGAAAGCTCATGATTCTTTTCAAGAAAATATGGAGAAGGCGTCCCTTGCTCCACAAAAGTAGGATCTAAAGAAGAATCAATCGTAGAACACTTGGTGACTTCTATGGGTTGTGGAATTTGTGGAGGCACATCAACTTGCTTGTATACTTGGGATTCCATGCTCAACACCTCTGATGAATTCATACTCAACTCCTCACATTCTTTTGGCTCTTCTTTCTCCATGAAGCTTAAGTCTTCCTCATCCATTATTGTTGAGAAATTTTCTTGGGAACGAGCATTAAAAGCAGCAAAATTCTTCATGTTTTCTTGCAACTCGAGGTAAGCACTTGAATTTTCCCATTCCATTCGCTCCTTTTCTGCTTTCCTCCTATTCACTTCACTTTCTCTATTCCATTGCCTCATTTGCTCATTACCCTCATTGAGAAGATTCCTTAATCGATCCTCCTGCTCTTGTGACATTCTGGCGGCTCATTATAGAAGGATGAATTACAAGAATATGGCAAAGTATCATAGGATGAAAAAGAATGCGGCGGAGTATCGTAGGATGAAAAAGAAGGCGGCTCACTCCAATTACTATGTGAAGGACAAGAGGGTTGATTGTACCACTCCGATTCATAGGGATTAGAATAATAATCATCTTGGTAATTACCCCTCTATTGAACCGAATTCCACCTCCAAGCACATGTTTCAGAGAAATGATCTCCTCCACAATATTCACACACAACCCTTCGTTGAGACAGCTCATCCAACCTAGATTTAAATCTAGCAAGTTGGTATGCAAGTTCATCTTGAGATGTGTGCATTGGTGCAGTATTTTCCATGTCCCATTGAAAGTAATTAAAAGCCATCTTTCTCTTTTTGTTTTTTTTTTTTTTCTTTTTAAAAAAAAAAAAACGAATAGCTAAATTAACTCAATCAAAACAACAAGTCCACGGCAACGGCGCCAAAAACTTGATGGAAGATTTATTTAACCTCGCAAGTGCACGAATCAATTGTAGTATAATTGTGCAAGTACAAGGGTTGAACACAAGGACAAGTGTTTTGATTTAGAAAATTTAGCTATTAACTTGAATAAAACGATTTAAATTAAAAGAGATGATTTGGATTTTTGATTAACGACTAAATAACAGCAAAACAATGAATTAAAGAAAAATAACAATTGCAACAATCTGGGAGAATTCAAGAATTGGGAAAACCTAGGGATTGGGGTTCACTTTGTATCTCAATCTTATGTCTTGCTAAAGTTACAGTCTGATTCTAGGGTTCGTTCTTCTAAGGTAAAGATTGGGACGCTTTGATCACGATTTGCAATCTTTTAACTCCTAACTATTGTGTTTCCTTGATCCGTTAACACAACACTTAAAAAGTTTATAAAGCACAAAAGAACGAATTAATCATAATTCCAAAATCAACAATGATCATGTATCATTCGAAATCAATCTCACAAAGGAAGGCAGTTTATGAAAAAATGAATATTGATCGTTCACTAATTCATACCTCAAATAATCTTAACAGTTGAACTACGATCGTAAAAACAACTGATAAAATTCAATTATAAACTTTGTAGAGAACAAGAATTCAAACTGAATAAAAAGTTAATTACGACATAAGATGTTTGATACAAGGTTACCTCCAATCCCTAGAAGACGAGCTTAGTTACAAAACGTTGAATCTCCAATTCAACTTGAATTTGAGTATAGAAATTGAAATCTAAATGTTATCTCAAAACTAAAAATCTCCCAGCCAAGATCCTCCCCCTCTTCAATCAGACTCCTTTCCTTTTTATCTCCCTCAGACCTTGGAACGACTTCGCACCTTGGATTGGAACGACAGGAGAAAAACTTCAACAGGCGCCGCGCGCTAGGGCGCAGAAGAAGAATGCGCTAAGGCGCACACCGGCAGAACAATATTCATCAACTTTGGCCTTTGTTCACTCTCACCCCTTCAAGTTTCAAAACAGCTCCAAAATGTCCTGCTTTTCCATAATTGCTTTGATAGTCCCTGAAATCTCTTAAAAACTAAAAATCCAAATTAAATAATAAAAATCCCGAGAATTCACAAATAATAAGATCAAAAAGTATCCAACTGAATGAGTAAAATACTCATTCATCACTTATGGTATGAAGTTTGAACAAAAAGACTTATGTTTAAAATTGGTTTAATGCATATTTACTTGTTGTTTTATTGGAAGAGAAGGTATATATAGAGTAGAAAGATATGATTTTAAATCAGTTCTTTGGTAAATTAGAATCTTATGACCTTGAATGTGTAATTGAACTAGCATCCACATCAAAGATTCTAATGGTTCTATAACTTCGACACGTACTATGCAACATACATTTTCACAAAATGCTTGTGATCAACACAAGGGAATCATAGCTTCTGACATTGAAATGATGGTATGTAATGCAATTAAGAAGGTCAACATCAAACAAGACACATGCTCAAATTCCAGTTCATGAGAAGACATTCCTAGTCTTATCTCCATGGCAGTAAGAAAAGCCATGAAATTCCAAAGACAAAAGTTTATTCAAGTCAAGGTAAACCCTAAGGAAATCCCCAAACAACAAAAAGAAAAAAAAAGGAAAGATGTTTTAACTGTGGAAAAACATATCACTATATAGCTGAATGTCTAACAAACAATCCAGACAAATAAAGAAATCTCAATTATTCCAAAGAAATCATCCACATCATCAAATGCAATTGTTTCAACTATGCAAAATCAAAAATTGAATTAAAATAAACACATGAGAAAGCTATGCAAAATCAAGAGTTTCAAATGAAAAATTAGCCAATCTTTTTGAATGCTCAACATTTCCTCAATTATTCAATTTGAACAATGAATACTAGATCTTGAAAGCTATAGATGTTGGTAGAATGGTGTACTAGAAACTTATGTCCAAAAATATTTTGATCTCTCTCATTGTTCATCAAAGAGCTAAAGTGTCTTATCTACCCCTATAAGCTTAGAATCTTTGTTCCAAAGAATGGTTTCTAAAACTAGCAAAATCAATTTGATTGTGTCCCCTCCATCTATTCTTGCTCCAATTCCAATCTTTCCCACTCCCATACCATCACGTAATATTACGGCTGAAATGTTTACCAAGAATGATTACAAGCTCTTTGAAAGATCCCTATCAAGAATGTTGAAAAAATATATTTATAACCTCAAAGATGAAGTACGTGATACTAGCTGGTCATGCCAAAGAGGGGGAAAAAAGATACGAAAAGAAAGTGAGCAGGTTAAACAACAACAAAAATTGGTAATAGATTAAGACTCGGTGCATCGATTGATAGACATTGTGACAAAAAGGATGCATGATAAACATCATAGACAAAAATGAAATTGTCCATGAGGTCCAACATGCTGAGATTAGAGCTAAACAATTTCAAGAATCAACTTTATAGTATCCAAGTCTTTCAAGCAATTAGAAGAATTTTCAGATCTTCAACTTCAAGGTCATTACGCAGAAACTTCAGGAATTTGACTAAATTAAAAAAGGTTGAGAGTGAATACTTCAAAGTTATTCCAAGAATGGGTCTTGAGTGGAACAGAAAGATGTTCTATGCCTCCACAAACCCAGAAAAGGCCAAGATATTGCAAGCTGAAGTACTTCCTCAGTGGTTACCAAGACAATAACAAAGCATAGAAGACATGCATTCTAAAGAAGACAACACAGAGTTGGATGCTTTAATGAATGATATTGATGATACTGCCATCACTAACAAAGAGGACTAAATAACAAGAATATATGTTATTTTGTATAAGATTAATTCTCAATTTGGTCACCCTACTAATACAAAAGGTTTGATAAGCTCACTCTACAAAAAATTTCAGACTTTAATAGTTATACTATTTAAAAAGTTCCACATTAATCACTCCGTTTGATTTTTTGGATGGGAAGCTTAAAACATTTTTAAGAAGGCTTAAATACCAATTTGGTCACTCTACTTTCACCAAAAATTCATTAAGCTCACTGTATTTCTTTTTTTCACACTTTGATCACTCTACTTGGTCAGGAGAATCAATAAGCTCACTCAATCAATGAGCTTATTGATTGAAAAGTTTAAGTAGAGTGATTAAAGTGTGGAAAAAAAAGAAGTAAAAGTGAGCTTATTGAAATTTTTGGGAAAAGTAGAGTGACGAAATTGGTATTTAAGCCTTTTAAGAACCCAAAACTACCCTTACTATTACCATGTGTGTGTCACGTTATCTCTCCCTCACCCTCACCTCAAACCAAACATAAACACACACAACAATCCATCTTATTCATTCCCACTTGAAGCACCATTGAGGTTTTTGTTGATGAAAGTTATTTGGCCATGTTACTTGGTATGTAATGTTATGTTATGTTAGTATGGAGGATATGTTATTTAGCATATCACGACCCGACCCTAGATCTGATATGCCGACCCGAGATCCGATATGAAATCTTGAATCGGTGTGTGGGTCACAACAAATAAACAGTATAGCACCTGTTTAAACATGAGCCATACTAGCTCAACCATAAACAATAATACCATCGGCTATAACACAAGTCAGAAAACATAATCACAACACCACCAAGAACTAACATGTTTCAGGAACCAACTAACAGTAAGCAGGTCTATAAGCCACATAATCAACAATACCATCGACTATAACACAAGTCAGAAAACATAATCACAACACTACCAAGAGCTAACATGTTTGGGAACCAACTAACAATAAGCAGGGCTACAAGCCACATGCAAGTATTAAAGATAAACAACAAAATTCACAAATGGGTCATTACTTCCCCAAAAGGTGTAGAACAGGGAAGGAGGCTTGATAGTATTTTTTTGTGAAGAAAAGCTAGCAAAGAAGCCTAATTATCTCAAATCGGGTAGGACCTCAAGGGCGGTAAAAGGATGTCTTAAGTCGGGTAGAATTACAAGGGCGGAAAACTAGACCGATATCAAACACAAGAGTCTTGGTTAACGATGTATGTTTCATTTAAAAATAACCTTGAAATTTTACTTTTCTGGATTAACACATTGCTACTATCTATTCCTTCAAATTAAAATAGAAAAGGTTTTAGAAACATGAGACGGGCATATGTCTTTCTGAGTGTGGTTGCAAGCCAATTGCAGGCTCAGTTAAGCCATGACCATTGTTATTAACTATTATTGCCATTTGAGTAGAATGAGTTATGTGTTTTCTGTCTTAGGGAGCATGTTTGAGCTTGGTCATCTTTTCAGAAGATTGATTAGTTAAAATGTCACACTACGTAATCTTACAGACATAGTTTGATGTTTTATTTGTCTTTCGACATAACATTATCCTATAATTATAACAAACAGGCTCCTTAGATCCAGGACGATTATAGGACATCTTACACCATCAACCAAGTATTGGCATGCATCATACCACAACATCCTAGTCACAGTCCCATCAAATCTACAACACCCTAGTCATATAGCGAAATGCTATGGGCAAGGCCTTGAACATGTCCCAAATTTAGGGGGGCCTAATTCTACGGAAATTAATAGCCCAATTTTAATATTCTTTTCTTACTATTGAGAATGATTTTATGGAGAAAATTAATTTTAGAGACTTAATTGAAGATTTTGTTTCAAAGAATTTTAGAACGATGGTACTTTTAAAGTAAAAGTTCGATAATAGTTTGGAGTTTTAAAGATTTTGGTACTTCATTTTATAGAAAAATAATTTTAATATGAAATATTTATAAAACATGTAATACATATATATTTTTTGGTTACTGTCTTTTATTAATTTTAAGGCCTAATTTTAAATTTAACACATGACCCCCAAATTATCAGGATCGACCGTCCCATTGAATGGAATAACTTCTCCATGTAGTCAATGTAGCTACCTTAGCCACTCTAATAAATAGGCTCATATGTGGAATAACTTGTCCATGTTGTGAATGAGTTTGTTAACCTCATCAACTTATTACTTATGTATGGTTACTAGTGATTTAGGCCTGTTTCTATGGTACGGTGTTAGCATGGGACCATATCAAAAAGGGTTTTTAATGTTGTTATTGAGACTCCAGGAATTAAGGAGACAATTGTGTAAAATGGAGGCAATTTGGGTTGAACTAAAAGACTTGAGGGGGTCGTTGTGCAACAGTATAACTACATTCACACTTGTGGACTATTGGATAGAATCGTGACCGTAAAATTTTAGTAGATGGAAAAATTCTAACTTATAATTAACTTAAGTCAATTGCACACGTGAGAGTCCACCTCTATTGTAATATAGGTGGTCTGCTTCGGGCTTTAAATTTCCGTTTTACCTACTTACCAAAAAGATAATGTTTTATTGTTGTAAAATGTAAACTACCTTTTATTTCAAGTTGGGTGGCCCTACTAAAAGTGTAAAATAATTTATGTTACAACTATTTAATGGAAAATACAATAATCATCATTCAAATTGAGCATGTTGGTTGGGGTCATAAACTTTAGTTATTGCATACTTTTGTAATTTGTTGGTCCTCCTATAAGGTTTTCATAAAATTTCTATAGTTAAATATAACAAAACACGTGTATTATTTTTCTAATAATTCTCTCTTCGTTTTAAGCAAAAAGTTCACTTTTCATTTTTAGAGGTCAACATGTGACTAAATTAAATTAAAATTTTACCTATTTTACTTATGTTTTAGGAAATAAAATTTCATTAAATAAAAGCTACTTTAAGAATAATATGGATTACAAATTTCATAATTTTGTAAAAATAACTAAATTATGTAAGTTATCGGTCAAACTTTAACTAAGTTGACCCAAAAAAATAAAAAGTTGACTATTTACCTTGAACGGTTGGAAAATATAATGCATATGTCAAATTATGATTAATCATTTGTATACTTTATACACCAAATCAAACATATAAAAAATATTCTTTCAAAAATTTGGCAACCCAAATCTGTGAGTTTCCAAAAGTGTCCAATTTTCCTTTTTGATCCGTTCCAAAAGTGTTCAGTTTCTAAACCTTCGTTTTTATGGAAACACTTTTAGCATTTTACCCTTAATTTGATTCTCATTTTAATTTACGAACCCACTATCATATGTCTATTCTTGAGAAACACACAGTATCATAATATTTATAATAAAATCAATTATTCTTTTTAATTTGTGTGTCGGTCAAACAGAACACTATTTTGGGAATAGAAGGGAGTACTTATAAGAAAGGTCAAAGATGAGGGGATTAAAGTGACATTCATCAATACTCTGGATATAACAAATAGTTCTTCGGCAAAATTACTTTCCCCCATCGTCGAGAGATGTTAAACGGGCTGGCCTAGCGATTTCGAGCTAGCTCTAGCAGGCTATGGCCCTAACGGGCCGCAGGTTAGACGGTCCAATTTTTTCTAGCCGCTATTATTGCGGACATAACCCTAACCCTAATGAGTTTCGGGCTAAACGGGCTACTACTGGGTCATAACAAAAAAATAAAAAAACATAATGGATGTTAATTTTATCTGTGTAAATATTCAGAAAAGTGGACAGTGATTGTTATTTACAAGTGACAACCCATAATTTATATAGGTTATTATGTTTTTCATAAGAAATATAAATTAGATATTTTTTACATTACTGTATTTAAATTTTAACATATTTTACCTCAAAATAAATATTAAAATAGCTCTACTTAGTAGTCCCCTCCAAGAGTTTCGTTTATATTTCAATATTTATTTACATGAACACAAAGAAACATATAGTACAAAGGATAAGTGTGTTTGATTTTGGATTAGAAAGTTGTGTGTTTAATTCTCATGATGGTTGTTTTATGTATGTCCTAATTTTTTATGCCTTAATTAATATTACACGGGTTGACGGGCTAGTCCTGAAACCTAGCGAGCCAGCTCTAATGTGTCGCGAGTTAAACGGTCCGGGCAAAAACACCCTAATTTTAAGGGTGAATTACAGGCCGGTCCATTTTTAAACATTTGTAATCGCTCCAGTCCACTCATCTTTTTTAAAAATCGAAAAAAGGTATTTTTGGGGCGAAAAGACGATTATGCCATTAATGAAAGAAAAATATGCGCGCTTCAGTAACCCAAGGCATCGCGATGCACCACTTTGGCATCGCGATGCACCAAATTGGGGCATCGCGATGCAACAATTGGGGCATCGCGATGCAACAATTGGTGCATCGCGATCATCGCAGCGCGCTTTAGGGAACCAAAGCATCGTGATGAGCAACCAAGGCATCGCGATGCACTACTTTTGCATCGCAATGCACCAAATTGGGGCATCGCGATCATCGCAGCGCGCTTTAGGGAACCAAAGCATCGTGATGAGCAACCAAGGTATCGCGATGCACTACTTTGGCATCGCGATACACCACTTTTGCAAATTGGGAAATCGCGATGCAACAATTGGTGCATCGCGATCATCGCAGCGCGCTTTAGGGAACTTAGGGACGCTGTCCCCTCGACCCTGCCACCTGACCGGGCGTCGAACCCGTTGCGTTGCCCAGCACACTGCGATTGGCGAATTAAATCAGTCCAAGAACATCTTCCTCTGTTTTCGGACAGCACATTGTCAAGCTTGATTTGAAACTCAAAAATAGTATTTTTTAGTAGAAAAATTGTGCGCAAATATAATACTAAGTTAGGATGATAATATGAGATTGATTTTAAACAAATTCGAAGCTTAAAACAGAGATTTAAGTGGCCAAAACAGCTCAAGAACAAAGAAAAATGGGGTGAACTCAAAAAATTTGAATTTGATCAAATTCGTGTTTTATGCATGAAAATTGATACCCAAACATGAGAAAAGACTATATTAACAACATGAAATCATTTATACATCAATTTGAATCTCAAATCTGAAGCAACGATGTTGTTGAGGGTATTTTAAGAAGAAAATTTTCAAAATGCCTTTTAGCGATTAAAAAAAAAAGGTGTATTGGAGAGAAAAAAAGTTTGGAAAACCGAAGCAATTTCTCCTAATTTTAAACAAAGGAAAAAAAAAAAAAAAAAACCTAACCCTGTTTTTAACATCTCTGCCCATAGACCGTAGAGTTGGACTCGACAGTACCAAAAATTGCAAAAATGGTGCGGAGAAATAGCGACGAAGATGAAGACGAGACCTTCTACTACCGCTATTCATCCGCCCCACAACCACCGCCCTCCTCCGCTCCCAAACCCTCCGGCACCGGGAGCGGAAGCGGAGGCCTAGCTCCATCGAAATCAACTGTCTACGTCAGTAACCTAGACTTCAACCTAACAAACTCCGACCTCCACACCATCTTCTCCACCTTCGGTAAAGTCGCCAAAGTCACAATCCTCAAAGATCGCGTCACTCGCCAGAGCCGCGGCGTCGCCTTCGTCCTCTTCATCTCTCGCGACGACGCCGTCAAGGCCATGAACGGAATCAACGAAAAAGTCCTCAACGGCCGAACCCTAACCGCCTCGATCGCCGCCGATAACGGCCGCGCAAAGGAGTTTATACGGCGGAGGGTGTACACGGACAAGAGTAGGTGTTATGAGTGTGGAGAAGGGGGGCATTTGTCGTACGAGTGTCCGAAGAATCAGTTAGGGCCACGGGAACGGCCGCAGCCGTCGAAGCGAGGACGAAGGGAGTGGGGTGGGGGTGGTGGTGGTGGTGGTGGCAGTAGGCCCAGGAGTGGTGCGGAGGAGGACTGGGAAGGTGAGGAGGATGATGGAGTGGGTGGGGAGGGATTTGAGGATGATAATTGGGCGTCTGTGGTAGATACAGATGCTGATGAGAGGTTGCTGAGGTCGGAAAAAGAGAAGAAAGGTGGAACGAGAGAGACAAAGACGAAGAAGAAGAAGAAAGCAGGCTATTTTAGTGATGAGAGTGATGAAGATGAGTGATTCAAATCGGGTCAATCTAGGTATAAATTCTCTGCTTATGTATGAATTTGAACTTGTAAATGCTATTTTATATCTCCATGACGTGCTTGCATTGCAAATTTGTCATTTATTTTGAGATTTACATAAGTGGGAGTTTTAGAACACTATAATGAAGGTTGATGCGATCAATCAGAAACTTATTCATGGGTTCAAATGATCAAGGGATAGAACTATTGGTGCGTGAAGTGGATCTTTTATCGTTTGGTTTTTAAGGTGAATGTTTGGGGCTTGCAGTTTCAATTGTTCTGGATGTAATTGAAGGGGACTATTATTTTAGGATTAGGGTGTGACTTTGTCTCTGGTTTTAGTAATGCTGCATGTCAAGGCAAATAGGTTTTGTTCTGTAAGTTGAAGCTGTGTTATGCCTAGTGTGATTCTTGACAACTTGTTTGTAATTTAATTTCTTTGCTATATTGAATCATACGGCAAGTCCAGAACTTTGCTCAACTGCTTCAGAAGAGGGTATTGGAGTTTGGTACTGTATTGGTTTAACATTCTACAATGGAGGTCAATATGAAAGCCAAAAGAACGTGGTGTGTTTTGACTTGGTAATGTCCCGTTTATTTGCCATCAGTTTTGATTTGAGTTGTACTAATTGTTAGTAGAGGAGATATTTAGAAGTAAACGGTAACGTTTCCCCATGTTAACTGGAGCATTCTGTTCGAAGCTACAAAAACCTCTTCAGCTGCTGGGTAAGGTTGTGCAAGTTACTCCTATCCTAGCCCCCAACAATCAGGTGGATCATGCAGCGGGTGGGCGTTGTATTATCGGGAGTTTGTTGGGCATTTGGGGATTGGTGTGCGGGAGGGGAAATAGTACCCAGATCTCATAACTGTAGATAGTGGGAAATTGGTGAATGGAATTGTAGAACAAAACCTTCAGCTTTGATCATGACACTACTTCAAATCAAGGGGCAACACTTGGCAATCTACTTGGTTGAGGAGATGATACCATAGCTTTTGAAATATTTGATTAACAACTGTGCAATGTTCAATATATTTGGGCCAAGAAACTCTATCAGTTCTATGTATTGCATATACTTCACCGGTAGTTATCCTCCTTTCGTGGGTTGTATCTAGTTTGAGGAAAACTTGGCTGGTTCTTGTCCTCTCAGGCAAGTAGGCCTGAATAGTTTGTGGGCTGTACGCATTTCTCATGAAAATGTTGTTGAACATTCACTCGAAATGTGAAGTTGACTCTAATGTTCAAGGTAATATGCTAGTGCTTAGAAGTTGGAAGCCATTTGTTGTCTTCTTTTCACAATTATTTTTATCACTTGCCATTAAGTGTTAAAAACTGGGTGGCACCTAAAAGGATAATAAGATGACGATTTATCTAGGATGCAAATGGAGACATTATACTTTATGGTGGTGTTCTATTACTACGTATAGTTGAGGAAGTTTCTTAATTTGTATCTGCAATTATGTCTTTATTGACCAAAGATTTGAAATCCAAGCTTGGAACTCTAAAATTTACTCCCTCCGTCCCGGATAAATGTTCCTACTTTCTATTTTGGGATGTCCCTATTAATGTTCCTAAAGACTTTTGATCTACTTATTCTTTACCATTCTTCCTAATATACCCTTAAAGCTTCATTTAATATAATACATCCCAAACAAACTCAATTATTTAAAGTAGTTGAACTCAATTAATATTCATGGGTATTATGGTCAGAACACATTTTACAACACATCATTAATTATGTTTCTTAATTCCTGTGTTTTATCCACTAGAAACATTTATCCGGGACGGAGGGAGTAAAATTTAAGCAGCATGTGCCACATTGCAAGTGGTGAAAGTGGTCTATTTCTATTCCTCCTTGTTTTGAATCTTTATGTAAACAGAATATCCTGTATGTTTGTTCATTCCTAGTCCTTTTACGTATATTTGGATTGCTGATAGTGCTTGCCTATTATCTTCTTTACTCCTGAACAGCCAGGATTTTTCTTAATATTCTGATTTTTAATTGTTGAATTCAGGTGCAAGATCTAGGAACACTGGTGATCTAGTTGGATGATTATGATAAAGATTTGATTTGCCTCCTCAGATGAGAAGAAGGCTTGAGTGCATTGATTCTGAGATGGACAACACAAGCAAGACACATGTAGAGCATTGTACAAATATTGTTGATGTAAGATCTGAGGACGAGTTAAGGAGGTGGTGATATCTCCCTATCTTTTATATTCGTACTGTACCTCGGTGGATACTTGGTCCACCTTCTATTTAGTCATCCAACTTTACTCTGTCTCCCTACTTTCATTTTTATCTGTGGATTAAATTGATTTTGCACTTAGGGATAAGCAATTATCTAATGAGATAAAGGTGTTGGCAGAATTAAGAACAAGCATGTATAAATGGCGTCCCTTTAAGAGGTGCCAGCTCTATAGTTGCTTCTGCATTTTCATCTCCACGAGTTGATGATGGGAATTTCCATTTCGTCTGCTGTCTGTCCTATTAATTCTTTGTGAATTCTGCCAGTTTAGTTGTCCTTTGGTTAAGCTTCCTCTCTTTTCGTAAGCATCAGCAATCTCTGCAGAATGTTCTGTATCTAGATGTCATAATTGTTCATATTTGAACGTTCATACTAAAGATCATGGGCCTACCTGCATCAGCAAAATGCCTTGCATTTCCAATTTAGAGTGATTAGTGATGAGTTGAGTTATATATCCTTTTAATCCTCTTTAGCCTAGTTGTTGTGATTGAACTTAGAGGCTCCCTATTTGATCTCTTTCTCGTTGACATTTGATCTTCTCTAGATAAAGTTTCATCGACTGACCATGTCCACTTCTCTTGGTGGGCATTCCTTAGACTTTGCTGTTCCTTGGTGATGACGAGTGCAAGCTGCATCTACTTCAAACAAAATTCACCAGCGTTGCGGTTTCACTCATACTTTTTCTTTTTGGGTCCATCACTCCTACTTTTTCTTTTTGGGTCCACCCCAAATTTGTTGTTCCGCTTTATGGTTGACTACTTCCATGTAAGTTATCACCTGATGCAAGGATTCTTGCCATTGGGCCTTTTAGTTGTGGGATTGGCAGATCCTTTATATGTCTTAAATTCAATATACGGAAAATGGTTAATGTCCAGCACTTAAAAACTGTAAGCGGCTAGTGCTGCTGTAACTTCCGACTCGAGTAAAGGATGTCTAGTGTAGCTTTGCCCATCTTGAATGTTCTTTAGGTCATCGTGTAACTATGCTGTCTGCCAACTACTTTAAACTGATTAACGAGGACTTATTTCGTGTGGCCCGTTTGTTTGGTCTTTTTTGATAAGTTTATCTAATTATCTATATGTTGCTTTCAGATTCACAAATGAAGCGAGTATGAATGAAGTTACTGGCACTGCCAATGAAGTTTTAGTTTTCAGATCAAGTCTTGTAGTATCTGTAAAAGAGACTACCTTTAGTTGAAGTCTATTATAATTACGTGACAATGTGTTATATACTTATATATTAATGAACGAGATTTTGTATATGCTTTAATGGAAAATTGTCAAGGATTTAATTTAAATGAATTTCTGTAATATTTATTTTTATTTAATAATTCTATGTTAATGAACTTAAATGGGTGCCCATGGGCGGCCAAGCCATTTATTCCCATGTTGTCAATTGCCAAGCCACTTACCCGCGGTGGCGGATTCACAAATTTTTTTTTAGTGGGGTCAAAATTTCCCAAATAAAAAGCCTTAATTTCGGATAAAATAAAGAGGGAAGAGAATGAGTGGTTGTTATCGAAATTTACGAAAATTGGGAGATTTTTGAGTGGAGGAAGAATTGATTTAACTGAAGAAGGCAGCCTTGTTGTCGTTCATGTCGTATCCACCAACAGCAACCCAGCTCCTTCAGTCCTTCGGCCTTTGCTGTTGACGAGAGACTGAGACTCTGTCATCTCCTCTTCGCACTTCGTAGAATCGCAGCTTCGCAAATTGCAATCGCCTTCACTCCTTCCTAGCTATCTTCTTTTTTTTTTTTTGCTGCACCTGCTTCCACCCTTCCAACCATGCGGTGTCTCAAGGAGATGAAACAAAAATTCAGTGGGGTCACTAAGTAAAATGACGTTTTATTGGATAAAAAAATTTTCTTTTCAGTGAGATCACCAAGTAAAATGACATTTTATTGGATAAAAAAAATTTTCTTTTCAGTGGGGTCACGTGCCCCAAACCTTGAAAGGTGCGTCCGCCCCTACTTATCCGTACATTTGAGCCCGCAACCTACACTAGACCCCCCATACCTGCTAGTCCACCCGTTTGACACCTTCAATTTAAAGTTTCCTTTTGGTTAAAAATTTACGATTTGAAACTGGAAGCTCCCGTAGTCTCTTTCCTTGCAGCTTAGTCCGTCTAATGGAAACATTTCTAGCCACATGGAAGGAGAGCAAGGGAGCACGACATTGATTACAGTTTATGTACCTTTCCTCTTTCAATACCACTATTTTCATATCACTTTTCTACGAAGGCACTCCACGTACAGGAAGCATCATGTGCAAGTAAAACAAATCATCTCGTGGATCGCCTTTGTTAGAAATTAGAGTAATTGGAGTGGGAATAGCGTTGCCCTTCCCCCTCCTCCTATTCATTAGAATAGAGCCCTACAAAGGGATGAACGTGAACACAAAGAAAGCCTTCCCAAGGACAACAGCAAGACAGAATACGGATTAAATGGAACACTGAGCAAAGCCTCCCAACGACCGCGAAGAGATCAAACATCAAATAACAGAAAGTTCCCAGAAGGATCGAAAACTTGGGGATGACAACCACACTATTATTTTGTGCAATTTGGATTCCCCTCCCACAATGTAATGTCCTCGTATCACCTGAAAACGTTAATATGTACAGACAATTTTACATATGAAAAAGATTATGCATACAGTAGTTACAAAAGAGAGTATGAATTGTACGATATGAGAAGAGGTGATATGAGATCCATTAGGAAGTTTTTAAAGTAACCGAACCACATGATTAAAAGCACTAATGATTTCTAAATCTCCAATTCCAAACGAGCAATCTGTGTGCTGATCTCTAGCCTGATTGTCTCGAAGACTACATCCAAAGCAAACAAACTTTGAATGAGCAAGCATACAGGCAGAATCTCGTATAAAAAATGAAAATTGTGAGCAATGTTTACGTTGCAGCACAAACATGAGAACCTACCATCATTTCATGGTCTCCCATTATCTCTTCAATCAACTCTGCTACTGGCTTATCAGCACTATTGGGAACAAGAGCTGCAAATACAGCAGGTTCTAATCCTGCTCTCAATAAAGTTGGAAAAGTAAAGAACAAAGATTTGGTCAAAGGACACTTGCATCAAATATCACATAATCACCGATAAGAAACATAAAAGTCTTCTTTTTGTTCTTTGATTCTTTTTCATATTATTTTGTTTTGTCAAGGTGGGGCAAGTTTATCCTTCCCAAGGAAGGAAGTTAGGTTTCCACATATTGCAATTTCAAAGTATTCAAGGAGAAATGTATGATGGGATACTACCAAGATTTATTATTACCAGATTCTGGAAAGGCATCAATGAACATCATCGTCTCCTCTCCCGTGAGACCAGACAAAATGCAAATTCGTGGCACTGACTTCGCAATCTACCAAACAAATGATCTGAACTACATCAGATAAACGAAAATATCTCTTGCTTTTCTTTCTTTCCTTCTTTGTTCACCCTAGTCAACAAGAAAAGAGAGATCCAAAGGATTCAAAAGTCGTAGTGCAACAAAGATGCATACACTACTAACTATAGCAGTGAACGCATTGTTCAAAATCAACATATTATTTGAACATTTAGCATATACTAGACAGTGCAATCCTAAAAACACAAGTAATCGACACAAGGGTCTCATCTTTAGAATTAGCATCTCCTTGATAGAAGCATAATACCCTGAGAAACAACCTTCAAGTATGGCAGTTCAAGTAAAAGGAGCTGTTAGACAAGTATCTCCTGCTCAGGAAGCAGAATTTCCGTACACGGGTAATGGAGAAGTGACAGACTTTCCTAGAATGGAAGGTAGAAGAAACAAATAAGGCATCTCGAATTAAGAAACACAACCTTTGCAGCTTCCAAATTGGGTTGTTTTGTATTCATTGCTTCCCAGAGCGACCAACTAATCATGTCTTCAGTACAAAAGATAATCTGCAAAGAAATATTGAATACAGAACTGATAATGTAAGTGCTTGTTTGGAGCTACGTTTTGGACAAAAACGCCGTTCAAAACGCAGCGTTCTTCCTTCAAGTGTGTTGCAGTGCCGCGGTATAATAATCAGCGTTTCTTAAATGCACCTCCGTTTTGGAATGCTACATTTTGTAGCTTTTTACTCAAAACGCAGGTGGCGTCAATCCTTGGACCAAAATTGCCCTCTTTTATTAGAAACAGAAAAAAGAAAAGGAAGATGATTAGACCACTGCTTGCAATCTCCCACAGTATCTAAACATAAAAATCTTCAAACAAAAGTTGAGTAGTTGGACAGAAAGAGAAACATTAGAAGAATTTTTCAAATAAACAAAAGATTTGAAGAAATTTGAAGCCCTAATATCTAACACAAAATCCCAAATCTGATTTTTAAAGAGAGGGAAATTGATTCAAAAGAATTAACAAATTTGAGGTAAGGTTAGAGATTCGAATAATAATACCTTATATTAGTTGAATGAGTGATGAAATCTTATGATTTAGCAAGTGGGAGGGTGTAAGCCGGGTTGAATTGGGGAGGCTCCAAACTGGGTTAATAAAAGAGTAGACAAGAGAGGGTATGAAAGAGATAAGATTGTCTGGTGTCTCTTGTGAGAGAGAGAAGGGGTGAGAGGGGCCACTATCCATAGAGATAAAGGTAAAGGTGAGGATTTATGAGATATTGAGTGTATACGTATTATTATTATTATTACTCCATTATGCGTAATATGTATACATGTTGTATTAAACTTAATTAAATGTTTATAAAGGGGTAAACTTGTCATTCTTGACAAATACTCAGATTATAATTAATTTTTTAAAATACTGCACCAAACACATTTATAAGAAAACACTTGCGTTTCAAAAACGTTGTACCAAACGGGCTCTGAGAAACTACCAATTTCAAAAGAATTTTCATAATTTTTTGATCAAGGTAGTTTTCGAGTTCTTGATAAAAGTATACTCCCTCCCTCCCTCTGTCTCAATGTGAGTTTCTTTTTTAGTTTTTTTCAAAAATTAAAGAAGTTGAGGTCAATAAAGTAGTGCATATACATGAATACCCTTAGTGTCTAAACTATAAGTTTGCAATTGCACATTGGGACATAATAGAGGACAAAGGTGAATGTAGTAACTTCATAGATAAAGGGACTTGGGACAACTCTTTTCAAAATGGGACACTCATTTTGGGATTGAGGGAGTGCTAAATTTACTTGGATGGAAGCGTTAAGAAATAAAAAAATTGCCAAAATGATGGTGAAAAGAAAGTCACTTCTAAAATCGCACATGATGCTTCATCCTGTTCAGAGCATACGAGTCTTTCTTATCTTATATATATTCGTCCATTATTTATCCTCTTTCATATCTCATTTTCGTTTAAACAACATACAGGTCACAGGTCACCAATAAAAAGTGAAAATAATTTAAGCTTGTACATACTTCTTCAGGTTTTAAATATGGCGCTGCTTGAAATCTTCAAATCATGTTCAGTTAAGAATAATAAAACTTCAGAAGGTTGCTCTAAGAAGGACAGGTGTCTTTATGGGATGTGCTCACCAATCATAAACTTCTTTACGTCTTCAGTACCCCATTGTCCTTAAATAGCTACAAAAACAGGAAGGGAGGAATGCCCGAGCAACAGAAAATATAAATATGAGCATTTACCTCTAAGAATTCACCTCCCATCTCCTTTAGGAGCTGTTGTATCTGCAAACAGACAAACACACTAACAATTACGGTGGTTATGGAACCATTTCTCCTAGTATGAACTTTGTTAGTGATTTCTAGACAATCTTAATCATTTGCTATCTTTCAACTCCATTTCCTTGACCAGGGTAAAGGTCATCTAAAGCCATCATTGTTCCCTCAATTGTCTTTCGGACAATATATCAAGTAAACCACGAATGCAAGTGTATACTCTGTCTTAGTGGTGCGACAATAATAAAATATGGATTTATTGATACAGTAATAAGATTGGGAGCATATCCTTAGGCACCACCCCATATGATGGACTGTCATTCACAACAGTTATTAAATGGTACTTCAGGATGCAAGCTCAAATGTCTACACAAAAAGACCTTGTTGGGTGCCACATAAATCATGAAATCAGTCAAGCCAAGTAACAGAAGAATGTGCTTGAACAATGTATGCAAGCATAAAAAACAAGTTGGGCAGCCATCTCCATGCAAAAACAGATAATCTCAAGCAACTAAGGGAGGACTAATTTGACCAGAGCACCAAACTTGTCCACCTCCCCAGGAGAAAGAAATGAATAGGGGAAGGAGAAAAAGCAGTATGATGGGGAAAAAAAAGGGAGCTTTTGGAGTATTTATCTGAAGCAAAACATCTTCCAGAAAATATTTCATATGGATGTATTGAAATGGTTCCTTTTTCTAAGCAAGTAATTTACATTGATGGTTGACCAGTCAATCCATGTCAAAGGATCTCAATGTCTTTTTTTTGGCCCCTTTACTGGAAATGTAATATGATTTCCAGAAATCAACTTATGCCCATATATATGGAGCATATGACTGTTTTAATTTAACTTACCATTAAAAATAAATAAGAAACTAATTGAATAATAATGATATCAGTCATATCACTGTTGATTGACAAGGAAGCACAGGCTACTTGTGCAACTGAAGCATATCATCAACAACAGTGTCTCGTCTCAGCAAAGACAAGCGAGAAAACAAACAATAACCATTTTACTTTAGAATTCTAGATTACAAATCTAACGATCTATGATAAATGGGTAATGGCATAAAGCACAAGAATTTACCTTCACAAACTCCCTACTTCAAAGCCCAACAACAATATAGCCTGCAGAAAAAAGATATGCATACCAGATATTATTTGATTGAAATATCATACTACATTCTTCAATCCAAAATTATATCCTTCCAGGGTTAGACGAAGTTAAAAAGATGGTTTATGTATCATTTTCATTTCGGTCAGAATTGCGTAGAATCATGAAACTTTAGAGATTCCACATCGTTGGTTTAACTTCACACATTGCCAAGGAAGAGTTTTTGTAACATATCACATATGTAATAGATAATTCATCCGTTTCTGAAGTATTAGAGAAAATCAAGCATAAATCCAATGGGACTTCTAGCAAAACTTGGTGTGCCTATACGGTAGCAACAAAAGTCGGTTTGCTTCGAACACATATAAGTATACTACATTCTGGCTTACATATTTTTCTGATCTAAACAAAGTCTTTTAAACTTAAAACTTGAAAATATCATTCACCTTAGAGCCAGGGAATTCCAAGTAATGTAGTAAAGGAAAAGACAAAAAAACATTGCAGAGATTGGTAAAGAACTAACCAGAACTTACAGGTGGACCATATGTAGGGTCATCAGGATTCAGGGGAACAAACTTTGAATCTTCAATTAAATCAGTAGGAGCTCCTATAATGTGAAGACAGGGTGGATAATTTATGCAACTAGCATTACGGAAATAGTTATAATTGGTGTTCCACAGACAATCAAATGTAAAAGAAACAACAAATATACTCCTGTTTATCCCAAAAAAGAAAAAGAGTAACATTCAACAAATCAAACTTCTTAATATCGTATTTTTGTTTCTCTATATTTTCTTGAGCTGCACTAAAGTTAAATATTGTTTTTGCATTACACGTTAGATGAATATCATATCTTCGAAAAGAAAGAAAAAATGAAAAGAATATAAAGATTTGAAGCTTAAATTTAAGAAATGTGACTCTATTTTTGGGACAAACCAAAATGAAAAGAGTGACTAAATACTCCTAGTAGAAAATAACTCCCAATGAAAAGAGAAACGGCTTCTGACTGAATGAAAAGACTTATTCTTAGTTAGCTTGGTCTTAAACAACGCCAATTCAACGGGCATAACAACAATGAAGCTCACACACAATGGTAAAATGTCTCATTGATATTACAAGATAGCATTATATATGTCAGTCACACTACCATATATACTATCTCCATCCCAAAAAAAAAAAGGCCCACTTGAATTTGTTTTGGTCTATTTAAAAATATGAGAATTGCTATTTACACCCATAGAATTGCTCATTACACCCCCCAACAAAAATTACAAAAATGCCATTATAAATTTAGACCTAAATATCCTTTTTTTTTTTTCATTTTTTAAAGTTGTTCGGCACCCTTACCGAGCATCACTATGGGTGTTCGGCACCCCTACCGAACACCCATAGTAATGTTAGGTAGGGGTGCCAAACACCCATAGTGATGTTCGGTAGGGGGTGCCGAACATCTATAGTGATGTTCGGTAGGGGTGCCAAACACCACTATGGGTGTTCAGTAACCCAGTGCCAAACAAACTGTTTAAAAAAAAAAAAAAAAAAGGCGGGAAGGGAGGAGGAAGGAGGCACTGTGTTGGGGGAGGAAGGAGCCGTGTTGGGGGGGAGGAAGGAGGCGATGTGTGGTGGGGGGAAGGGAGGAGGAAGGGGGTGGGTGTCTTAGTATTTTGTGAAAAATATTCTTAAGGGTATAATAGGAAATTAGGGTGGGGTGTACTTAGCTTTTTGAGGGGTTGAAAATATTAGGTAGGAGTGTACTTAGTAATTGATGTACTCAACAATTTTATGGATGTAAATAGCAATTCTCTAAAAATATACTTATCCTTAGAAAATTTTAAAATTTTATATTAATAATATACTTAATATTGCATCAATGATTGAAATTTTATTACCTTAGACATAAAAAGTGTATGTTATTGTCTTAGGTTACTTTATAATAAAAAAATGAGACTAATTTTATTTTATTTTTTGAGAGGGAGTAGTTTTTTTATTCACCTTCAATTATAACCTCTCTTTGGATAAATCTCCAAGCAGAATGAAATGGCAATTTTAAGAATTCAGCAGGATTTGGGGCCTAGTCTAGGAGTTATTATTTGAAGAACTATGAAAACCACACACACACACACACACACATATATATATATATATATATATATATATATATATATAAATTGAAAATGACTGGTGATTGGTTGGTTGGGGAGAAAGGAAGCATACCTTGAGAAGTTGATCTGGGGAGGTGATTTTGCTTCAATGAAAGAGTAATTTGAGGTGATGAAAAGGTTGAAACTCGTGATACTGTAAATGGGTTTGACACAAATTGAGATTTTGGGGAGAATGCACAATGAAAGCTCTGAAGAGTTGGGAGTGTAGAAGCCATGATGACAGGTTTCTCGCTGTTTCTCTCTCTTCTTTATCCTTTGTGTGTGTGTGTGTGTGTGTGTGTGTGCGTGTGTATGTTTGGGGGGCGGGGCGGGGGTGGAATGTTTCAATCACTCCCTTCCATGTCCACTTTTACTTTTAAAGTTTGAACTATAATTTGGATAGATTTATTTTAATTAGTCCCATCTAAAGAGTTTACTTTGATTTTTTTTGTCAAATTAGTTAAAGTTTGAACGATAATTTACATATATTTATTTATTTTCATAAAATTATGAAAGTTGTAATCTATTATATTGTTAATATAGTATTAATTAATAAAATTTTATTTTCTAAAACATAAATAAAGTATATAAAATTTTTATTTGATTTAATCATATTTTAAATTTTAAAAAAGAAAAATAGATTCTTTGTTTGAAAAGGTATAGACGCATGATATTAATAAAAAAATTATAAATTTTATTTATGATAACATAATTTTTTTATTACTGTTTTGGCTTTTAACATATCCTAAGTTAGTAAAATCTTTTTATTTATTTATAATTTTTTGTAATTACTATTTTGGTTAGTTAAGTTCATTATTTTTAAAGTAATTGACATAATTTTTTATAGGATATTAGTAATTTAAAATAAATAAAAACATAATACAAATAGAGAATGTCTTTCCATTTACGTCATTTACCGTTAGTTTCCTTTTATTTTTTAACATTAATCAGTTATGGTATATACTAATTTTTATTTTTTTTATAACTAATTATAAAAAATTGTCATGTCTTAAAGAATGTTTTAAAAGGAGTTTTGAATTGGATTATATAATAGCATTAGAGATGCTATGATATGGGTGTGATGCACGAGTCATATACCAACAGTTGGAGAAATGGTGTGATGTACTATATTATACTCCCTCAGTTTCAGGCAAAGAATCCACTATATTATTTTGAAATGTTTCACTTAAAAAACTCACTTTTAATAAATTATACTTACAATCTTTATGATCTTTCATCTTTACCCTTTACTAGTCTTCTAATCATCTTGTTGTCCTCAAAATTTTTGTAATTATGACTAATTTTAATAACACTAATATATCACTTAATAATTAAATTTTTCAACCGTAAACTATTTGAGTGAAAAGGAGAGAGTATCCCTAAAACTATTTGAGTGGAAAGGAGAGAGTATCCCTAAATTTAAGAGCTCTGTTTTATTCTTGTGGTCTTAACCAATTATAGGGTTAACAGTGGGTTCGGATAATAAAACTGATAACATATGGATTGCTAGTGTGAAGGGGATTAAAATTTGTATGCGCTGGATTTTCATGCATACACTATAGCTGGGTTAGTTCTAGGGGTTCTTCCAGCAAAGGGGGGGCATTATGGAATACAATTTCAAGATTCATAAATTGCATTTGCCCAATGTACAGGTGAGTGAATTCCCACTAATTCCTATGTTTTCCATGTTCAATTTCATCTCTAGTTCAAGAACTTTTCCCCAATTTAATTAGGACTTGTATTAGAACATCTTTGCATACCCATCAATAAACTGCATTCTCTCTCATCATCATCATCACTAGCTCCAGTTTCTCTCTCTGAAAATTCTTCAAATAAGCACTCATTTGAGGTCTCTTACCTCACAGTTGGGTTGTCTCCAGAATTAGCTATTTCAAAAGCCAAGACTCTGAAATCCAAGAATCTAAAATTCAACACCCCAGAGAAACCAGACAATGTGCTGGCCTTTCTCAAGAAACAAGGATTCACCAAAACCCAGATTTCAAGAGTAGTTGAGAAATACCCACGTATCATCCGCTGTAATCCTCAAAAGTCTGTTTTGCCCAGGCTTGGTTTTTTTTAGCTCCATTGGCCTTTCAACAACTGAAATCACTAGTGTTATAACTGGAGCACCACCTATCCTGAAAACGAGTTTGAAGAGGATAATCCTGTCGTATAATCTTATACGTAATTTGGTTGGGTCGGACGATAAAGCTGTCAAGGTGATCAAACGATATCCAATAGTTTTGACTCGTGACCCTGAAGTAGATAATATTCAAATTTTGCAAGAAGTAGGCGTGCCCGGAGCGAATATTGTAGTAATCATGACACGCCTACATTGGGGTTTCATGCCTACCGGTGATACTTGTAGGATGATGGTGGAGAAAGTCAAGGAAATGGGATTTGACCCTTCTCGTATGATGTTTATTTATGCAATTTGGGTGATGGGGTGTATGAGCAAATCCACTTGGGAACGTAAAGTGCAGGCTTTTAAGAAATATGGTTGGTCTGATCGTGAGATTTGGCTGGCATTTCAGAAAAATCGAAAGTTTATTACGGCGTCTGAGGATAAAATTGTGGAAATAATGGATTTTCTTGTTAACAAAATGGGCGCGGAGGCGGTGACTATTGCTAATCGCCCAGGAATCATTTACATGAGCTTCGAGAAGAGGATTGTTCCGAGGTGTTTAGTTTATCAAGTCTTGTTGGAGAAAGGATTGTTCAAGAGTAAACGGTAACCAGGAATAAATTATATGTTGTCCTTATCAGAAAATCTGTTTCTCAGCAGGGTTATAAAGCCTTATGAGAATGAAGTGCCTGAACTCTTGAATTTATATCAGGAAATGTTGGATATGTCAAAGTGACTTGCAATTTGATTTGATTTGATTTACAATAAGACTGTTCTTATGCTGCTCCTCTTTAAACAACTTCAACCAAACTACGGTTCCAGATTGCAACCACTTGATCATTAACCAGTTTCAGAAAGTTCGGTATTCCTTATTGTTACTGAGAAGCTAACAGAGTAGCAAATTGGGCTTGCTAAAGCTGCAGTGGAAACGCCTCTTTTAGATTTGTACATATAGTGACCCTCCTTTATAATTGGTGTCTCGGTGGTTCTCGCTCCTCACTAGAAAGCTTCTTGAAGGAAGATGAGGTTGTTCATGGTGGTAATACCGTGAGTAGGAGGTAAAAGACCTGGGCAATAAATCACAATGACTGCTACTAACAGAGACACAAACTGACTCAACAAGAAAGAAAAATAAATCGTAAGATAATGGAAGGATTGAAAGAAAATAAACCAACTCCTTTTTTATCTCCCTAGCAGGTCATTATTTCCTACTATATATACACCATATACATTAACCAAGAAGGAATGAATCTAATCTAGTCAAACTACATGTGGGAGAAATCAAAAAGACAAGATACATTGTTTCTGCTACAAAATAATTTACGTGTTTTCCCCCCCCCCCCCCCACCGCAAGCCAAGCGGAACAACGTGGAGATGTAGCTTGTCCGAAAGCAAGGAAAGGCGAGGCTGTGCAAGGCCTTTGGTAAAAATATCTGCAATTTGATCACGAGTAGAAACATAGGCCAGGCGGAGAAAACCCCATTGTTGAAGTTCACGGACAAAGTGGTAATCAATTTCAACGTGTCGAGTACGAGCATGGAAGACCGGATTACGCGACATATGCAAAGCTGACATGTTATCACAATGCAGGACTGGTGGGTTCAGGAAAAGACCAAGCTCGCGGTATAGAAATGAAAACTAGCGAAGTTCAGCAGCTGTGGTCGCAAGAGCACGATACTCAACCTCAGTACTCGAGCGAGAAACCGTAGATTGCTTCTTGGCAGTCCAAGCAACCAGATTTGGACCAATGAAGATACAAGCCCCCGTTGTAGAGCGACGATTATCGGGGTCACCAGCCCAATCGGCATCCGAGAATGCTCATAAGGAAGTATCAGGCGACATATGGAAAGACAAAGCAAGAGTAATAGTGCCCTTTATGAAGCAAAAAATCCTTTTTGACAGCCTGTAAGTGGAGAGACCGAGGGGCATGCATATACTGACAAACCTGATTAACGGCAAACGCAATGTCGGGACGAGTAAGAGTCAAGTATTGAAGGCCTCCCACCATGCTGCGATAAGTGGTAACGTCAGACAAGGGATCACCGAGAGTAGAAGATAGATGAGAGCCTGGAAGCAGTGGAGTTGAAACAGGTTTGCATGTATCCATCTGAAATTTGCAAAGAAGATCGGAGGCATATCGAGATTGGCTAAGAGTGAGAACTATTGGATCACGGGAAGCTTCGATGCCTAGAAAGTAGCTGAGTGATCCCAATCGGCGACTATCAAAAGTCTCACATATCTGATCAATAACACTGGCTATTTCACTGGATGAACTGCCGGTGACGATAATGTCATCCGCATACACTAGGATGACCACCACAGAAGAAGAGGAGTGCCGGATGAACATAGAGCTGTCTGCTTTGCTATTGAAAAAACCCAAGGAAATAAGAAATTCATGGAGCCGTTGAAACCATGCTCTGGGCGACTGCTTCAACCTATAAATTGCTCGATGTAATTTGCAAACATAATTTGGTCGAGATGGATCACTAAACCCCGGCGGCTGAGACATATATACCTCTTCACTTAGAAAAGCATTTCTGACATCTAGTTGCTCAATTTTCCAGTGTCTCGATAGCTATAGAGAAAACTGTTTTTTTTGTTGTTGGTTGCGATGGCTTTTGAAACCATCACTTAATCTCCTTTTTCGCGATTGTTTTTTCCATCACTTTTCTACAATCGCCTTATGTTTATGCGATTGTTTTACAATCGCTAGTACCATCGCCTTTGACTATTTTGAGAGGAGCAGGAAAATGAAAATATGCTAGCGGAAAATAGTAAAATAATGTAATGATTTTTGTGAATAAGTGATTGCATTTGTAGTCGCAAATTTAGCTAAATTCGAGCGATGGTTTTGCCATCGCTTCATAAATTAGAAAAAAAAAATTATAAAAGAAATTATAAAAGGCCAAAAATCACGAAGCCTAAACATCGCACTCGGCCAATCTCATTTGTCTTTCCAGAACTTTTCCTTCCTCCTTTGCGTCAGACTCTCTCTCAGAGAACCAAGCAAAGAGGGCACGCTGCTGTGTTCTTAATCAACCGATGAATACATTGTACGGCTCTGTCTATCTCTCAGTCAGATTCATCTTCATCTTGATCAACTTTAAGTCGATCCCGCAAATTTTTCTTTTCTTTTCAATTGGGTTGTTTTATCTTTTCTTTTCAACTGTAAATCTGCTCTGAAGCGGACAGCGTCATCGTCCAGATGATCAAGGAAGAAAAAATTGTAGGCCGCGTTGTTCTCTTCGCGATCCACCCGGCGCCGGCAGCGAATTCTTCTCTCTCGAGATGTCCAAGACCGAAGCCCTAATTCAAGCTTTCGCAAATCCATTGGTGAAGGAATTAAAGAGGAAACGGAATTGATTGAAGGAAAAACTGTAGAAATTCAAATTGAACGGCAGGCGGCTGCTGGTGCGGCCTCGAAAATGGGGAAATTGACTTTGAAGACCATTGAGATGGATTTGGGGGCGATATGATCGAGGCATTGGGAAAGGATAAGGTTTAGAGCGGCGTCCGGTTAGATCACGAAGCTCGGGAAGGTCCTTTTCACGGTCAAGGGATTACGATGCCATGTGTCCGCAGACAAAGTTTGTGCAATGTCCTGATGGGGAGTTGCAGAAGCAGAAAGAAGTTGTACATTGTGCATGAGATTGATGTTATCAATAGCAGGTATATTCCAAGATTAGTTTTTAATGATCTTGAATTTTATATGCTTGCAATGGCATTTGATTTCATCTATTTTGGTATGATATGCTTATAAGTAATTTCCATATACCATTCTTACCTGAAGGGTTCTACTAAGTTTTATTTTTCAAGTAAGGTTTCTTTAATAGTCTTATTGTCTGTATCATGTCTCTACTACTCTTTTAAGTAGAGTTGGTGTCTATACTTGCGTTTTGTTTTCTTTTGGTTGAATTCTAGTTTTCTTTCATGAATGGAAAGGTTGTGCATGTCTCACCTTATTGCCGTGGATTCAGTTGTGTAGCAACAGTTATACTGTGTTAAATCACTGTACTGATGTAAATGTGTAAGCTATTGCAGAGAGGGTTTCACATATTATACCATTCTAAAGAAAAGTTTATATTCTTGCGAAACTTCGTTTATAAAGATTATCTTAGGCTACCACATGAAATTTGAACTTAAGCTGGTGAATATTTTGGGTATTCATTTTGATATTAACTTTTAGCTAGTGACTTACGCGTATTGGGAGGAATGAACCCCATTAGAAGTAATTAGCCTATGGTGAAGGAGGGGGATGGGTGGGTGATTTGGGCGCTTCCATCACATGGTTGTGGGGAACGTTGGATGTAATTATTCGATGAATATTTACAGCAATTTTACCTCGCTTTAATAGTTTTTGCTTATGGTTCTATGTTTATTATGGATAACTTTATTTACCTGACGAGGTATCTTTTGAAATAGTTATGGAGATATACAGAGTCACCACTCTCCTTGCAACTATAATTTGTGTTTTATCTTCTTTTCTGAACTAATTCAGATTCACAACCATGTATGCTGGGCTGATCAATTACGTATCTTTGGTATGAGTTGTACATAGAAGGACTAATGTCGATGCTTGTTCTAACTTGAAAATTAAACCAATGCCTACTCCTTTGACTGGTGAAATACAATCAAGTTGTTGATTGCTGTAAGCCCATACGCCTCTATTTGGCATTTTAGTATACGCTTTGTTGATTATGTACATCGGGCTGCTATTCTGTACCGTGTGGTGACCCCAGGAAGATTATGTACATGGCATAGTATACATAAATCTTGTATTTGCCAAAATTACCCAGAGTAACATCTGTAAATTATCCTCTGTATTTGCATAGAGAGCAGTGGGTTACTTAATTTGATGGTTACCAGTTGTTTTTATTTTATTTTACTCTTTTTTTCTTCTTCTTTTATTTTAATCTGAGAAATTTTTTCTCAGTTGTTTATATCTGCGTGACGATTCAAATATTCCTTTACAAGCTGACACAGTTTATCCTACAATGGACAATGCTAGGAGAACCAAAGGTTTCATGAAGATGCAAACAATTTAGAACAATTACTCCCGCTTGAAGAGTGCATTAAGTTACATTCTAGTGGAAAGGAGGTGGTGAGAGCTCCTGAGATAATTGTTACTCATCATTCAGAGTACTTTTTCTTTTAAGTTATTTATTTATTTATTTTACCAAATGTTTGCTTATTCTGTTTTCCTTTCTTTTTCAGCATAGTTGTCGATCCTAGAAGTCTTTGTGATGGTTTACACTATTTTGAAGTGCGCGGGATAGAGTGCAAATCCCCATGGTGTGGCCCTCTGTTCAAAAGATGCTTGCTCATGGGTAAGCAACTGATTGTTTACATATGTTACTAAATCACGCGGAAAGTAGTAGATTAGCTTCTGTGTTCTGGTTTGTTTAATAATAACTTCTGCCATGTTTCTTGTGTGTTGGCGCATGGTTCATAGACCAGTGAATTTTGTATCATTTAGCCTCATGATACTCGGAACAAACCTTCAGTCTATACTTGTTCATCTTGTTTTGCTTCTATTTACCATGCACTGTGATTTATTTTTTTCATTAGTTTTATACATCACTTTTGAAGGTATAAAGTTGAACGAATGGAGCAGCCGGAAACCTCAGAACGAGCAAAATCAAGAGGCTCTTCTTCTGTAAGTTCACCATGTTCTTTTAATTTTCTTTGTAAGTTATTGTCCTTAGCGCGGCATTAGACAATTGAAAATCTTTGTGAGATGTCTACCCGTGGCAAGGGCCATCCATTATACTCACAATTGGGCCATAAGTACTCTTTATATTATATGATACAATCTTGACAAGTGATCTTTGTAAAATGTCTCCCCATAGCAGATAAAATTCATTATACTTACAAGTGGGTGCCCATAACTACTTGTTGATAGTTCAGAGTAAAAGCCTGACCGACCGGTGTCCTTACCTCTGAAAATTGATGATTATTTCCCGTGAGCATTTCTCAACTCCTTTAACAACCTATCTAAAGTACATGGAAAAATGTTATCAACTAGATCCATTACAACTTTGTATACTGTTTTTTTCATCTCTCATAGATATGCAGACAATCAAAATTCTTAAACGCTTATTAGAGTGGCACCTTGAAGAGATATATCTGTATGAGTGGATATTAGAGCATCTTTTGAGGTTGATCAAAACGACGTTACTAAATTTTTATGATGTTATCATTAAGTCTTAATATTTAATACATGTGTTTTAATTTTTTGGAGGAAACAAATTATGTGAAAAACATGGATTAGCCCCTGGTGCACATGTGAATACCTTTGAAGATCTGAATTGGAGAATTGGCAGGAATGTGTTGGTGGTGTGATGAGGGGGAGGCTTATTTGACAACAAGGTGGATCAAGACAGGTGCCTTGAGAGACTATGATGCACACATTGTTTCTGGAGATGATGATGATGCTTGAGATGTTTTAAGATTGTCCTTTGTCATCTCGTCTTGGTGATGACTTTGACACTGATGAAAATGATGACAACGATGATGATGAATCGGAGTCTCATTAGGACTATTTTTTGTTCAAGTTATGTTTTTTTTCTTTTGATTAAGACATATGCTACTTGTAGCGTAATGTTAGGTTTTAAGCTATCGCTTTTGGTTAGATTATTGAAGGTAGCTAAAATAAATTTGATGTTGACTTATTGAACTTCTTTTGTTAGACAATATTATATGACACTACTGATTAATATGAAATTCTATATTTCTCTCGATTTTGAAGTATGGTGAATTTTTTTTTAAAAGTGATACAAGTTTATCTAAGGGTGTAATATTTTAGAAAATATTATTTCTAGCTACGAAAAAATCAATTGCCTATTACAGGTTAAAGTGACGATAAATACTATCAGATATTACATGGTATAGATTGCAAAAGCCATCGCTTATTAGGAGCTAAAGCGATGGCAATAACAATTGCGTATCAGGAATGAAGTGATGCTGAAGCAATCACGTATGAGCAATAAAGCGATGGTTGAAACAATCATGTATTGCAAGATAAAGTGATGGAAAAAACAATCATCTAACATCCTTCAAAGTGCTGAAAAAGAAATCACTTATTCCAAACTAGGTGATGGTAAAACAATTGCGTATAGTCGATAAGGTGATAGCTTTAGCAATCGCTTATTTAGTTCAAACGTGATGGTTTTTACATTTGCCTATTAATGGTTTATGCGATGGCTTTGTAATTTTTTGAATTAAAATAATAAATATTATTTTTCATGTTTAGCGATTGTTTATACCCTCGCCTAAAGTCTATGAAATAAGGCGATTGTTATTACAATCACCTAAAGCTAAGGCGACAAGGCTTTGTGCGACGGAATTGGCGATTGTTTTGACCATCGCATAAATCTAAGGCAATGGTTTTTTAGTTTTGGCGATTGCTTTCGGCCATCACGTAAAATCAATTTTCTAGTAATTGTGCAATCGCCAGCACAGAACGAATGGTAGGAGGCTTGACCACGGGACTAAAAGTCTCGTCATAGTCAATCCCCTTTTGTTGGGTGTATCCCTGTGCTACAAGTCTTGCTTTATAGCGTTCAAGAGAACCATCAGACCGACGTTTTACCTTGTAAACCCACTTGCTTCCCACCACATTCATGTCGGGAAGATTCTGAGCTAAAGTCCAAGTCCCATTTTTTTGTAGTGCTCTCAATTCTTCGGTCATGGCCCCATGCCAATGAGGGAGAGAAGCTGCTTGCTTAAAATTTTTTGGTTCAAAAAATTCAGATTGAGTAGATACGGCAACTAGTGCTTCAGGAAGGGAATGACGTGACATGAGTTCATTTATGCTTCGAAAACGCAGTGGCGGGGTAGAATCGTCACTAACATCCGGGCTGTCTAAATAAAAAGGGATTGGACTGTTGGGAAATCGTGGCCTGGAACCTAGCAGTGGACTGGCAGGAGGAGTATGGTGTTGATCCGTCGCTTGAGGCAGCCCAGAATGGTGCAATGGAGTGTTGCTTGAAGAGGCTGGTTCGCACAAGGCAGTCCTGTGAGTGGAAGCAGTATTTTTGCGTATGTTTTGGCACTGATCTGGAGAGTCACTGTTGGAGGTAGCTTCAGTACTAATGGGCAAGTTTCCAGTGCCTTGAAGACCAGTTGTGAAGCTTGAGGTAGTCATTACAGGAGGTGTTTTGGAGCTGGAGTGCTGCTGGGGCAGTAAGAAATGCTCTGTGGGCTGGCTAGGGCCAGGATTACCTGTTGCAGCCTATTTGCTAGGAGAAAAGGGAAAAATTGTTTCATCAAATAACACATGACGAGATATGTATACTCGTTTTGTATTAATATCGAGACACCGGTAACCTTTCCGTAAGAGGTCATAGCCCAAAAACACACATGGGGTGGACTTTGGCATGAACTTGTGTTTGTTATAAGGAACTAAGTAAGGAAAACAAATGCATCCGAATGTTTTTAGAAATCGATAATCTGGAACTCGCTTGAGAAGCCTTTGGTAAAGGGAGATATATTTTAATTGACGCATGGGCAATTGATTTATAAGATACACAGCAGTGGAAAAAGCCTCTACCCAAAAGGATTGTGGAACTGTGGATTGTGCTAAGAGGAACAACCCCATCTCAACGATGTGACGATGCTTACGCTCTACCACACCGTTTTGTTGGGGAGTATATGGGCATGTAAGCTGATGTCGGATTCCATGTTGTGTAAGAAAGACATCAAATTGCCGGTTTATGAATTCCCCCCCCCCCCCCATTCGTCTGTATGGATTTTACAATATGAATGGCTGCAATTTTTTCTGAAAGATGATTTTCAACTTGTGTTTTGAATTTAGAGAACACTGGAAAAACATCAGACTTGTGTACAAGATGAAATAGCCATGTAAAACGCAAAAAATCGTTAACAACTGACAAATAAAATTTAAATCCAGAGGAAGAATAAACTGGAGCAGGACTCCATACATCTAAATGCAACATTTCAAGAGGTTTATTTGCATTAAATGTACGAGCTAAAAATGGCAATTTACATGATTTTCCTAACGGACAAACATGACACATGCCTTTATTTTTCCTGGATTCATTTAGCAGAAGTCGAGCCCTTTTTGTTAGAGAATCAAACACTTAAGAGGACGGGTGACCGAGTCGAGCATGCCAGGTACTCACGGACGCTCTTTCTCCTATGAGAGCAAGAGGATTTATTTTTGCCGAAGGTTGAAACTCTAAGTGATATAGCCCTCCCGAGCTATTGCCAGAAAGAACTGTCTGCCTCGTTTGGCGATCCTTAACACGAAAACCAAATTCGTCAAGCTCAAAAAAACAATTATTATCATGTGATTCAAATTGATAATAATGAACGATGCATGGAAGGAACACACAACACATTTTTGAGTTGAAAGACACGAGTCCCACTAACTAAACTGGATTGACCAGTATAGGAAATGGGCAGTTTCTTACCATTGACAATTTGTACGCTATCCGTACCTGCATAGGGAGAATATTGGGACAGAAATTCTAGAGAAGCAGTCATGTGATTTGTTGCCCCGGAATCAAGAATGAACGAGTTAGGAGCCATGGCAGATGGGAACTGAGAATGGGTACTGTTTTATTGTTGTGGGAAGGCTTGATATTGTGTAGAGGTTGATGGTAACAGTTGAGTATGATAAGCAAAATTACCCCTGTTAGCACAAGTTTGAGCTGTGTGACCAGGTTTAAAGCATAATTGACAAGTGACAGAGGTATTTAAGCTAGTATATGGGTATGGGACATTGTAGTTTGGTCGAGACTGATATGGGTGATGATTCTGAATAGGAGCAGATGGTGCGGGTTGGTTCGAGACGCGTAACTGACCTCCACGTCCTTGACCATCGCTAGACTGGCCTCCACGTTCTTGGCCATTGTTATTCCGATTTCGCCACCAATTTTTACCACGATTGTGGCCATATAAGTGATGGGAAATTCTGCGAGAAAGCATTTCCTCCACGGTTTTGATTACCACGTCCACCATAGTCACGGTTTTGGCTCTCTTGATGGTAAGGTGGCTGATGAGAAGCAGCTTGGATCTCAGATTTTTCTATTGTTTTAACTACGGAGAGAGCGGCGGTGGACTCGATGTTGAGATTAGCAAATTTTGCTTGCAGTGCCTCTTCTTGTAACAGCAAATCCTGTAGGTCAGTTATGGAGGCTGTGGGTCGGACATTCTGCATCGTTATGAACTCCTTGTATGAAGGACCGAGACCTCCAAGGATCCTTCGTTGCAAAACATCATTAGTAACCTCCTCACCTGTAGTGGCCAAGGAATTTGCAATGGTAGTTGCTCGAAGGAGGTAATCATCCATTGTCATGTCATGAGTTTTCCTCAGATCATGTAAATCATCTTGCAATTTCTGTATGTGAATTCTTGACGATACTCCGAATCACTTGGCAAGCGATTCCCATGCCTCGGGTGTCGTTTTACATGGGTTAACTCTAGTTTGGATTTTTGGAGATACAGTAGCTTTTATCAAGCCTACAACAAGGCTGGATGCCTGAAAGAACAATGGGTGAGCTGGATTTAAGGTGATTCCGTCTTCTAGAAATTTTGGTGGAGGTATCTTCCGAGTGATGGTTTGGGTGATATGATGAGTATCTAAAACAGAAATAAATAAAGAACTCCAATTTTGGTAATTGTCATTTGTTAAGTGACAATTCCCCATGAATGATTGGATGTTGAAAAAAATGGGTAGATGGTGGTTGTTGGTTTAGGATTCATGGTCTGGGTTTGAAGATGGAGAAGCTGTGGTTTTGTTTGACGAAGTAAAATCATCCACCATGGCTGTAAGTGGCTCTGATACCATAAAAGACCTGGGCAATAAATCACAATGACTGCTACTAACAGAGACACAAACTGACTCAACAAGAAAGAAAAATAAATCGTAAGATACTGGAAGGATTGAAAGAAAATAAACCAACTCCTTTTTTTATCTCCCTAGCAGTGTTGGATTATTTCAAATAAAAGTGTCCCACATGACTTAATATCTAATTGGGCTTTAATATTAAGGGCCCACTTTGATGGTTTAGTGGGAATAAAATATTATTAAAGCTTTTAATTATATAAGGAAAAGGATTCCCTCTTTCTCTGCTATAAAAAGACTTATAGTTCCAAACCCTAAAACACTTTAGGTTTTCTTTTCACGTCTCTAAGAAAAGTCGTCAAGAGAGAGAAAAGAGAAAAGGCTTAGGGTTAGGGTTTCTTCTCACCATCAAGAAGAGATTAAAGTAAAGGCAAGGAGGAAGAAAATTCCTACATCAAAGTATTCAACTTTAAGCAAAGCATGGATCAAGGTTAGTACTTAAATTCATGTTCCTAAAATTATATGTTTAGTGATTATTATGTGTTCCAAGATTCTAGGGCATTATAGATTATGAATTCATGAAATTAAAGTAGCATGAATTTCCAATTAAAGTTTACATGTGGTATCAGAGCCTCAGATTATGGAACCCATAATTTTCCTATTATGATTGATAATTCAATTTAATGATTAAAATATATTTCGCCGAAAATTATTGTTAAATTGAATTGCTTAATTAGTCTCTCGCTCGAGTTGAATCAATGGACTAATGGATTTGAAAGTACGATCCATGGCAGAACGGTAATATAACGAGAAAGCTCAAGCCAACAATTCAATTTTTTGTTCAGATTTGAGTTTTCTTGTGTATGCATGGTGAATGGCTTTAAAGCATGGGACCACATCTGGTTGTAGAAGGGACATAAATATTGAACAGTATGCAAGGTTGAAACTTGCACATTAAGCACCGTACACTCGGGTTTGTCTTTTTCCATGGAACATGGTCTTCTTGTTTGGCTTTTGGCACATTATCAGTCACTATATAGTTATATGTGATTGTATGTTTTTTTTTATTTATATATTTTATGCCTATAAACGTTAAGGTTAAAATAAATTGGATAGTATGTTTATTTCCAAATAAAATTTTATTTGTTTGAGGCCTAAAATATGAAAAATATAATGGAACGTGGAGATATTAAATAGCTTGTTAGTCACCAAAGTGGCCGGGCTGAATGGGATATTAACACATTAAATTAATAAAATTACAATTGTTCATGAATAAAGAGATGCCATTAATGAATGACAAGAATGGTGGATTGAACAATTGAGATTATAGATTATTTAGCTAGGAGGTCATCCAAAGATGGACCATTGCTCGTAATCTATAACATTAAAGGGATAAATCATTCAACCTTGGTTAGATAGTCGTATATCCAAAGATAGAAAACTTATTTAGCTAATGTATGTAATGATTATCCATTCAAGTATTTTCTATTGGCATCAATAATATTTATGTATTTAGGGATTGCCCAAAGGTGAACTTAAATACATTCTTAAAGTTTTACATAAATATATCTGAATCTATTAAAGTTAACTCAAAGCACTAAAAGATAAGCATGTATGAATGTTTGCGCTTCTATGAATCTCTTCGCATCGGAAATTCGGTTGTCAAGTTCAACGGGTGAACTATGCCGATTGGTTCGAACAGATCCAGTTTACTCGGGTGTTATGGACTTGGACCTAGCCATAATAACAGATGAAAAGCCCGCCCATTACCGAGACTAGCTCGGAAGATGACAAGTCAATCTATATGGCTTGGGAGCGGTCTAACAGCCGAGCTTGAACCTTATGAGGATGACCATGACGAAAATATCAAGCCTTCGATGCCGAAGACGATGATGCTAGGGAGTTCTTCTGAAAATTAAAGAATATTCTCATCGACTTAGCCGATAAATCCAGTGTGGGTAGCCTTATGGGTGAGCTAACTACAAAGAAGTTTGATTGGTCTAAGTCAATTCATGATCACGTAATGTAAATGTCCAACTTAGCAAGAAAGAAGACCTTGGGGATGGATGTGAGTGACTCATTCCTTGTACAGCTTTATCATGAACTCCCTTCCCGCTGAATTTGGTCGGCCGGTGAACTACAACACCATTAAGGATAAATGGAACTCAAATGAACTTAAGGCCATGTTAGTGCAGGAAGAAGGGAGATTAAAGAAAATAAGGGATCACTCCATCAACCTCACACTATGATGGAAATAACAACAAGAAGGCCAAACCAGGTATGAAGAACAAGAAAAAGGACAAGGCCCCAATGAAGGTTAATGAGGGTCGAATCCGAAAAAGGTTAAATGTTACTTCGCAATAAGGAAGGGCACGTAAAGAAAGATTGCCCTAAAAGGAAGGAATGGTTCGAAAAGAAAGGTATGCATAATATTTATGTATGTTTTGAATCAAACCTTATAGAAGTACCTAATAATACCGGTGGTTAGATTCTCGTGCAACTACTCATGTGTCTCATGTTATAGGGATTCCTTACGATCCAGCCCATAAACGGAACCGAGCAATACTTGTTTATGGGAAACGGATGAAAGCACGGATAGAAGGAATTGGGACGTATAGATTGATCTTGGACACCTATGTCATGTAGATCTTGAAGGGTGTCTCTATGTTCCCGATTGTGCTAGAAATCTTGTTTCAAGAGGAAGCCGGATGTTTTAGGTTTTAATTTTAAGTTTGGAAACGGTGTTTTTTCATTATTTAAAAACAAGTACTATTATGGTTCTGGTACTTTGTGTGATTCTCTTTACCGTTTTAATCTTAATAATGAATTTTCCGAATCCCTGTATCATGTTGATTATAGTGTAGGCATGAAACGTAGTGCATCTGATGAAAATTCTGCTTTCTTGTGGCATCAAAGATTGGGTCATATTTCCAAAGAAAGGTTAATGAGGTTGGTGAAAAGTGAGATCCTTCCTCAATTGGATTTTAGTGATCGGGTTATATGTGTGGATTGCATTAAGGGAAAGCAAACCAAAACCACATTAAAAGTCTGCCACAAGAAGCACTCAACTTCTTGAATTGATACACACTGATATTTGTGGTCCTTTTGATAACCCTAGTTGGGGTGGTGAACAGTATTTTATCACTTTTATTGATGATTACTCACGCTATGGTTATATTTATTTACTGCATGAAAAGTCTCATGCTGTGAATGTCCTTGAGGTGTTCATAAATGAGGTGGAAAGGCAGTTAAATAAAAAAGTAAAAATAGTGAGATCAGATAGAGGTGGTGAATATTATGGAAGGTTCACTGAGAAGGGACAATGTCCAGGTCCATTTGCAAAATTCCTCGAAAGTCGTGGCATTTGTGCACGTATACAATGCCAGGTACACCTCAGAATGGTGTGGCTGAGAGACGAAATCGTACATTAATGGATATGGTTAGAAGTATGTTAAGTAATTGTTCTTTACCCTTATCTTTGTGGATGCATGCATTAAAGACCGCTGAATACCTTCTCAATCGGGTTCCTAGTAAGGCAATTCCTAAGACACCTTATGAATTGTGGACAGCAGGAAACCGAGTTTGAGACATCTTCATGTTTGGGGTTGCCCAATGGAGGTAAGGTTGTATAATCCACAAGAAAAGAAACTTGATGCTAGGACATCGTGGTTATTTCATTGGCTATCCCGAAAAGTCAAAGGGGTATAGATTTTCTTGTCCTAACCATAGTACGAGAATCGTTGAGTCGCAATGCTCGGTTCATTGAGAATGGCTTAGTCGGTGGGAGTGGGAACCAAGAAAAGTTGACATTAAGGAAATTCGGGTTGAAATGCTGTACCCGATATTCCTTCGAAGTTGTTGTTCCTATTGTTGTATCACGCCTCGCAACATACCGAACAACAAGTTAATGTTGAAACCCCACCGAATGAAAATATAATAGATGAACCGGTTCTTGTCGAGCAAGAGATTATTGAGCCACAAGAGGAAATAGCATTGAGACGGTCGTAGGCGTAAAAGACCGCTATTTCGATGACTATGTGGTTTATAATCTTGAGCATGAATGTGACTTAAGCATTGATGATGATCCAACCTCATTTAATCAAGCGGTGAATGGTAACAATTCGAAAAGTGGTTAGATGCTATGAAAGAAGAAATAAAATCAATGTATGACAATCGAGTTTGGGACTTAGTAGAGTTGCCTAAAGGTTCCAAAAGAGTCGGTTGTAAATGGGTCTTTAAGACTAAACGTGACTCGAATGGAAACATTGAAAGGTATAAGGCTAGACTCGTTGCAAAGGGTTATACACAAAAGGATGGCATTGACTATAAAGAGACCTTCTCCCCGGTATCTAAGAAGGACTCTTTAAGAATTGTTATGGCTTTGGTGGCTCATTATGATTTGGAGCTTCACCAAATGGATGTTAAAACCGCTTTTCTAAATGGTGAGTTGGAAGAGGAGGTTTATATGGATCAACCTGAAGGGTTCGTGACCACAGATAAGGAAAGTTTAGTGTGTAAATTGAAGAAGTCAATATATGGACTAAAATAAGCCTCCCGCCAATGGTATATTAAGTTTAATGATACCATTACTTCTTATGGTTTCACGAAAACACCGTTGATCGGTGTATCTATATGAAGGTCGGTGGGAGCAAGTTCGTAATATTGGTCTTGTATGTTGATGATATTTTACTTGCGCTAATGATGTTGGGATGTTACGTAATGTAAAAGATTTTCTCTCTAAGAACTTTGAAATGAAAGATTTAGGTGAGGCATCTTATGTGATAGGAATAGAAATATTCCGTGATAGGTCACATGGAATGTTGGGACTGTCTCGAAAGCTTACATCAATAAGGTCTTAGAGAGATTCAAAATGGAAAAGTGTTCGGCAGAATTGTTCCAATACGTAAAGGGGACAAGTTCAGTCAAATGCAATGTCCAAAGAATGATTTGGAACGAAAGGAAATGAATTTGATTCCCTATGCATCGGTGGTTGGGAGCTTAATGTATGCACAAACTTGTACTCGGCCGATATCGCCTTTCTGTTGGAATGCTAGGCCGGTATCAAAGTAATCCCGGTATTGATCACTGGAAAGCCGCAAAGAAAGTCCTTCGGTATTTACAAGGCACCAAGGAACACATGCTCATGTATAGGAGGTCTAATCACCTCGAAGTTATAGGATATTCGATTCAGATTATGCCGGATGTGTTGACTCGAGAAAGTCAACATTCGGTTATTTGTTTCTTCTATGGAGGAGCGATATCATGGAGAAGTGGAAAGCCTGTCATTGCCTTCTACTATGGAGGCTGAATTTGTGGCATGCTTTGAGGCCACTGTTCATGGATTGTGGTTGCGGAACTTTATTTCGTGGCTTGGAATTGTTGACAAGATAGCCAAGCCGCCGAGAATTTATTGTGACAATTCCGCAGCCTTCTTCTCAAAGAACGACAAGTATTCTAAGGGTGCTAAGCATATGGAATTGAAGTACTGTCGGTCAAAGAAGAAGTGCGAAACATAGAGTGTCGATTGAGCATATCAAGACCGATCTTATGGTAGCGGATCCGTTAACAAAAGGGTTGCCACCTAAGACATTTCGTGGACATGTCGAAAGGATGGGTATCATGGATAAGTCCTTGTTAGCATGATAGTTTGTATGTGTATACGTATGCATAACGCTTATTTGCTCATTATCTTATGACACTTTGATATCATTTATGGATATGTTTTCTGCTTATTTACATTGTATTGTTTTAATGTATTATGGTTTAGTCTTCTTAGGAAGACTGTATGGTTGAGGCTTATGGTTCACCTCATTATGGTTAAAGTTTAAGTTAGATTGATCTTGTGATACATGGAAGGGATCATGTCGATTGAATGATGTGTGACCGCCATGATCCAGTCAACTTTAACTTAATTAGAGAAAAGTCCAAATTGACATTATGGAGGATATAATAACATTGCGCACTTAAAGTTGTTATTAAATTCTCAAGTCGTCATATGGGCCAAGTGGGAGAATGTTGGATTATTTCAAATAAAAGTGTCCCACATGACTTAATATCTAATTGGGCTTTAATATTAAGGGCCCACTTTGATGGTTTAGTGGGAATAAAATATTATTAAAGCTTTTGGGAATTATATAAGGAAAAGGATTCCTCTTTCTCTGCCTATAAAAAGACTTATAGTTCCAAACCCTAAAACACTTTAGGTTTTCTTTTCACGTCTCTAAGAAAAGTCGTCAAGAGAGAGAAAAGAGAAAAAGGCTTAGGGTTAGGGTTTTCTTCTCACCATCAAGAAGAGATTAAAGAAAAGGCAAGGAGGAAGAAAATTCCTACATCAAAGTATTCAACTTTAAGCAAAGCATGGATCAAGGTTAGTACTTAAATTCATGTTCCTAAAATTATATGTTTAGTGATTATTATGTGTTCCAAGATTCTAGGGCATTATAGATTATGAATTCATGAAATTAAAGTAGCATGAATTTCCAATTAAAGTTTACAAGCAGGTCATTATTTCCTACTATATACACCATATACATTAACCAAGAAGGAATGGATATAATCTAGTCAAACTACATGTGGGAGAAATCAAAAAGACAAGATACATTGTTTCTGCTACAAAATAATTTACGTGTTTTCAGGAGGGGTTCCCTTTGCAGTCTTCATATGTGCGTGGTTCGTGCTTGTTGCGGGTTCCCCCTCCTCTCTCTGAATCGGCCGGTGACCCTTGTTATCTCTCTTGGTGCTCCCCCACCAAGGGTACATTGGCTTTCCTATTCCCCCGCTTCTCCATCCGATTTGGCGATGTGGCTCCCCCCCCTCCCACCATAACAGATACTTGTTTTGAGTTCCTATTTGTGCTCGGTAAGTTTGGATGGTCAGCTCTGACAGTGAGTACCGTCTTGTTTCCGGCAAAGTGGTTTGATGGTCAGCCGGCGGCATTTTCAGTTAGACACTTCTTTTTGTTTATCTTAGCATGTTCATAGCAGGGTAAATCATATTAGCTGTGTTGCTAGGACGTATGTATTAGGTGTGTTGCCTTGCGGAGCTGCTCTTCCGTACTTAACCCTTATATATTTTTTTTCTTCTTGTCTTTCTTGATGTATTGTATGCCTTCCACGACTAAATTTCCTTTAGAAGCACCGTCGGTATTGAGCGTGAATGGGGTAAAATTATACTGCAGCCACTTAGTAGGGACTGTATGCAAAGTGCAACAATAAGAACCCGTTTGGTATTGCATTTTGAAAACGCATATTTTTTTCTTATAAATGTGTTTGAGATATCACTTCGAATGCAGCTTTTTTTTTTCTAGCTGCGTTTTGAGAAAAAAAAATTTGTGAATTCCAGCGTTTTAAACGCAACTGCGTTTTCAAAACGCAGTTTTTTCTGTCGGAGCATTGAAACACAATTTTTGCAAATAAGAGTCCGTTTGGTACAACATTTTCAAAACGGAGCGTTTTTAAAACGTAGCTTTTTTCTTATAAATGCGTTTGTGATATTGTTTCAAAACAAGCTTTTTTTTTTTCCTATTAGCGTTTTAAAACCTGCGTTTTGGAAAAAAAAAAACTGGGAATTTCAGCATTTTAAAACACAGCTGCGTTTTGAAAACGCAATTTTTTCTGCCGCAGCTTTGAAACGCAATTTTTACAAATAAGCTGCGTTTTATCTCCGCATTTTAACGAAAAGCACGACCAAATGGGCTCTAAGTAATACTGCTGCTAACGTGGTGTTGCCATTCGATAATAATGCAAAAAAAAGGCTAAAATTCTCAACTTTTTTCTAAAATGCAGGTTTTAAAACACTGCTAAGAAAAACAAGCTACGTTTTGAAGTGATATCTTAAATGCATTTAAAAGGAAAAAGCTACGTTTTGAAAAATCTACATTTTAAATACGCCGCATAAAACACATCCACTCAAGAGATTTGTATGTTAGGCTTATTAGCCCTCCAAAGTATATGAATCATTGAAATTTAGCCCTTAATGTATTGAAAGAGTTTCATATGGCCCATTGCGCATGACCGTTCGAAAGTTGATATACGATATTTATCTATTTGCGAGCAAACCTCGCTAAAATAGAGGTTTGATATTACGAGTTCGAACTTGTGATATTTCTACAAGTTTTAGTGTTAGTTTTTTTTTTTATTAAATTCACTGAAATCTCTACACCGTCAACCGTCAGATCAAATTTGATATTTTTTTAAGTAATGACACGAACATTCTAAATTATCACCAGCTTAACAACATTTAACCATCTAACGGCACTAACATTAAAGTTTGTAGGAATACCACAAGCTCGAGCTCGTAATGTTATTTGGTGACCAGATATTGAGGATATTTGAATCAAACATATACTATGAGTATCACGTGTAGCTGATATGTAACTATCAAAACTAGAGTTTAATTGAACTAGTCCATAGTATTCATCATATTGCACCCAACAACCATTATTAAGAGGTCCACAAAAACTAAATTTATCATTCCCACGATGAAATAGTGCCCTTGCCAATGCATGGGCACCAGACATATCGGACAACCATTGCTAATAGGCTCACAAAATTAAGTTTTATTATTTCCATTATAAAGATGTTCCCTTGCTAGTGGCATGGGAACGCACAACAGCTAGTGACGTGCATATTTTGGACTCGGGCCAAAGTGTGCGGGTTTTACTCGAGTAAGTGGACTCCTAATGAATAATGGTCTGACTCGTTTGATTATATATAGTCACCTCCTCTTAAATGTATCATGTTCTTTCTCTTAAAGTCAAGAGACTGATTATCACGCTGGAGAGTTTTTTGCGGGGAACCCTCTTTGCCCCTCTCACAATGTCTTTTTTACGGATTAATAATTTCTAGTAATGGGCTAAAAATTGGCACAACTTATACATAGGGATACATTGAAAACCTATAGGCTATAGCCAAACTTAAGAGAACAAAAAGGTCGACTAAGACCTTAGCTTGTCTTTCGAATGCTCCATCCGTTAAAAAAAAAAAAAATTCAATCCACGAATTAAATTTTTTAAGATTCTACCTTGATTTATTTGTACTTTTCTTTGAATTACACTATAAGTATATATTTTTTATTTTAATTGAGACTGTTTTTCTTGAGAAATTCTCCAACAATTTTAAAATAAATGCTTCCTATTTTATTTGAGGACGTTAAAAACTAAGTGTCTTCTTTTTATTTTAAAAACAATTATTTAAGCAAATTGTCTATAATATTCTTATTAATTATGAGGTGAAAAAAGAAAAAGAGACTCGTTGATTTGAGACTATTAAGATGTACTTTAACGATATTAGTGTTTTTTTTTTCAATATCCAATTATAAGTACTACTAGAATTTTCTTAAAATACGTGTAAAGTAAAAATATACAATTTTTTTTAATATATGTATGTGTATATATATATATATATATATATATATATATTTATGTCCTAAGGGGGCGTGGAAAGAGATCGAACCTGATATCTCACACTTTGTGAAGCCTCAGCTCTACCACTGAGCCACCCTTTAAGGACAAGTAAAAATATACAAGGAAAATGATAGAGCAACAAAATTTATCTAAAGATATTAGGGAAAATATGCAGCACCATCCATAGAATCCTTGAGAAAAAAATGTGTCCAGCCACCAACCAAAAGACTAGAGGAAATTGTGTTGTCAACAGCCTTTCTCAACCTTCACCAAAATCCCCAAATTTCTTACATCAATGGCAGTCGTCTCTAACCCAACTCAAGAAGGGAAGGAATGATTAGAAAATCAAAGTACGAGTCACAAGCATGTGGAAAACTCACAATATTAAGAAAAATGGCGAGGTCATGAGTCTCGACTTCATTGCAATGAGAAGGTACAACATGCAAATACTTTATTTTTTAATTATAATTTCAGTAACATTTTTTTAAAATTATAATTTCAGTCACATTTTTTTTTTAATTATAACCCTCTTTACTCCATTTTTTTTTAAATTTCAGTCATCTGATACTCAATTGCCATTTGTCATGAAAAGAAGACAATTTCCGGTGAGAGTTTGTTATGCAATGACTATTAAGAGCATGTCCAACGGAAGTTCTTCCGTTGGATCATAATGAATCAAAGCCTACAATGGGGGATCAAAAAGGATCAAAAGCAAATCATCAAAAGCTTTGAGAGAAAAAATCGCAAGAGATGATACCCAATCAAAAAAAAAACCAAACAAAACAAAACGGACAAAAGAGAAGGAGACAAAACGGCTGTGTTTAAGCCTTTAAACCTTCAAAATGACGTCGTTTTGAGGGGCGAAATTTAAAAAAAAAAAAAAAAAAGTGGCGGACAAAGGGCCTGACAGTGCTTTACACGTGTCAGCGCCTGGGCGGTTGGACATTTTTTTTTAATTATCTCCGGTTGAGGGCCGTTTTGGTATTCAATTTTTTTAAATATATAAAAAATAGTACACATTTTTATCTATAAATAGACTTGGTTTGCATCATTTGGACACCAAACGAATTTTTTTGCAAATTATTGATATTTTGGATAATTTATCTCTCTCTCTCTCTCTCTCTCCAAATTTCATATTTTTAATTAATCCATTTTAAGTTGTTTATTTAGCTAAATGTATTACTAATATTATTATTTACTACTTAAATATTTTAATTATTAATATTGCAGATAATTAAATATAATTGTCATTATTGCTATTAGTTTATTATTCCCATTATTATTGTTAAATTTCGTATTATTATTTTTATTTTTTGTTATTATTATTGTTAATATTATCATTAAGTAATATTATAACTATTATTATTGTATAATCTTTGTTGTTAACTTTGTTTTATTGCCAGTTAAACATCATCAATGGTTGAACGCTCTGTCTCTCGTAAAAGCAAAAACCCTCAAAATCGAGATAATTCACGTCAATCAACACCAAATGAACCCTCTTCTCATCAAATTCCTCAACACATTTCACAAAACCAACCCCCTCGCTACATATTTTAATGTACTATTTAATTAATAAATAAATAATATTTAATAATGACTATTTATATAATTTTGAATTTAATAATTTATGCAATATCAAATTTATTTGTAAATATAAGTTGAAAGAAGATATTAAATTAATGGAGATAAAGATGGTGGGGTATGTAAAGTTGTTGGAGATAAAGATGGTGGGGGTATGTAAAAGTGTTGGAGTTTGTGCCACCATTGGAGTAGTTTTTTGATTTTGAATCAAATGAGTATCAAATGAATTACTTTATTGGTTTTTAATGGGTTGTGTTTGATTTTTGTTTTGATTGAATCAAACCATTGATCCTGCTCTAACAAGAGTCAAGGACAAACTCTATCTAATGTTGGACTTTACCTCCCTAAACCAGTTCTTGCTCTTGAAGACAAAGAAGGATACAAAGGGTGGACAAAGAATATTGTGTATAAAGAAGTTTTCAACCATCTCAATATAAGTGAGTCATACGCAATATATTTTCAACTTTTTTTCATATCTATAAGTTCTTCACTGTAAAATTCTATTGTTGCCTATTCAATTTTTACCAATGTTTGCAATCTCCTTACAACAGCAACAGAGTCTCCAAGTACCAATGCTTAGTTTTCGAACTTATCGAAGAGATTTTATATATAATTAAATTCATCACAGGTATGCATTTATCACAAACATGCTATAATGTTATATTTAATGTTATCTCAATGTAGTTTTACATGTTGCTTTCAGGTCCTCGGAATAAATAGAACAATCGTTTCCAATTCTTTGATTATATTCATAGACACTAAAATTTGAACAACATCTCAAGATTTTCGTATTTCCATTTTTATCAAAAATGCAAATAAATCTAGTATATTATAGTTATTTCAACACATAACACTCATTCGATAAACTGAATTTCATTTGACAGGAAAATATAGTTTGAGACAAGTATTTCGCAAGCAATGTAGATATAAAGCACCTGGAGCATGGCCAACAACAGGATTTAATAGCAATGTGTTCTAAAAATCGTTAGGCGGATGCTAGGCGGCAGAGGAGGGCCTAGCGCCTAGGAGACTAATCGGGGCCTAGAAATCAAGGCGTAATTACACATTTACACTATAAATTTATATAATACATGCTACAATAATAATAAATAACTAAATATGAGCAAATAAATTTAGAGTAATAATCACTAAAAGTAATGTCAATAGAGAGATTTAACACAATAATTTTAATTTTTCATTGAATCAAAGATAAATTTTTAAATTTTTTCTTAATCCTTGTGCTAATTAAACAATAATTAAAAAATAAAGAAAGTATTATTATTATTATTGTTGTTATTAAAAAGAAGAACAAAAAAAAAAAAAAGTGGATAAAACAGAAAAATAAAAAAAATCACATGTGGCGGCCCACTTCCCCATTCTCCTTTCCAATCCAATATTTCAATTTCAAAAACATACCCAAAAAGGTCAATGAAAATAATTATACACCTCACACCTCACGGCTCACATCACTCTCCCTGACAAACTTACCTACACCCCAATCCCCCATCCTCCCTCATTCTCCTCCTCTATCTCTCCACCGAGTTCTCTCCCTCTCTCTCACTCTCACAAAAAAATTTTTTTACAGTAACTACTCTCTTTCTCTCCATCTTCCGCCTCCCAACAAACTCCATTCTTCTACGAAACACTCACTCACCCAAAAACAAAACCATAACACTCTCACTTTCTTGTCAACTCTCTTTCTCTCTCACGGGACGGCGACGTGTGGCAGCCGACAGGTGGCGTGCGGCGGCGGCGTGCTATTTTGATCTGTTCTACCTGCTTGATTTGGAGATTGAAGAGACTCACGAGAGAGGACAGATTTTTTGAGCCCTAGCCCCTTCTAATTCAAACCCATTTTTTTTTTACCAAAACATCTAGGCGTGGGCGGCGACTAGTCGGCGCCTAGGTCGCTTAGGCGACGATTTTTGAAAAAAACGCCTAATTGTCCGATTTTGTTCATGTCGCGGCGGTAGGAGGGCGCCTAGCCCGTTTTTTAGAACACTGTTTAATAGTTTGACCTACAAAAGAAAGGTAACCAAATGTCATTAATCATCTTGCAAAGCCCAAAAAAAAGATCAAATGATTAGTTTTCTTGAAATAAAGAGAAACTTAGGTCACTTATTGTCTACAACATTTACAAGATGTATACAAAAATATCAATGCTCATTACCATTTTTTTAAATTTTTTTTTTTGAAGAGTGTCGACTTCATCAAAAAACTCATTTACCCATTGCAAGTTTTATAGCTAAGCTTCTATCGTCTAAATACTTAATCAATCAAGATATTTACTGCTTTTCTTTTTATCTAACCACCAATAATGCATCATATAATTCAGTGTCAACTTTAGACTCACATTTATGGTAGCCACCTTTAAAATTGAGATTGAAATTTAAACAACTCAAGATCTAAAAACCTAATTCTAATGCATAGGTGGGTTTCAGTATTCAACTGTGATTCCTAAAGGCAGAGTAAAGAATAATAACATATACATTTACTAAAAAACAAGAATATAGGAAAGTAAACAATAATTACGAAACTAAACTGAATTTCATCAATGAAACACAGGTGACAAGGAAATAAATTGCTTACACCGAGAAATAAAGCAAGCAAATTGAACACATTAAACTTGAAGAGTTGAGTTTAGATGAATTAAATTTAAACAAATTAGGGAGAATATAAAGTCATGGAGAAATCAATAGAAATGAAAAGTAATTATTGGAGCAAAAATAATAATGATAAGGAAGAAAGAGAAGTGAAAGAGATCAAAAGATGTAAGAAGAGTATAATAATTATTCATAATTACCAAATTAAAGAAAACCGAGGTTGTGATTTGTGAATTTCTCTTCTTTCAGTAGCGAGAACAGCCGATCTAAATCATTCCCCCCCACCACCACCACCACCACCACCACCACCACCACCACCACCACACCTTTTCCCCTTTTCACACACAGAGAGAGAGAGAGAGAGAGAGAGAGAGTTAACTGGTAAGAGGGAGTGGGTAAGGAGTGTGATTTGGGAATTGGGATGGATTTGATTTGAATCATTTCTACAAACCCCCCACCAAAAAAATATATATATATATATATATATATATATATATATCCCCCCAAAACCCCATTTTTCCACTTTTCACACAGAGTGAGTGTGTGTGTGTGTGAACTGTGAAGAGGAGTATGTAGGAGTGTAATTTGGGGTGGATTTCTTTTACCCTTTTTATGTACTTTACTATTTACTATTAATAGAATACTTTAATTTATGTTTTTAAATACGGTCATGAGTACTAAGAAAATAATTTAATTGCAACGAATAGATAATTATATATCTCATGAAAATTACTTTTATCGTTTGTCGGACTATTCTTTTCCGTAAATGCCATAATTTCTATCTCATTTCCAACCAAATACTCAGCAATTCACGTTTGGCATGAGTTTTGACAACTTTATGTATACTTTCTTCCTCATAGTTGATTTTGTTTATTCAATAACAATATGATCAAACTAATTAGTAAGTTTTTACTCGTCTTTCGTATAGTACTGAACCACTTTCTTTAAATTTTGTATCAACTCTTTCATATAGTACACTTTATAAATATAAAAGAACAAAAATTGACAGAAAAAACACAAAAGGAAAATACCTAAACAATGCATCAATGCCCATTTTATCATCTTGGTAGGAGTACTCTACATACTACAACGGGTCAACTCAGTATAACCAACATAGTAAAATATCACTTACAAATACATCATTAATTAAGTATAAATATTCATAATCTGAAAGCTTATGAATATAAGTACTACTACTATTTTCTTAAAACACGTGTAAAGTAAAAATATACAAGGAAAATGATAGAGCAATATAATTGATCTACAGATTTGATTTACAGTAAGCATTAAAGTGTTGTAGGATGCAATTTACCAATGCATTGATATATACCGTAAAACACTTTAATGCTTGCAATAAACTAGATTTGTAAATCATTTTGTTGCTGTGACATTAATATATCTATTATCTATTACTAAAACAGAAAATAATGCTACCACGTGCTAGCATTGGGTTAATTTTTTTCCCGCCTAAAACAAACATCAGTCATTTCTTACCCAATTCTTACTCTCTCTCTCTCTCTCCATTAATTTTGTTTTTTTCTCTCAGTATTTTTAAACCTCTCTATTTAATTTTTATTTTTTCAATATTTTGACATTTCACTTCTAATGTTTCATCACTAATTTGTACATATCTATATCATAATTATTTATTTTACCCAATTCTTACTCTCTCTCTCTCGCCATTAATTTTATTTTTTTTCTCTCACTATTTTTAAAGCTCTCCATTAATTTTATTTTTTTTCTCTCACTATTTTTAAAGCTCTCTATTAATTTTTATTTTTCAATATTTTGACATTTCACTTCTAACATTCCATCACTAATTTGTACATATCTATACCATAATCATTTATTTCTTCAACATGACGGTTTCTATTAATTTCAAAACTATTTATCTATTCAGTTCTTATATATATATATAACGTTACACAAAAAAAGAACCAATCAGTTTTTAGGAGCATAATATTATGATAAATATTATATTTTCTTTCAATAATGAATAATTTTTTGTTGTTGATTTAATATCGTTTCATTTTTTAGAGTTACTATTCACACCCAAGGATTTATTGAGTACGTCTCGTTACTTAATATACCCCACCCAAATATTTTTTACCGCTCAAAAAATTAAGTACACCCCCTTAATTTTATATTATACCCTTACTATATTTTTCCCAAAATTAACTCATCCTACTAAGTACACCCTACCCTCTTTCTTCCTCCTTCTTCCCCGCCCCCACCACCGACTCCAGATCCTCCGTGCCACAAGTAGGGGTGGGCATCGGGTCGGTTTTCGGTTTTTCGGGTAGTTCGAGTTTGGGTTTTCGGGTGTGAGAAAAAACTATCCGAACCCAAACAAGTCGACTAGAAACCCGGGATATTTGGGTACCCGATATTTTCGGGTAGTTCGGGTTCGATTTTCGGGTAACCAAAATACCCACATAGCAGCCCAAGACTATGCTAGGTCGCCACCAACAACAGCCCAATCGCCCATAAATCTGTACACAAATTGGGCTCTAAAATGTCTGCCTACTCAAAATGCCGCCTACTCAAATTGGGCTCTCAAAATGCCTACTCAAAATGCTTGCCTAAATCAGTACACAAATTCGGTACCCATAATTTTTTCGGGTAGTAGATTAATTACCCGATACCCGAACCGATATATACTATTCGGGTTCGGATAAAACCCAAAACCCAATATTTCGCAAAATAACCCGAACCGTTCTGTTGCAACCCGATCGGGTCGGGTAAAAAATCGAAACCCGAATCCATTTGCCCACCCCTAGCCACAAGTTTGTGCCCCTCCCTGTGCCACAAGGCAAATCATATGTTGGATTTCGGTTGAATTTTTAAATCCAACATTGGATTTGTCTTATAGCACAGGAAGGGGCACAAACTTATGGCACAGAGGATTTGGACTCCCCACCACCACCACCTGTTAAGCCTGCCTCCATCACCGAGTATCTTTATTGAACAAAAACTCAAAAACAGAACAAATCAAACTATGATAAAAGTTAATCAACTCAACTTACATGAATCTTTTTTTGCAATTGAGTTCGATCAACTGAATTCAAATTTTTTTTTTTTAGTTGTTCGGCACCCTTATCGAAAAGTACTATGGTTATTCGACACCATTACCGAACAATTTTAGTTGTGTTTGGCAGGACTGTCGAACAGTAATTAATTATTTTTTAAAATTTTTAAAAAATAAAAAAAATATTTAAATTAAAATTTATAATGATATTTTTGTAATATTTATGAGAGGGTAAACGGTAAAATCTTGGGCGTAAATCTCTTCAATTTTTTTTTAATTAAAATCGTGCAGCGCAACCTAATTTTAAAACAAACGTAGGGTGTATTGCTCAAAGGCAAAAACAGAAATTGGCTATGCTGGTGAGGATTACTACAGAGAGGAGAAGAAGCAAAATTCCAAAGCGTTTTGCATCATCAGCCACAAGGGTGACTTGTTCGTTAACTAGATTCCAACTCCAAAGATGTGCAATTCCTTAGTTTGCATTCTAGGGTTTCTTGTTGGGGCTATGAATTGAATTCTTACACACCACCGCTCCAAAAAGGTGAAGCTATGAACTGAAATTAATCATTTACGAATTGGGTTTTCTCCAATTGCTTCTGGGTTTTTACTAGCCTTTTTATTTAATTTATATCTAGATATAATCAGCAGTTAACAGGGTAAATAAGAACTTAGCTGGTACGCCCAATATATTTTTTATTCAAAAATTTCAATTTTTATCTGGGATAAGCCTGGAATTGACAAGTTACATTTTTCGTTCACAGTAAAATTGAATTGTGTGTGTGTGTGTGTGTGGGGATTGGGGGGTGGTTGGGAGGGGAAATGATCAATTTTGTTACAAGATTTCTTTGGACACAACTGTTCTTTGTTATCCTAGTTGAGTTTCAAGCCTCTGTTGTTATTGGGACTTAACTGTTTTTATTATCCCAGTTGAGTTTCAAACCTCTCTTATTATATCTTGAAAATTTTCGTTTTTACTATTCTTATTAATGTTATGTCGTTGACATTGCGTGGAGGTGGAAAGTGAGAGATTTTTTTTGTTTTCCAAAGTTATATTGCTAATTTATGTTGAAGCCACTGTTAACCTTGCACTAAGAAATAAATCTTATTTCAAATGATACTTGCAGGTTATATATGCTAAGATTGTCCAAAGTGACTTTGTTGATGAGCTCATGATCTATGTTCAGGTAAAATTACAGTAAATTTCTTCTTGTCTACGTGATATTTTGTTTTTAGACTATTTATTGTTGAAGTTCTTGCTAATATTGAGGGTTATGCTGTGGTAAATGTTATATTCGTTTGAGAGCATCTGACCTGGACTTTTATGATTATTGAGAAGTCTATTTGGCTGAATTCAGAGTATGTGCTGTAGTGGCTATAAGAACAGGCTTCTCAAAATTTGCTTACCTACAATTGACATATATGCTGGTTCCTAGAATTTTGGTGTAAAAAGTATACTCCCTACATCCCAAAATAAATGTCGCTTATTGACTTTACATGAGTTTTAAGAAAGTAGTTGACTCTTAATTTTTCTTAATACCCTCAAAGTTTTCCTTAGTGATTTCAAATCAATGGGCCCCTCTTCTTCTTTCTTTTTTATTCATCAAACAATTAGTAAAGGCATTACAAACAATTTGCGTAAGGAATCTTTTGTAAAATGGAAAGGGAACACTTATTTTGGGACTTTTGTAAAATGGAAAGGGGACACTTATTTTGGGGCGTTCCAAAATGGAATAAGGGACACTTATTTTGGGAAGGAAGGAGTAACATGTGAATCGAAGATTCTGTTCTTAAGTCTCCGCATCCTGTTTATGTAGAAATAAATGAGCATCGGCTCTGATTCGTTGAGCATATACTCCCTCGGTCCCTAAAAAGGAGCTGCATTTTGACTTCTCAAAGTCAATTTGATTATTGTTTTGATCGATACTTAACATACATATTTATTTAATTGTAGAGAATAAAACTGTATATTTGTAAACTACATTAAAAATATTATGAACCTCATGTTTTATAATTGCTGAAAACACACGCAAATCCACATTGAATTTTCATTTGGAAAAAGGTCAAGTTGACTTAAAAAGGTCAAAAATGCATCTCCTTTTTTTGGGGCAGGGGAAGTCTTTGAAAGATTACATCCGGACCGACTGTACTCCGTTTAAGGAAAAATCAGTAGCTTTGCCTTAAGGCACTGCTACAGGGTATAAACAAATGGCTAATCTATTAGATGCAGAAAATTATTATGTTTTCAAATCTGGTTCTTCAATTAGTTGTCACTTGTGAGGTTAACCTCTGACCTAGATAACCCGCATTGGTCCGCTCTTTCAGTTTCTCTTAACGCGACTTTACACTTTCTTGATCTTACTTTTAGTGCCATTACAAAGTCAAAAAAGATTCTGACAGTTTATTTATTTTTTCCCTACCTCCACAAAGCTTTTCTCCCAACTTCTTGGGTTTAGCTGAATAATTCCTTTCCCACATAGAGTTTTTTCCCAAAGCAAAGCTCCTGTTGAACTACAATGGGTCATATCCTTGACTTCTTGAACATGATCAACTTCACAATAGCCTACCTTTTATGGTAATTGATTTTACTCGTAACAGCCAACACTTCTTGGTTTTATGGAAGAAGGCCCATATTTCTAGTCGGGTGTAACCTATGATAGGAAGGACGGCATAATGTAGAATGCTCTGCACTGCAGATTCTAATGTACTTAGCCTTATCTTGTAATAGGAGAGTTTGTCCCCATAGAGCCCATGAGTCCATGACCTCTAGCTCACAGCTCGCAGCTCACAGCTCACATGGTGCAGACTTACAATTGCGCATAGGCTTGCCTTTAATGAGTTAAAATGTATTGTGAAGCCTGCAAGTTGGGGACAATTTGGCATTTGAACTACCATAACTGAAACAATTGAGAATAAAATGCATTTCTGAATGAAGTGTAGTCCAAAAGGTGAATACGTGCATAAGAATACCTATACAACACTTACAAGTTATGATATTAAATTAGTTAAACTTAAAAGAAGGTTCATTGATATAAAATTATAGAAACTACAACCAAATATTCATTGCACGACAAGGTTATCAACTTTTGGTAGCATCAATTTCACATGGCAGTTTCCCTACTAAAAGTTTAATAAGAATAAACTTTTCCTTTTTTCTTTTTACTTCTTGTAAAATCAATGTTTTCAGTTAAAAAGTATATTGAAAAAACCTCCTAAAGCTAAAAAAGAAATAATAATAATAATTTCTTTATATCGAATCAAATGCAAACCAGAGATAGATAGATTCACGTGAAGTGTGTTGCGACTGTCTTTGTGTCTGTGTGAGAAAGAGAGATTCAATGATAGTAAATGATAGATAGATAGAGTGTTGCGACTGCCTTTGTGTCTGTGTGAGAAAGAGAGATTCAATGATAGTAAATGTAGATAGATAGATTGATAGATAGATAGATAGATAGATAGATTCACGTGAAGTGTGTTGCGACTGTCTTTGTGTCTGTGTGAGAAAGAGAGATTCAATGATAGTTGTAGAATGTGAGTGTCCCTGAGGGTGTGATGTGTGCTGGGTATAATGCTTGGCGTGACACGTGTATATCAAAGAACCTCAAAAGAGTAAAGGTCGGGGTGGAAGTCAAGATCGATCGTAAAGAGAAAGAGGGCAAAGGCCGAATACTCACTAGCTCCGAATATCGAATAATGATTATTCTTCAAATGAGGTTTATGGCCTCTATTTATAATGAGTATGGGATGACACGGGGAATATTCCAAGATTTCTGTGAGGTGTCATCATCCTATTGATCATCCAATGATCATAGGACACGTGTCCCGTAAGTGGGGACCGCAATCGCTCTTTCTCTCTTCGGTAATCAGTCACACGCGTCGCACGTGCATGATAACATACGTGTACAACGGGTGAGACTTTCTCTTGACCTCGGCCGCCAAACCAATAACCCTCGAGGTTCCCAAGAACCGGCCCGTCCTTTGGGGTACTGGGACCTGGGCCGTTACACTTAGAGTAGATCCCCGGTAGTGCCCTAAGCCGGTCATCCTTGAAGGATGTAAGTGCTAGTGGTAAATTGTTGCCCTTTACCCGAGGCGTAAAGTTAATTCCTTGGAACCCTAATGTTCGGGGATCGGGCTCGCCCACCGGATCTCATAGGGTCGGCAAAAGTTCTCCTAACGGAGCGTTTGGACCCTTGGCCAACTTGCTCACGGAGATTATTAACAAAGCCGGGGTGCGGCCGTAGAGACTTGAGTATTACTACCCTTAGGCTAAAGTACTCAATCTCGGCCCCCCTTTAGGCTGTCACCCGGAGCCTAGTACGTTTTCGTACGGTAGGTCTTAGTTCGGGGTAGACTAGGTAATTATGTGGCAAATACCTAGAGTGATGTGGCACAACCCCTACTACATTTGTCCCCTTGCGTGGGAAGCGTTACGAAGTAAGGGTTTGCACGCATAAAATTCCATAACTGAACATTCTTGCTCAGCTTGGTCACACGTCTAAATTCCCTGAACATGCTTGCTCAGCTTAGTCACGTGTAAAATTCCATAACTGAACATTCTTGCTCAGCTTGGTTATATGTAAAATTCCATAACTGAACTTTCTTGCTTAGCTTGGTTATATGTAAAATTCCATAACTGAACATTCTTGCTCAGCTTGGTTATATGTAAAATTCCATAACTGAACATTCTTGCTCAGCTTGGTTATATGTAAAATCCCATAGCTGAACATTCTTGCTCGCCTTGGTCATATGGAACTTATCTTGCAATTGCGAATATCATGACTTGAATTTTTTCGCGGCCTCTTTTTTTTGTTAGAAAAAAAAAAAAAAATTCTTTTGGAGGGTTCCGTTTATCATGTCCCCTTGAGATTTACTCGCCTTAATTCCGATGAAGGTAATTCTTTACTTGTCCCCTTGTATGTAGATATTCACTTTGGAAAGTGCCCGTACACAGAATATGAAGAGTTGTATAATATAGGAGCTTGGAGGATCCCTCATTATCATCCACCCCCCTTTTTTTTTACGAACACCTGAAATTTGAACTCCGGGTATGGATACATGCCTCAACCCCATGTTCGAACGAAGTTGTGAGTTTGGTTGAAGTGTTCGATTGGGAATTTCGAGAAAGGGTTCAGGTAACAAGCTAATTTCTTCAGGGGCTTCAGGTAAAACTAATGAGCATGCCTTTGATATTATGTCCCCTTGCATTTGAATCCTAATCTCGGAGCATTGTTTAGTATCCAAAAAAATATCCCGCTAGCCGCCATGGTTTTAGGCAACCTTTATTCTCGGCTGGATCACTTAGTATTCGGTTTCAAGAGCTCAGCAGGAAGGTTTGACTTACGTGCTTATCTCCCTATGTCGTTGATTCAAATGTGGATATTCGAGCACTTTCCACAGCTCGCCCCAACCAGAAATGAATTGAAGAGGCAGGATGATATGCGTTGCCCAAGAGCACATTGCTGGGATAAAAAGTCATGTTCACGTAGGCTGCAGGAGTACATAGATGACGAGCAGCGTTTTTGTTTTCGCCCCTACTCCTCCATTCCTAAAAATTGCATGAGCTCGGCTTTATATGGGTCAAAGACTTTAATGAAGCAAGTTACTCACAGCTCTCAATCAGGCGGACGTCATATATATATATATGGCTACCGGTGCTTAATGACGTAGAAAATGGCATTTCTCGTGTCTATAATCCTCATAGATGTGCTCGACAATGTGGGTTTGATCAACAGGCACCTCGACTGTCTGTTCTGAAAAAGAATTATGGAGAGAGCTTTTTTCGTTTCCTTGAAAATAATTTAATGAGTGAAGCATACAAAATAGGACGATTATACTTCCCTGCTGCAGTTCGGCGTTTGAAAAGGACTCCTACTGCACGATCATATTGGGTTTCACAAGGTGTGAGGTTTCATAACTTTTTAGGATTGGAGCAAGAGCGAGCTCATCCATCAGAACTAGTGCCCTTAGCCAAAAATAACAAACTTATGAAGGCTCCAGCCTCAAGGGATGATAGTTGGATTGGGCCTCAAAGCAAATACATAGGCTTTGAAGATGATCCCCCCAGATCTAAGAAGCAGGATCTTTCAGTGACAAAGAAACGGGTATACACTAATCTTCTCAGTATTTAGCTTTTTCCATTTCTCTCTTCCATTTTGTTGAAGCGTAATTTGACTAAATTATACACTTTTTGGAACAGCCTCACAAAAATGCTAAGGAGCGAGCATCTAAACGACAGGTTGTTGATAAATCCTTGATGGTTAAGGGTACGACCACCGTAGTACTGCATCATGGTAAAGGAAAGGATTTGGCACATGCGGAGAGTGTTATACCCCGACCTCCTTCTGAGGTCGTGGGGATAGAGAGTGATTCGGATGGCTCGGAACATATAAATGAGGTAGATGATGTATCTCCGAATAGTGATAATAGCAGCCGCACTGAGGATAATGATGGATATGGAGCAGAAGACCCCAACGAACCTGTTGAGGATTGTGATGACGTCGAGCCTGAATTGAATTCGCCCATGCCTGATCTAGAGGAAGAATTAGAAATTATAGAAGAATCTGAAGGTGATGACGGCGATGATGAGCAAGTTCAAGGAAGGGTGGCGCCTGAAGTTAACACTACCATTCATACTGATAGTGAACCTCATAGCATTTCGGCACTAGTTATTCCAAATAATCATGGTTCAGGCATGACTAATGGTAACCTTATACACAAAGAGTTCTCAGCGTCTATCCCTCAGTGTTCCAAGATTGATAGCGGGCCTCCTTCTACTGTAGTTAACTGGAAAGGGCATAGGGTGAGTGAAGCAGATTGGAAGCTCCTCGTTGCCATCGATGCAAAGTTTCCGGACACTTTTACTGAAATGGGATTTCACTCTGCTTCGGGTTGGGAAGGAGGCTTGTCCTTATTTTGCCAATGGATGAGGGAGTTTTTCTTAGCTATTGTGGGGCAGCTAGATGAAAATGGTGTAGCTCGCCTGAAAGGTTTATTGCAAGATACTCAAACTGTGTTAAAGTGCAATGTCTCGTGGGCTACTGAGCACTTAGCAAAGGTTATGGAGCTGAAGTCTGGCAATTCATTGTTACAAAAGTTGGATAGCTTGGATACGAAGGTTGAAGCCCTCTCCGCTGAAAAAGAGAGATTAAAGCAGCGACTTACCAAAGTTGATCGGATGATAAATGATTTGCATCTCGCTCGAGAGGCTGTATTGAAAGAAGCAGAGTCACAAATTGGCACCGAAGTTATGACGCTGTTGAATTGTGCGATCGGCAAAAGCTTGATTCCCCGCTACATGCTAGAGTTATCACATAGTTAATTTTTTTTTTTTTTTTTTTTGGTTCGTGCGTATGCTAGGGTAGAATAGGAGCCGGAGGCTACATTTCTCTTTTTATTTTTTTATTTTGCACGATATTACACTAGCTCGTTCACTTTACATTCATTCTATATTTACACTTCTGAGCTACATAAGGGCTATTTTATGATTGGAATACATCTTTTTTTTTTATCTCTAAAATAATTGTCCCTTACTTAATATTGCGAAATAAAACTTCCGTAAGGCAAGCCGTTGGCTTCCTCTAAGAAATTCCTTCGACTAAATCCGACTAAGGGGAGTTGATCCGGAGAACCATCATGTAACTGGATGGGGAACTTGGCGCGTAAAATGAGATTTAGCAGGCAAAAGTATGCAACTATGCCTAAGGTGAGCCGGTGGCTTCCTCAAAGGAGAGTAATTATGCGTAAGGCAAGTCATGAACTTCCCTCAACAAATGTATTCGATGGGATCAGATCAGGATTGGTCCGAAGAACCACCCTACACCTGAACTTATGTCATAAAATAAAGCTTCTTGAATAGGGTTGATGGAGACATGTAAATCCGACTAAATGTTTACACAAAATATAAAATGTAAGTGTGGGAGTTGATAATCAACCTGAGGTATCCCAACACAAAATTTAATTCATATTCTCCATCATTGAAAGATGCACAAAGTATAAACCAAAATTAAGAGTGCCCATCTAAGGACTTGAGCCACTCATCTTTATTCATAAACTGGAAAAGAAAATTCCTAGCCTAACTGGCTTAGGAAATATTACTAAAACAAAATTAACTCTAAGGGTAGTAGAGTTTCAACCACTTTGCATTGATTGGGAACCATTTGTTTTCCTCCCCAGGCTTACATATTTTGTAGTACCCCGAACCATGAGCTTCTTTAACAATAAACGGGCCTTCCCAATTTGGAGTAAACTTTGGAGCCGACATATTCCGGATGACATGAGTAGCAGTCTTCAAAACAAGGTCGCCTTCCCGAAACTGCCTTGGCTTAACCATTGCATCATAAGCCCGAGCGAGTTGCCTTGTGTATACATTGAAGTGTTTCTTGGCCTGTCCCGATGTTCATCCAAAGCCTCCAACGCACGGGCGCATATCGGGAATAAGCCGATCCGCAAAGCCATTCGGCCGAAGGGACCGCTAATTCGACGGGTAACACTGCTTCCGCTCCATATACCAAGGAAAAAGGAGTGAACTGGGTAGGTCGACGTTTAGAAGTTCTGTATGCCCATAATGCCAAAGGAATTTTGTCGTCCCATGCCCCAGGATAATCATCTCGTAACTTGGCCAAAATCTGAAGGAGCGTCTTGTTGGTCGCCTCGGCTTGACCATTGCTCTTCGGGTAAGCGATAGTAGAAAAACGGTGAGATATATTATACTGAGCCATTAACGCCTTAACATCCCCGTGTATAAATTGTTTTCCATTATCCGTGATGACAACACTTGGAATGCCGAACCGACAAACAATGTACTCTCGAATGAAATTAGCGATCACTGGACCAGTGGCTTTTCGGAGTGGAATAGCTTCAGCCCATTTGGTGTATGACTCAGTAGCTACCAAAATCCAGATTTTTCCTCTTGAGGCAGGGGTCACTTTCCCAATCAAATCTAAGCTCCATGTATGAAAGGGATACGGAGATGATAAAGAATGCAAAGCCACAGATGGGGCATGAACCAAGTTCCCATGCCTCTGGCACGAATCACAATGCCTAACAAACTCGGCAGAATCACTCTCCATGGTTGGCCAATAGTACCCCAAGGTCATGAGTTGATCATATAATTTTGCTCCCCCTATGTGACCTGGTTCATGAGCCTTTCTCAACACAACTGGAATTTCGTCCCCTTGGATGCAACGAAGGGGTCGGCCATGATAACCTTTCCTAAAGAGCTGTCCCTCTAACATGTAGTACCGAATGCTTGCTTCTTAATGGCCAAGGCGTCATCTTTGTCGGTTGGCAATATTTCTCTTACTAAGTAATCAACATAGGGAACACGCCAATCCTCATTCACCTCTACTAGACAAGCCTCCTTGAAGGTTGGAAAACTTTGGCAATGAGAACATCCTTGCTGAACCTGACTTGCATCCCTTGCCATATTAGGCCAAAAGTATCCCTCACGCTGAACACGACGATAGAGAGGAATATCACTTGCTCCACAGGTTTTTCCATGCATGGCCTCCAATTTCCCTTTTGCCTCATCCAGGCCGATACATCTAGAGAGGTAACCACTTGGGTTCTTTCTGTACAACTCCCCTTGCAAGAGAAAATATTTGCTTAAATCAGACAAACTTAGACTCCCTTCTTGAGTTTCCAGTTGCTTAATAATGGGTGCTCGCCAATCTGTAACTGGGGCAGGCTCAAAGTAAGGTAACAAAGTAATTGGGGCTGCCTGATTCACCACGATGATCTGAGCTTCATTTCCTTCCATCCTAATCTTGGATGCAAGGGTAGCCAAGGCATCAGGATGCCGATTAGCCATCCTTGGTTGCTTCTGAATTCTCACCGAGTTAAATAACCCCAATAGTTTCTGGATCAGAGTTCTATACGGAGCCAAGTGGATATGTTTGAGAGAATACTCCCCCTCTGTTTGCTTGATCACTAAATTAGAGTCGCCCCGTATGCATAGATCTTGTATACCTCTGGCCCGAGCCTCCATTAAACCTAGTGCCAAGGCTTCATATTCAGCTTCATTATTAGAGCAAGCAAAGCTGAGCTTATACGAACGAGCTGTTTCGACACCACCCGGGGATGTTAATACTACTCCAGCACCCCCTCCCTCTCGCGTGGACGATCCATCAAAATCCAGAAACCACTCACTACCCTTCACGGGTTCGGCCATCGCACAAAGTTCTTCACCAGGTAAATCCTCAAGAGTTGGTTCATACTCCCCGCTAGGGAAATGGGCGAGTAAATCACATAAGGCTTGACTCTTGATTCCCTTGGGCGTGACGCACTTCATGTCATACTCTGACAAAATCAAAAACCACTTGGCTGCCTTCCCCACGAGATTGGCCCGAGTAAGTAAGTATTTGATAGGATCAGACTTGGTCACAATTTCCACGGTGAAAGCCATGAAATAGTGACGGAGCTTTTGCACCACAAACACCAATGCTAAACAATGTCTTTCCACTGAGGTATAACGAGCTTCTGGACCATGTACAAGTCTACTCAGGTAGTAAACTGGTTTCTCCACATTATCTTGTTCCTGAGCTAGCAATGCCCCAACAGAGCGAGACGTAGAAGTCAAGTATAAGAGAAGTGATTTTCCGGACTTAGGCACGGCCATGGTTGCTGGAGAGCTCAACACTTCTTTAATCTTCTCAAAAGCTCTTTGATGCTCATCCTTCCATTCATATTTTACACTTGACTTTAGCGGTGAGTGATAGGGTGAATTACCTCGGCCAATCTTTGGGATAAATCTGCGAAGGTAATTCACTTTTCCCAAAAACTTTTCAACCGCTTCAATGATATTGGTGGAGGCATATTCGAATGGCCTTTTGCTTGTCACCATCCATTTGAATCCCGAACGGTCAACGATATGCCCCAGAACTTGCCCTTGGTAACCCCAAAACACACTTATGCGGATTCATCCGAAGATTGTACTTCCGCACCGCGCCAACACTCTTTCCGGATCCCGAAGGTGATCACCCCTATCTCGAGATTTCACAATCAAATCGTCTACATAAAACTCCATGATACGATGGAATAGGTCATGAAAAATAGCCATCATTGCTCTCGATAAGTTGCCCCGCATTCTTAAGGCCAAAGGGCATGACCTTATAATAAAAGTTTCCCAAAGGTGTTCGGAAAGCAATCTTAGGAGCGTCGACCGGATCCATCTGAATCTGGTTATACCCCTTGTATCCATCCATCATAGTGTACATTTCACACCCTGCCGTGCCATCAATTAAAGCATCAATACTTGGCAAAGGGAACTCATCCTTGGGGCAAGCTTTGTTAAGATCACGAAAGTCAACACATGCTCGGATCTGATCATGCGCTTCTTACCCACAACCACAATGTTAGAGAGCCAAATAGGGTGTTGAATTGGTACGATAAAACCCACCTTTAGTAGCTTCTCTACTTCATCCTTAATTTTGAGCTCCAATTCCGGCTTGAAGAATCTCATAGCCTGCGAACCGGCTTGACTCCGTTGAACATGTAACTTATGAGTAACAAGAGCCGAATCCAAGCCGGCATTTGCTCGTAAGACCAAGCAAAAACATCCATGTATTTTCGGATCAAATTAAGCATTTTCTCCCTTTCTTCGGGGCAAGGTCTTTAGAAATGAAAATAGGCACGGGATCCGAGCCGGCAAAGCCATGTTAACTTCCTCCATTCTGCCCGAGGCTTAGGTTCATTCGGTAACTCCTTGGGCATTGGTTCGGGCTATCGAAATACTCCACCTCCGGACTTGTCAATAATCCAACATTCGGGATCGGGGTCATCATCCTCGGGGTAGAATGATGCCCTACACCCGTCATAAATCGATACCGCCACAACGATACTTGACTTGCCCATTTGGAAGGACAACTCGTGTGCTTTTGCCCATGATAGCGTTTCAAACTTCCTCTTGGTCGGGGTATTTATTTGGTTCGGGCACGGGCACGGGGAAGAATCGTAACCTCAACAAGCATCTCCCGCCTTCGAAATGACTTGTTAGGCAAAGGCGGCCGGCTAGGCAAAGGAATAGGATGATAGTCGGTTGATTGGGTTGGAATGGAGCATCACCGAGGTTAGTGTAATAGGCAGCATCAATATGATGAGCTTCATTCCGAGCAAACGGTGCGGGAGAGGGTTCGATAGTCACTAACTTGCCATTAGGAACACCTTTAGCACATGGTGAAGAGTAGATGGGACAATCCCATTTGGGTGCATCCAGGCCCGTCCCACCAAAAGATGGTACGAAGTATTTGCCTCAATCACGTGAAACGTTGCCCTACTCCTTACACCCCAATATCGATCGCAATAACAACGAACCCCAAGGTTCTCTTTGAATCAGCCCCAAACCCCGTAATACGATAGTGCGCTTCGCAAATGCACATCCATTAGGCCAGCTGGCGAAAGGTTGAAATTGGCATGATATTAACAATGAGCCATTGTCGAGAGAGCTCGCTGAACTCAACTCCATTAATATGAGCTGTTACATAAAGTGGCCTATTATGGGGATAAGGGACTCTCTTGTGCGCTTCGAAAAAGTGACGAATTTGTAAGTTCCCGAACTGTCTTCGAGCTGCCCGTATCCTTCATACAAGGTTGATTGTACTTGAGCCACTTGATAAGGGCCTTAGTAGCGGCGTGCCTCGCCTCCGTCGTGAATTCTAGCGATCATACAACCATTTAAACTTTGGGAATCCTAAGTTTTTACGCCATGAAATCCATAGTGGGAGGAAGAGTTGTTGTAAAAGTCTCATCGGGGTGAGGCCAATACTCATCGGATCAAATACTCCCCGCCATATACGCAAGCTCTTCCCCACGCCTTTTATGGCGCCAACACTCATCTTCATCCAAGTCTTCTTCATAGAGCAGCCATATTAACTTGTTTCCCTTATCTGCACGGGGTGAACCGCAAGGGTTTTCATGAACATTCGTGGCCGAACCTCCAACCGGCCTTCCTCAACCTCCTTGTGAAATATTCCTTTTAATGAGAAACAATCACGAGTTGGATGTCCTACTCGCCGATGATAATGACAGTACCTCGGATGGTCCATATCATTTTGTGTTGGTTCACGCCGCGTAGGCGGCAAGATGATGTCCCCATGCTGGATCCAATTATTCAAAGTATCGATCACTTCCGTCATCCCACAAGGATAATCTGGTGCCACATACTTGTCGTTATTCTCATACTTAGGTCGAACATTCCTGCCCGTGTCTCGCTTATCACTTCTTGGTTGGGCAACATTGGCAGCTGGTCCCCTTTGATTGAACCTGTTACCACGATTATCCCTATAACCTCGAGTAACAGCTTGAGGGTGCGAGCTCGCCTTCCACTCCACCAGACTATTCTGCGTTTCTCCCGGCAGGATAAGATTGCCAGCTGCCTCTACCAACCTTTGAAAGGTAGGAATGTCAAGATTAATAAGCAGACGCCTGTAGTCATAATGCATCTTTTCCAAACAATATTTTACCAAAACCTGCTCCTTCGGAGGATCATGCAAAGCCAACGACTTATTTTTGAAACGTTTAACATATTCCGTGGCGTTTCATTTGCACGTCCTTCTCTCGGTCAACGAAAAATAGTGAGCTTCTCATCCGTATGGAAAAATTTAGATAAGAACACCTCGACATAGTCTCCCAATCATAGATGTTACTCTTATCTAGACGATAATACCAACTGTAAGCCTGATGACTCAGAGACTTGGGAACTCCCTCGGACACAAGTGTCATTTGTGGTATAAGGCTCTAACTCCTCTAGAAACCTTTGGACATGCTCTCTTGGATTTCCATCCCTCCCCCCATATTGGCGAAAGGTAGGGGAAACATAATTCTCCGGGTAAGGCGCCTGCCGAATGATAAGAGGGTAGGGAGGACCAGAATCATCCTCACCCCGGGATGGTCGAAGCCTAGCCACCTGAGACTCCAACAACTGTTTTACTTGATCCAATGTCACCATCCCGGATGAAGCCAACATCTGAGCCTGAGTTGGTGCAAGGGATCCCTGAGCCTGAGGCTGAACCTGAATAGTAGGAAGGGTAGGCTGAGGTACAGCTCCTCCTGGCGTAGGTGTACTAGCATTAACATGCCCACTAGTTGGTTGGGCTACAGGAGGAGGTTCAGGTGTTGCCTGGGGGGTGACGGTGGTTGTTAGTGGAGGGATGGGAGTGGTAGTAGTATTAGTTACTATCGGAGGGGTAGTAGCGTTGTTGACCATGGTTCCCGAACCCGAAGCTCCGGGGCGGTCGGTACGCCATTGAGAAACCATGTTGGAATAATTCGAAGGAGCCGAGTGAGGTATGCGAGATATGATCACTGGGTCTTTAGGTGGAGCTTCGCCGTAGCTACCATACCTTCAACCGGTGACATCATCTCATTATGAGAACGACCTCATCAACATTATCGCCAGTGTATTCGACTCACCGTCCGTTCTGTTCTTCGGAGGCATGACGAACGTGAATACCAAACCCAGCGAGTCGCCAAATGTAGAATGTGAGTGTCCCCGAGGGTGTGATGTGTCTTGGGTATAATGCTTGGCGTGACACGTGTATATCAAAGAACCTCAAAAGAGTAAAGGTCGGGGTGGAAGTCAAGGCGATCGAGTAAAGAGAAAGAGGGCAAAGGCTGAATACTCACTAGCTCCAGAATATCGAATAATGATTATTCTTCAAATGAGGTTTATGGCCTCTATTTATAATGAGTATGGGATGACACAGGGAATATTCCAAGATTCCCTGTGAGGTGTCATCATCCTATTGATCATCCAATGATCATAGGACACGTGTCCCGTAAGTGGGGACCGCAATCAGCTCTTTCTCTCTTCGGTAATCAGGTCACACGCGTCGCACGTGCATGATAACATACGTGTACAACGGGTGAGACTTTCTCTTGACCTCGGCGCCAAACCAATAACCCTCGAGGTTCCCAAGAACCGGCCCGTCCTTTTGGGGGTACTGGGACCCTGGGCCGGCCGTTACACTTAGAGTAGATCCCCCGGTAGTGCCCTAAGCCGGGTCATCCTTGAAGGATGTAAGTGCTAGTGGTAAATTGTTGCCCTTTACCTGAGGCGTAAAGTTAATTCCTTGGAACCCTAATGTTCGGGATCGGGCTCTGGCCCAATGGATCTCATAGGGTCGGGCAAAAGTTCTCCTAACGGAGCGTTTGGACCCTTGGCCAACTTGCTCACGGAGATTATTAACAAAGCCGGGGGAGACTTGAGTATTACTACCCTTAGGCTAAAGTACTCAATCTCGGCCCCCTTTAGGCTGTCACCCGAGTACGTTTTCGTACGGTAGGTCTTAGTTCGGGGTAGACTAGGTAATTATGTGGCAAATACCTAGAGTGATGTGGCACAACCCCTACTACAATAGTAAATGTGATGCATTGCAATATATCGCGCTATTTGATAAGCAAGTTTTAACTTGATGGAGCTAAAGTACCTCTCCACAATTTTCAAAGTTATAGGCAAATTGAAAGCAAAGTAATCATAAGACAGCAATAATCATTATATATTTTCTCGACTGCTATAAAGAGTCGTACTAAGATTAGAGGGTTGAGTCAGTACTTGACTCAATTGGTGGCAGGCGTCTTCTTAGAGAGGAACTAGGGACGGGCTTAACCCCTCCAAAACCCTTTTTGGATTAGAAACCCCTGGTTCTTAACCTGTCACACTTCACTTAATCTTCCTGATCTCACTTACCGGAAAACCAGCTACCCAAGCCTCATCGAAAGCCCCAGAAAGCAAAGCTGTCTTTAGAGTTCGCAGGAGAAAGAGAGGAGGGAGAGGGAATGAAGGAAGGGTTGCACCATTGTGGCTGACTTTGGAATTTGGCGGAGAGACAGGGAGCAGACGGAGTTTATGGTAAGGATTGTGCTGCAACTGCTGCCTTTGATTTACTGGAGGGAGCGGGGCCGAGGGACGATTTTTGGAGAGGACAACAGCTCTTAGAGGATGAAGTGAATTTCTGAAAAACCCTAGACTAGAGAATATAATACATGTGTGTGTGTGTGGCATGAGCGTGTATGTGTACGTGTGCCTTTTTTTATCATGTTGGGAGTGTGTGTATGGGGTATATATAATATTTAAATATATAAGGGTATATTTGTAAATAGCCACCTGTTGGGGTCAAATTTGGGTGGGGTTGGGTAGTTTCCCTTGGCACAATCTAGGCCAGGTTTTGACAAGGAGCTCCCAAATCCAGTGCATTAGATTTAGGGGTGGGTCCATTCCGGGTTTGGAACGGTTTCGGGTATTCTGCTATCTCTAAGAGAAATTATAAACTTTAATGTGAATCGATTTCCTATTTTTATTTTGTAACCAATTTCAGAAATTAAGGGCCAGCTTGTGTAGTTAGTAAGATTGTTTCATATTGATTATTGACCTAGAGACTAGGTATGAAATTTTGCTCGATATTGCGAAAAATTGAATGAAATTTCTCATTTTTGCTGCCACAGACACAGAAAACCATAGTGAAGATCTTATCATAACTTTTAACCATTATGTTACTCAATACCGCAATATATCACAACGTATCCCATTTTTTTGCATTTAATGTGATTGAAGTCTCTCACGCGGACACACACAAATAGACAACACTTCTCATGTGGATTGACTGTGGGCATCCTCTGTGGCAGACCTGCAGTATGTGGTAGCCAAGCAGGAGAGGACTTAGGAGCTAGAAGGTTTCATCAAGAGACTCTCTCTATCTCACTAGTTTGTATTTGATTTGAAAAGTAATTAAATATTTTAACATATAGGATTTTCAGTCAAGATCCTTGTAAACAAAAGCATTGATATGACAAAGTATTAAAAAGAGTTCTTTTTTTTATTTAACTTTTACTAACAAGGCCACACAGAAACTCTATCGTGTGTTAATGTTATTGAAAGTTGTAATCCTTATTACGCAATGAATATCTGATTGTAGTTTCTATTATTTGTATCAATGTTAATCTTCGTTTATGTTAATTAATTTAACATTACGACATTTTGGTGTTTTATGGATTTTCATATGCGCGCTCTCCTGCATGTATTACTTTTTGTACTATACTTCATTCAAAAATGCATTTCTTTTTCTAGTTTCTGTAGTACATTATAATCCCAAATAATATTTCATTAAGTTTGACAGAAACTTCCCAATGTTTGAAACGAATATCCATAAAATTTGCAATATCAGTGCAAACACGCGGAACATCCATCATCATATTCATAAATTCATGGTTGCAAAAATTTTAAAGCTTGCTTAGAGCTCACAGTCTTCTGTGTAAGTCTGCATACACAGGAGATTTTACAATTCTTGCTATTATGGCCATCCCCTTAATCAGTTTAAGAACTTCGTCTTTTCTCATGATGTGTTTAACTTTGTGGTACTCATTTCATTTCATAACATAAAGTGCCAATGAAATCACTCAATTCTACGATTTTTCAGATTAGGCATGAGTTGATGAGTAGTCACTTTTTAATGGATGATTTGGAGCACTCTTGACAGGGTAGTGGTGGTTCTGGCTCACAACTTGACTTAGTCATGTTGCTTTCTAAATAGACCTATCGGAGGTAGGCCTGCTATGAGATTGGCACCTTTTAAATTATAGTCCAACCGCACTGTTCTATGAGCTGTTGACCTGAGTAAGCAGTCTTAAGTTCACAGATTACGGCTCGTAATGATCTTGCACTCGTGACGTGCAACCATCATTAGATGTGTTTGGTTACTTTGGCCTTTTATTGCATGAAAATAGGAATGACATGGAACTATCAAATATACATTTATGGAATACTTCAATCCTTTTTTCGCATTGTCTACCTCCCTTTGAAATGTATTTCCTCTTCCATTTTTTTTCCCCTAAAACCAGTGATGATGAAGTGCCATTCACCTTCAACAGCATGCATGAATTTTCCGCAGTTGATGGCTTTGTGGAGATAACTGAAAGCTTAGCAGAGATGATAAAATACTTGGCAAATGAGCCCTCAGTCGGGCTGTTCTACGTTCAACAGCACACTCAGAGTGCAGTACCCAACCTCATCAATCTCAAGAATAATGTTGCGGAGAGAACCCGTAATATGTCTCTGCACACTGAAGATTCAGAGGATTCTATTGCAATGGTGAGGTCAATGAAAGATTGTGGCTTCCCCATTGCTGACGAGATGATCAAGGATATTAAGAAGTCTCTAGCTATTATATCAACAAAGCAACCAAAAAAGGGGTTGATTAGTAGCCCAAGTTTCGGTTTTCAAATGGGAAATACTACCTCGTGGGGGCCAAGCTCTTGGGGGCTCAACGATAGTGAAAGTGCGAGTAATTATTTATCAACTGTTTTCAAGTCGGCAAAACAGAAGGCTAGCAATCTCAAGTGGGCACAACTTGATACCAAAGAATTGATCGAAGCCAAGAATGAGAAGTTTGTATCTTACCCTAAACCACCACTAGAATTTTCAGCCGCCAGCACCTCTGCAACTACAATGGAGGGAGACGGTGATGAATTACCAGTATCAAGTCCAACTGCCGATAAGATACAAGAAGAAGGAGAAGGAGAAGAAGAAGAAGAATTGCAAGTTAACAAAAGCTTGTCCAGTGATAAACCACTCGCCTTGGCGGAAGACTTTGATGAGTTCAGGGCTGATAGAGAAGCAAAACTAGAGGAATGGTTAGGAGGGAGCGATAATCAGAATAGACGACACGCGGAACGAACTGATGCAGGAGTGCTAAAGCCTGACCGAACTTGAGGTGTGGAAAAAGCCTGTCCTTGTAAATTAAATTGTGTTGTATACCGTTATTCTTGAGTTTCTTGACCCAAATAATATGTAAAACGAAGCTAAAAAAAAAGTGTCTGGAGTCTGCAGTAGTAGTTATAAGATTTTCAGTAACAAGCTTCACTCTCGTTGTATTTTTTTCATTTAGTTATGTATTAACTTGGTTTTATATATGATCCTACTACTCTCATGTCTGAAATTGAATGGCGAAGAAGGATTTATGTAGCAGAGTGCAAATATTTATATTTGGGTCAAGAATTTGCCGAGTTTAATTCCTTTCCCATGCCCAGTTTAGAGACGTAGTTCGTTTTGTGGTTTATTATTAGAACAAATTGCAAGCTGGTCCCCTTTCACATATTTTCAACCGCTTTAGTCCACTATAATTGTTTTCAATTGCTTAAGTCAATTTTAAGTGTTAAATTGATCAATTGTTTCTAAACTGCCCTTGTAACAACCTATCACGTTTTTTAAGCTGCGTTTTCCTTGATTTACTCCTGTAAATCCCGTATTTATTCATTGCGATTTCTTACTAAAATTTTCATTCATATCAATTTGAAAAAACTTAAAAAACGAATACCAATAAGTAGAAGATCGAATTCATTGTGACATTGAAATCAATGGATTCAATGGAAACAGATGTTATGTTGTTATTGAAATTTAGAGGAGATACCATTGTTTCGAAAGTTTCAGAGAATTTTGGTTTATTTGAGTTGATCGAATGCTTAAAGGTAAATATTTCAATTTTCAATCGGATAATTGTACTTTGAAATACACTGTAGAATCACACAACAATTGTTGTTTAACCAACGAAGAAGATTTCAAATACATGGTGTCATTGGCCAAAATTTTATCAGTTTTTATTATCATTGTTGATGTGTTTGAAACTGATAATGGTTTGACTTACGGGATTAATAAAGAAGTCAAACATGGAGATGAGATTGCAGAAAATGTACACGATGCAACAGTTTCTACAGACGATGCACAATAGGTGCATCGCGCTGCACAAGTTTTGGACAAAGGTAAAGGAAAAGTTGTGCATCACGATGCACCACATCTATTTGGTAATGCACAACAATGTAATGAGCACAACAGTGAAAGTAAGTGTATCAATTCTTCAATTTCTGAAAGCGATGATGAAAGTGTCTCATGTTACGACATATGTCCTATTTAAACAAGACAGGAACTCTTGAATTCTGGTTGGGCATCTCTTATTACTGGTGTTGGTCAAACATTTAAAGGTGGAATGGAAGATTTTCGTACGCAGCTTATAAAGTATTCATTCAAGATTGGATTTGAATTTATTTACATTAAGAACAACAATAAGAGGATTAGCATTGTATGTGGGAAGAAATTCAGTGATGATTGCATTTGGTTCATCAAGGCATCTTCATCTGTTGATGAATCAGTATCCATATACAAGTGCAACCTTTCACACAGTTGTCATTTGACCATGATTGATGATAATAACTCAAAAATGATGCGCCGTGGTACAATTGCGCACTTAATTCTTGACCATGTTTGCAATCTACCAATCTATTGGTCGATTGATGTAACTGATCACGTGAAGACGAATTATGGCATTGAGATATCATACAGTAAGGCATGGAGGAGCGTCGAGAAGGCTCGAAAGAAGCTTTTTGGTTGTTACGAATAATCTTTTCATGAGCTGCAGTGGTACGTTAAAGTGTTGCATAAGAGTAATTCAGGTAGCTTTGCTTTCTTGGAATTGGACGATGTTACGAATCAGTTCAGTAGGTTGTTCATTTCATTTCGGGCATACGTAGATGGTTTCAACAACTCTTGTCCTATATTGTTCATAGATGGCACATTTATGAAATCTAGAGTTAAGGGCACCCTTTTGTCTGCGCGGCCACGGATGAAAATCAAGGTACGTCCATTTTCTCTACTTTTTTTCCTTTGTTTCAACATTATTTTGATTAGTATCATAGGTTGTTCATGTTTACGTCCCTTTTTGTACTTGTACTTAATAAGATAATACATTCAGCACATTTGTGTGTATCAGAAATAAAAGTGGTGCATCGCGATGCACAAAATTAGTACTTTATAGTACACTTTTGGGCATCGTGATGCACATTGGTATGCATCGCAAATATTATGTTGTTAATTCAGTAGAATAATGTGCATCGAAATATAAAGTTGTGCAGTGTGATGCATAAAAATAGTATTTTTCTGTACAAGTATATGCATCGCGATGCACACTTTGATGCATCGCAAATGTAATTTTGATTAAATATTGTTCATATGCTGCAGGTCTGTTCCCATTTGCATTTGCGGTCGTAAGTTCTGAAAGTAGGGATAACTGGGCTTGGTTCCTCTCTAAGATAAAAGGAGCAGTCGATCGGGAAGCGTTGTTTGTATCCGATCGAAATGTTGGGTTAATGGAAGCAATATGCGACGTGTCTGGGAGTTCTAAATGTTAGGAATATGCTGGTAAAATAGCTGATATATATGTTTGCATATTCCAACACCGTGATTTGCTTGTTCCCATTACAACGCATGTTTCACAAGTGGCTAAAAGGGCTGTGTACCGGTTAGTGTGGCAACTTGATGAAACATTGCATAGGTCATTAGACTAGGAAGTCATTGTACATGTCCGAGTCTATGTCCTACCAAGTGATGATGAGTTTTCATATGGATTAGTTCTACCAGCACCAGCAGAGCAGACATCTCTACCAGCAATGTCTCCCCAGCAGACATTTCTACCAGCCATGTCTCATCAGCAATCTTACCTCAGTAGTCTTACATTGGCAGATCTCAGTATCAGCCATGCTCTTCATCAGAAAAACTGCAAGAATGCTGATAATTCTCAAGAGGAACATCGGTCGTTGCTCGAAGCTACAATTCAAAATAGATCCGTTACAAGATCTTCCTGACAACTTAAGATACGCATCGATGTCTGTGCTTTCACTATTATCCAAATGTCATTTCCTCTTTCGTGTTTGGTCCCAGTCTTTAAGGCTACATTCCAAAATAGACCAAACACAATGCGCTATAACCCAGGCCTGCATGTCATGTCTCATTCATCCAGCCTGTACTTTTCAAACAGATTTCAAGGCAGCTCACACAAAGGTCTTTGCCCAACAGTTTATTCAGTACACTCTGATGATCTGATAAATCAACACTTTCCAATAGACAAAACCCTATCCAAGCTTCAACGACTCTTTCATCTTCTCCAGCCTATAAAAGAAACCTCTCATCCCTCATTCAAAAAAAAAAAAGTGCGAAGACTCAAGAAAGCAAACACTTACAGTAGGAAAAATACTAGTGTAAGAACAAACACTGTGGGAGAGAAATCTGAAATTCCTAAGGCAAAGCAGCTCTGCTTAATCAAGAACTCCTTTCTTGATTTGAGTTCTTTCCTCCTTCGAAAGACTCGGTCTCTTCAGCAGCTATATTTCAAATCCATAGCTAGAGACTAAGCATCCTGCTCATCGTTGAAGACTGACCAAGCTTGAAGATGTCCGATGAAGAACCAAAGCCTAATAATCTATATAGCATTCGTATCGGCAGACTTGTATTACATTATAAGGGCTGTTGATTGTGCAATGAATTGTCATAACTCTTGGCCGAGTGCTTTACACTCAGTTGTTCAAATACAAGTTATTTGAGCAACCCATAATATTCTCTTCTCACAACAAATTTATCGAGTTGATACCACGGGAAGAAAACATAATAAATGTTGGCTACATCTTCCAACGTATTTTTGATAAATTTGATTTCGCTTTCTTAATCTCTCCTTTTTCTTTCCAAAGAGATTGCTAGGATAGAGAGTCTAGGTTGATGTACTAAGCATGTTTGTCTTTGAGCAAACCTCTGCTGAATTTTAATATAAATCATATCTTATTACATTCAGCCTTTACTTATCTTTCTTGTAATATATGTTATATATTTTGTGCAATCTGGTTGTGAAAAGTAATTGATGCATCTAATATAAGATTTAAGCTTGCTGATATAAAATATGTTCAACTATTAATCTACAGCTACTTTAATCTTATTTACTATACTTATGCTGCTTGTCCTTCCGCTGCTTTATATTTTTAACATTAGTAAAGTATAACTAATCTTCCACCAGAAGTCCTTTGAAATCTGCTGATTGCACATCAGCTGATCTTTCAACTATGTTGCTTAAATATGGAAAATGAAATATCCAATTAATTATTTCATCCTTGTCTTTCAACATAATATTTAAATCAGATGAAATTTTTAATAAAGGTTATATAGGCTATTCAACCCCCCCTCTAGCCTATACTTTGAGCATATCAACATGGACCTAACACAAAACATTTTTTTGCTTGGTGCACCTTTATTGAAACTTGAAATAAATGTTTATCGGTAAACTTGAAAGACTCAAGGATTGCGCGTATGCCCCCAACATTAGACTGTTTAATGAGAAAATTGAGATATTCTAAAAAGAAGGGGACAGGTTGCTTGTGATTTCTTGGCCACCATTCCATACGATAAGTGGACGATTGCACATTGCCACAAGAACAGGTATGCCGAACTGACATCAAATGTCACGAAATCGTTTAACAATTGGATTTTATAGGCTCGCGGTCTTCCCATCACTTATATGGTCGACTGTATTAGATCGAAAATCATGAAATGATTTAGGGAGAGACCTGGCAATGGAAAGAGATGGAACAAATTATTATGTACGAAGATGGATAAAAAGTAGAACAAGTACCTTAATATTGGGATCACGTGGTAGATTCGTATGGGACCCAACTCCATATACGATGTTTTATCCGATCCAAGCGTACAGGTTGATTTGAGGAATCGTACATGTTCATGCTATTAGTGGCATATTCAAGGATTCCCGTATTACCACGCGACTATTGTGTGATTGTTGAGATCCAGAAAAAATATCAAGGATATGGTTGATAATTACTTCCTAACAAGTAGTTACATCAAGTGTTATGAGGGAAGCTTAATGCCAATTGCAACTACAGAAAGGTACGAGCTACAGAATTCTTGCAAGGGTGAAACCATTTTAACACCAATAATGAAGAGATTACGCGGACGTCCCAATAAGACAAGGATCTCATCAAATGGTGAATCAATAAGCAAAAAGAAAATGATATGTAGCAGATGTCACAAGCTTTGTAACCACAACTCTAGGTCATGCAGAGAGACTATACAAGGTTGATTTGTTATGTTTCAATTTTTGAAGTTCATTATCCTATTATTGTGCATCGGAAATAAAAATCATGCATCGCGATGCAATAAATAGTACTTTTTGTTGGTACTATTTTGTGCATCGCGATGGACACTTTTGTGCATCGCAAGTGTAATGTTGATTAATTCAATACAAATATACAATATTGTGCATCGGGGAATAAAAGTTGTGCATCGCGTTGCAATGAAACAGTACAATTCTGTGCATCGCGATGCACACTATTATGCATCACAAGTGTAATGTCAAAAAATAGAGAAATTGCACAATGTTATCAACAAATGTATCTAAACAGTTTAATAACAAAGAAACACATTTAATCAATATTTATTCTCATTCCATTGGTTTCCTTGCACTTCCTCCTAAAGGCATTCACCATATTCCTTTCTGACCGTTTTTGTATTTTTTTTTCAATTTTAGCTTGCTTAATTGTTTAACTCACTCACACCTTCTGGTTAATTTCTGACTTGTGATTGAGTCACACATTCACTCGCAACCGGATCGGTCACCCCACCCCTCTTATTCGGTGATCCCCTGGGTGCAACTACCCATCTTAATTGGTGATCCCCTGGGTGCATTGTAGCATTTTGTTGATAATCTGCATCCACACCTATATTCACTTCAATTAAATTCACGTTGTTTGTTTCCAGGGCATTCACAGAGGCCTCACCAAGAATTTCCATCTCATTGTTTCTCTTTACCCAAAGTAGCTCATTTTCATCATTTGTTGTTATGTGGAGAACATAATCAAACCTCTGCAAAATATCATACAAAAATAAAATAGTGTATAAAAATTTGCATCGAAAATAAAAGTTGTGCATCGCGATTCACAAAGACAGTATTTATTAGCACACCTTTGTGCATCGCAAGTGTAATGTTGATATTTCTAATAGAATACAAATGTGTCATTTTATAACCACTCGCCTGATTGGTCATGATCCTTACAAAATTGGATTCATCCAATACGCTAGACAGTGCCCTCAAATCTCATTTGACAAACCTCGGGATTTAAGTTTCGCGTGTCGGTTGCACAATGTTACTCTTCTCGCATAACCAATACTATATAGAGGAATTCAAAAAATTTAATATGATCAAATCAACATGCATCATACAAAAAAATTGCATATAATAATATCAAATGAACTTAAAGTTACCGGCAGTAGCATCACGCATCTCTCTAGGTGGTCATCAGATGTAGTTTCCAAGCTTTCCAACAACAAATCAATGACATGTTTTGACCAGTTGTACGTTGATATTGTGTTCAAATAAGACTTATGGTTTGTGTAGGCTCACGGTATATAGGATGTCTTGGTTGCAACCAGTAAGGTTGCGAGAACAAGCAGGGTCGTCAAGCCAACGACGGATTCGATATCTACTTGATCCGGACTCTCTATCATTTCCTTAATTCTATCAAAAACTAACTTTAGCTTCAATCTTATGTTCTTTGATTCCTTTGACATTTTGTCTGGGTAGCACCTTTAGAGGAAATTGGTGCAATCCAATTTGTAAAAAGATATGTTTATTTCCTCCTCTCCATCATTTATGCTGAATATGAGCTTCGCATCTATTGGTTGAAGCTTCAACCTTTTCTGCCCAAACTGGAAACACCTTTGCCCCTTGACGTAGCATTTGACAATAGTCTTTATTACCGAATCGTCCTTCTCACAATGATCACGGACAACATCATCAACAATTATGTTCATTATAAGGTACCAAAAAGGTATTTTCTTTAGCGTTGTTTTATGTTCATCCCTGAATTTGATATTCTTAATATGATATATGAGGGACTGTATACTTGATCTGTATACTATCCTGGCAAGATTTTTAGTTATCGCAGCTGCATAACACGTATATTGTGGTTACAGTCACATAATTGAAGAATTACAAAAAAGAAGTAAAACAGGATGCATCAATTGTGCATCGCGATGCACAAAGTCATGCATTTCGATGCACACAATGATGCATCGCGATGCACAAAATTGATGCAACAGAATTGATCCATTGCGATGCACTAAATTTTAAACCCTACCAACGTTGTTTATATTTCAATGAACGCGATGCAACAATTTTTGCCAATGACACCATATTTTTTCAAATAATGCATCGCGATACATCAAAAATGGAATTTTTATGCAAACGTTTATTGATTTCACTCTATTCAGGAAGTTGTAAACAAAAAGTACAACTATAAAATATATTACGTTCTTGAAACTTCTTCAACTTCGTGTTTTTTGTGTTCTGAAACTATGTTCTAGTTGCAAAGACATTTTTGTTTGCTTTGAAATCGCCAGATGACCTAGATGTTGCTTGTTTTGAAATCATCGGATGTTTTAAATTTTTTGGAAATTTAGAGGGTTGTGTGGGAGTGTTCTTGTTGTAAGCATTCAATAGAGTTTTTATTTATTTTTTTTGAGTGGGAAGCCGATGCATTATGTACGTGTTAGAAGGAAGGGCATAACAATGCATTGATTTTTTGTTTTGCGACGCATAACATGGTTGTTCCGTACTTTTTAAGAGCATAAACGACATTTCGCAACAGAAGTGTCATTTTCCGGTTTAAAATAATTATATCGGACTAAAGCGGTTGAAAATTGTGTAAAAGAGAATGACCCAAATTTCGCCCAAATTTTTAACACACCTTAAAAGAAGAGGTGATATTAAGACAAGCCCAAACGTTTCAAGGGGAGCTAGGGGGACTTGGCCAAACCATAGGGTGTTGCATTTTTCCCCCTCATTTTCTAACTTTATTTTAAGAGATTCAAATCTTCTATCTCATTTCCTGTCACATTCTCTGTCCCATTAAATCATAGCCCTACACGTGTCCTTGTAAAAATGGTAAAAAGAAGGTCGGTTAAAATAATAAGGACATGTGTAAAGTTAGGATTCAATGGGACAGGAAGTGTGACAGGGGGTGAGATAGAAGATTTGAAGCCTATTTTAAGGCCTTAAGTTGCTTGCACCCCAAGTTGTCTTCTCGTCCTCAAGTCTTCAGTCTATTTGTCTTGTATTGACTTTCTAATTGAAAATTGATTAAAGATAGGGTGATAATTTTTGAGGGCGTTGCTATTTATGCCTAAGAAATTACTGAGTACACCTATGGTGGTGTTCGACACCCCTACAAAACATCACTTAGTACACCCATAATGATATTCTGTAAGGGTACCGAACACCACCATAAGTGTACTCAGCAATTTTTTAGATGTAAATAGCAATTACCAATTTTTTATCCATTTCACTAACGCATTCATTTGATTATTAAAAATGATCTATTGGATTATCCATTTAAACACTCACTATTGTAATGAATTTAAAATGAGTAACCCAATAAAATACCTGATACTATAACAGCTTAAATTTTTTCCGACAACCAAATAAGTTAGAGAATAATGTTTAGAAGTAGCTCAATTTATTAAAGAGGGAAGAGAAATATAAATCTTTTTTTTTTTTTTTTTTGTGGTTGGTGGGAGTGTGGGTGGAGAGGGTGAGTTGGGTGGGGGGCAACAATCCAGCGTAAATCCTGAACAACACGGGGGCCTTGGAAGCCTAACCCCTAAGACCTATAAGAATAAATGCTCTATTCATCACAATCAGTGTGTGCCAAGCCTATTTAGAAAGATGCTGATCCAACTCATAGACCTTCCTTGTTTTATGATATCATGAGAAGCAGCTGCCAGCTTATCCGCCACTACACTTTTCTGCCTAAACATATGCTTCATAACCCCTGCTCAAGTTACCTGCAATGCTCCAGAATGTGATAATATACCACCCCTCTGTACAAAAACAAATTAGCCATAGAGGAACCATCAGGATTCAATTTAACTGCGTTGTGAGTGGGGGTCCCATTTAAGCCATAAACCCCTTCTAATAGTAACAGGAAGGAGAGGGATCTGTAAAGCCACAATATATCCATCTCTTCAGAAGAACAAGAGCAAGACCCTGCAAATCGCTCCTTCACCCTCGTTGTAATCTGTCCACTGTCCATACCTGCTCCCTCAAATACTGACTTGCATCAAGACTTTTCCATATCTCCCAGCACCCATTGAAACAGAGAGCTATAACAGCTCGCTCCAAATTCAGATTTTTGAGAAGAATTATCCAGCCAGTCATGAAATAAATCCTCCATAGAATGGCGGTGCCATATCTTTGCCAAGTTTAGAGCCAAAAAACCTCCACACACTAGTAGCAACTATAGACCTGAGGAATAAATGTTCAACAAACTCCACCTTGCTGTCATTAAAACAGACGTTTTTAGAAGCCCGGCCAAATTTTCCTCTGCTGCAATCTATCATCAACAGCAACTGCTCCATAATATCAATCTCCAAATAAATCCACTGATTCTGGAAGGAATACAGGCAGTCCAAAGTTTATTACCACCTTGCAATTTCGGACCCTGCTGTCTTATATTAATGCCAGAAACTGAGGTTTTGCCAGAAGGAGATAAGGAGCAAACTGATTGGGTGTCCTTGCGGTCGTCTATATAATCCACTAATGTCTTGCTGTAAATGCTCAGGGATGAAATCTGAAAAATGTAATTGCTGAAGACCTTCATACAGTTAAACTCAATTCACAAGAAGAGGGCCCTACAAGATCTCCAGCACCAATTACTTTGCCAGAAGGGAACATTACCTTTACCAACTACCGAAGCTGCATTGAATCAGGTCCAAGTTCCTATGAATTGCTCTCCACACATGAGAAGCACGTAAAGGAACCTGCCTTCTATTCAATCGAAACACATTGTCATACTTAGCTGTCACAAATTCAGCCCAAATACTGCAGCTGTCCATCCAACTCAAGTTTGGCCTGGAGAAAGTCCATAACCTGATAAAGTTACCTGATCCCAATCCCTCCCTCAGCACAGGTTGGCATACAACTTGCCAAGAAACCCACGGTGTCTAAGGTTCTCCTGTCATGCTCCACAAAAAGTGAGCCATCAGTTTTTCAGCTCCCCTTATACATGTTTTAGGAACAGGAATACAAGCTCGGGTATGAATCAGGGTCGGGCTAAGAACAGATTTGATTAGAGCAGCTTAATAGGAAAAAACGATCATTTTCACGGAAAATTTAAGAGTCAATAATTACCATAAACATGAGCCAAAGTGTTCTCACTTTTGGCTACTGAATATCTTCATTTGGTTTACCATATACCATATTTGAAGTAGGATGAGGAGCCCAACCATGAAAATTTCCCTCGTGTATATTTGGAGGAGCAGAACAGTTGATATTGCTCACTACCATATTTGGAGCTGGAGTAGAGCCGTTAACATTATCCAGTGATTCAGCCCTAGCACTTAAATTTGGAGAGCCATTGTAGCCAATTTTAACTTCCACATCTCTATTTGGAGGAGGAAGAGTGGAACCAATGTTAACGACAACTACTTTACCACCCACATTTCTATCCTGAGTCGGGTAAGAGCCATTGTTCTTGTGCACTACCTTGGCTTTTCTGAGACCAAATAATTCAGAAAACGTATGAGATAGACAAAGAAATATAACAGAAAAGATTTTCAAGTGCATAGGTCTTACCTAACCAACTTTTGCTTCAACGCTCCTTTTGGTTTGGAGGTCCCTTTTCCCAGGAAAAAGGACAAGAAAATATTAATTTCAACTTTATCACAGACTAAACATCATAATCGAAGAAAAGATGCAACCATAAAGATAGTTAAAGCAGAATAACTACCAGATTTAAGAGCCATGGAAGTTGAAGCAGGCTTGCGCTTGGCCCTCTCAGCCTTAATGGATGCAATTACATAATCTGCCGAAGGCCCCAGACCTTTTCTCCCAACCAACTTCACTCCAAGCTTTTCACAAAGGTAATTCAACCTCATCTCATCACCACCCCTCACTTCTCTCAGCTCCAAAGCTTGTTGTCTGGATAACAATGTGTAAACATGAAGCTCCTGCTGCTGATTGAAATGGGACTGAAGCTGCTGAAAAAGTAACTTGTTAGAATGCTGTTGATCTGGCCTAGAACCTTCACTACTTTTCTTTCGCGGCCCACTAAATGTCACCCTTAAAATTGCAGTCGACTTGGGATCAGTATTTTTCCTAGCAAAAATTACTGAAAAACATCCAAATTCTAAATCAGGCTCTCTAAATAAATCAGCAAGAAGGGAGGCACAAGAATGTGCATTTTTTGATGGATTTCTCTCTACTTTTGTCCTCAAAGCCCTATTACTAGCATAGTGTGCAATGTGTGCAGCTTCTCTTAACCCACTTAGAAAAGCCCCATGCATAGTTGCTGGGTAACGTCTCGTAGTGGCCTCCCCGGCAAAGAAAAGCCTTCCATCTCCCACGCTTTCTGCTAAGATATCATAGTCATCCCCTGATGCCCCCACAGCAACATTTGAGTAAGAACCCAAGCTGAAAGGATCAGTTCCCCATCTTGTACAGACGGTCTGAATAGGCTCTGGGACATCAATTCCTTGTGGTTCATAAATACCTGCACGAATTGGCTCAATGCAACAGTAAGTACATAAGGAACAGATATGGAAAATGTACCCAAAAATAAGTAAATATTCTCCAAGAGATATATTCAGAACCCAGCTCTACCCCAAAAATAATACTCCCTCCGCTCCTAAATAAATGTCATGTTTTGACTTTCTAAAGACAAATTGGATGTTTTTCAAAAGAAAATTTGGCGTGTATTTATTACTCCCTTTGTCCCTTAATTATTGTCTTGTTTAACCCAGCACACGGATTAAGAAAAAATAATTGACTTGATTACTAATATTAGTATAGTGTGTAGTTTCCTTTAATGCCCATGAGTACGTGACCCATAATTAAAGTAGGAGAAAAAGTAAGGGTAAAATGGTAAAAGTGGTATCCTAAAAAGGAAAGTTTCAAACAAGCAATTATTTGGGAAGGACAAAAAAGGAAAGGAAGACAATAATTTAGGGACGGAGGGAGTATTTTTTCAAAACCATAAAACACGTAATTCATAGTACACATTACGTGTTTTATGATTTAAAAATATAAAAAATTACATCAATATTCATTTGAAAACAACCAGTTTGACTTTAAAAAGTCAAAACACAACACTTATTTATGAACGGAGGAAGTAATAATTATTTAATTAGCATCGACATCAATACAATGTTTTTTAATGTTATTACTCTGACTCGCTATGTTCCACGCAAGGAGACTTTTCATATTTAAAAGTCAATATCAGACTAAATCAAATCAAATTAAACATACATTAAATATGTTTAGAAAATAAAATCTCATTCGTTAAAAACAATATTAACAATATATGAATTGCAATTTTTACGACTTTGTAAGAACAAAAAAAAAAAGTTATGTAAATCTTTGGTCAAAATTTAACTAATTTGGCCCAAAAAAGTCAAAAGTGGACTCGTTGATTGGAGCGGAAGGAGTGTATTATATGGTCCAGACTCAATGGAAAATTTTTGTTTTAGAAGGTGATTGATTTAAGAACTTTTCTCTTTTCTATAAATCAAAACAAAATTGTCGAAAATTGATGGATAAGGTTTGCATAATTCACAAGAGTTGAGCAAAACTAACAATTCGTAATTTAGGGTTTATAACTCGTGAAAGTAACATTTTCTAGGTTACATTAAAAACAGACACTACTTTCTAATAAAAAGAAAAAGATCATTTCAACTTCATACTCTGGATGCTCAAAAAAGGAACATAAACATCATAAACATATGCAGTTATGATAGAGAGGAGAATCATGGTTTGCTATTAAAAGACATCATCCAAGATGGCAATTTCAGCTAAATGTAAAGGAGGGACCCCATCATTATTTACAAGTTCGTACCTCTTAGAATCTGAAGAACTCGTGTGACAGCATCAGTTGGGGGCATGCTCTCAAAATTATGAGCAGCTTCTCCTGCTACTAAAGCAATAAGGACAGGTCCACCAGCCACAGTTGCATAGCTATAGAACAAAAAGAACTCGCCACGACGGCTTGGATCATCAGAAAGATGCCCGAACGTGTCAAGATCAGTGCCCCAAAACACATGAGAGAAAAGCATTGCAACCTTGTTTAACAAACCGAATCCTAACCTCTTTATCCCATCGAGCTTCCTTTGAGGCAACTCCGGGTTGAACTTAATAGAACCACTCTTCAGTACCCCTAGAGGTACAGTGCACAAAGCCATATCACCCTCAAAAATCTGGCCCCCAGCAACAACCTGCACTCCATCACTACCATAACGGATGGCATGCACAGTTTTTTCATAAAGAATGGGCACATTCTCTGTCAGCTCTTGAACTATCCTTCCATTCCCTCCAGGCAAAAAGCAATGGTCTCCTCCCATGTCATACGGGTCATCCTGGTCCCAGAAGGCCAGTGAAAGCTTAGAAAGTAAACCCGCATTTGCATATTCCAAATTTGCAAGATGCCAATTAAACAAACTCGTCTCATCAGAATTTGCAGCATTCCCGTCAACCTGCCAGAAAGTCTCCAGTGCCACCCCAAGGGAAACATCCTGTGAGACCTCACCCATTAACTGCCTTAGCCTGCTTGCCTTGTCTAGAAGTTGGTTAAAAGAGATTTCAACTTTAGAATCAACATCTGGATCCACCGGTTTCCCATCCAAACTATAAATCGGACACTTATCTCTAACCTTATGAAGTGGATATGACATCTGCCTAGCCATAATTCCAAGTGGGTTCCCAAGTGTACCAGTCAACACACTCCCACCTAAATCTGCAGCAGCAACCCTACTACCTCCCTCCATTTTCTTTGTATAAACACGTCCTCCAGCCCGCTTCCTACCCTCCAAAACAGTCACTTTATACCCAAACACCATCAACTGCCTTGCAGCTGCCAACCCCGCAAGACCAGCCCCAATCACAATCACATTCCCCTTACTCTGTTCAGCAAGAACCTTCTCTTTAATCATCGGTGCAACACCAAAATTGATATACCCATACGAAACCAAATACTTATAAGCAGAATCCAAAAGGGTACGACACTGTGAAGGTATAACATCAAGAAACATCTCTTTCGTGACCCAATTAGATACATTCTCCCGCCATTTAGTTATAATATGGTTCCTAATTAGTATATAATTAACCTGTTCAATTCCACCCACAACAGAAACAACTCCAGCGTCTATTTCTTCCTCAGTAAGTATATCAGCCGGAAACCCGGAAGTCAAGGCAGTTAAAGCTTCAGATGTGGCTTCTTTGTTTATTACAATTATCTCATCGGATACATCAGGAGCAGTCTGTGTTAAAGAATTAGGCTTCGCATAATTAGAATTGACAGGAAAAGTGGGTAAATTGTATACCTGGTTGTTGGGTAGTGCCGACGGCGTCGTACTACGTGACCTGCCTCGTCTTCGCTTCCTGGGTACAGAAAGAGAGAAAAAGTGATTGGCATTAGGGTTTGAATTGGGGTTTGAGAGTGAATTGGGATTAATGGCTGAATTAGGGTTAGGGTTAGAATTGGGGTTAGGGTTCGAATGGGGAAGAAGGATGGTGAACTGGAGAGGGTTGTGAATGTTAGGAAGGATTTGTTGTTGATTTTGATTGGATGGATTCATTGTTACTCTTCTGGATGATTGAATGATTCTGCTGGAGAGAGAACGAGATTCGGGTGTTTGGCTGCCGAGAAAATTTGATTAGCGGTAGTTGATACTTCGCGCGCTTGGTTGGGCAAGTCAATATTCAATAACTTCTCACAGTACCAAATTTACTGATCTGAGAAAGAGTGGTCTATTAAAACTCATTTTTATTTATGAGAGCGGTATTAATACCTCTTTTTCCTATAAATATATCATTTTTCCTAATATACCCTCTACATTAATTTTACACCAACTTAATTATTAAATATATCACCCCACATTTTCTACTTTACACCTCTCAAAATTCACTCTTTATTTCTCATCACACCCACCAAATATCATCACACCCACCCAATATCATCAAACCCCCCATTTTGAAGAAGAAAGCAACCTAGCAAACAACTTCAAGTTTGGAGAAGGAATGAGAAGAAAAAAGAACTTTTATTTCACAATGAGGAAGGTCCTAGGTATGAAATTTCTTTCATTTTAAAGTTCAAATAGCATTTTCGTTTCAATTTTTGTGTTATTTATCATTTTATTTGTAATGTACCATTATTTTTGTTGGGTTTTGTTAAATTTTTAGGTTTGATACTCTTTGAATGAACACCACTGTGGACTTATTAAATCTCTGCTGAACAAATTCATATTGTGATTATTTACATTTCTTATTTAATTGATGTAACTAAAAATATTTCTTATGTGCAGGTTTTGTAACAAATGTATATGAAAGGAAAAGACCCACAGCTTCAAATAGAAGAGAAAGACAACGTGAACAACAACAGCCTGAGGATCCCCAAACACGTCTCACAGGAACAAGATCTGCCTCCTATACACATGCAAGATTATGATTTTGAAAGAGATGCATGTGTTGGAGAGGATAGAAAATAATTGGGAAGAGAGGAAGGTGTTAGAGATGAGGGAGAAGAAGTTGTTCGAGATGAAGAGAAAAAAGATGAGACATATACCCCATTTCTCGGTGGTCCTATTAATCCATCCCTACTGACTACTTTTAATACACACGTAGCACGATGGATATGGAATGTGGAAAAGAGAGGGATTCTCAAGTGTAACAATCATGCATTAAAACTAGTTCAGTGGAGTTGTCGTAGAAATGTATGTTTTGAAAGATGGTTGGATCTTGTCAAAGCCTTCAAGTTGTATCGATTAAGGTGAACATCGTATTTTGAAGTTGACAAAGTCTTGGTCAGTGCATTTGTCAAACGGTGGCACCTTGAGACCAATAGTTTTCACCTACCCTTCGGCGAAATGACAATCACATTGGATGATGTCTTTTGCCTTGCAGGTCTTCCGATCACTGGAGCTCCAGTTTTATCAAGACAGAATTTTACACCAGCCTCCACTTATGATGTTGAAAATTTGTTGGTAGTTTCTTACGCTAAAGCGATAGAAGGAATGCGAGGTGCGAAGGGGATCATCTGTGAAGCTAGAGCGGCTCAGGGAGAGAGTCAAGGTGCTATGTCTGATGACCCGAAATGGCGTCTACACCTTAGGTTGTACTATCTTTGCTGATAAGGGTGACACTTGGGTCAACACATTGTACTTGGAGTTCCTGGTTAATCTTGACAGCATTCATATGTATGCATGGTGAGTCACTCTAACTTATCTCTATAGACAGCTAGGGCTAGCGTCTAGAGTCAGTGTCAAGCAGATGGCTGGGTATTCCACATTATTGAAGGTAATAAATTCATATTTTTACTTATTTTCAAGATGTTAAAATCCACATTTATTAAATTATGGAAAGATTATTGTGTGTTTTACTGCATTTCGTGTAGGCATGGATATACGAATGATTCTCCAAATGTTTCGGCCTCCACATGAAGTTGACTACAATGAGGAAAATTCCCTTGTAACGAGGTGGCTACCAAAGGCCAATCAAGGAGCAACTATGGAAAGATTAATGGCAGTGCGTGAGGTTCTTGACTCCCTTAAACCTAGTGAAGTGAGTATTTATGTATTTTTATATATTTGTATACATTGAAATACATAGTCAATATACATGTTTTAAATTTTTATTTCTTAAATTATTATAGGTTATTTGTAAGCCCTATACGTCAAGGGTGAGGGAACATTTTCCATTCCATATCATTTCATGTTACCACGGATGCATCTCAGCAAACAATGTGGTGGAGTATTATCATCCTGACCGAGTCTTGCGATAGTTTGGATATGTACAGACAATTTCATACATCCCTATTGCTCCCGGTGTCCCCAAGAAAGAAACCCAGCTACGCCAATATAGGGCGCTTGTACGATACTTTGTAAATTGGGATAGTCATGTGTTATTTGACGGATCGACTTGGTAAACCTGCCTGACTACCAGGACAGTGTGACCATTCATATCTTGAATGGTATTGATGTGATTCCAAGATCGTGACAAAGCGGAACCAACCAAAACATGGATTAAAAATAAAAAACAACGAATTGAAACGAAGATGGGGAGCTTCCCTCAACCTTAGGGCGGATTTAATCCCTAGAACCTTGGGGTGCAACCTTAACCCACTAATCGTAATTGATTAGGAACCAAGATCACGGAACGCCACAAGCCTGCAGCTCAACAAACTTGATAAGTTCAAGGGTTGAGAATTCTAATCCAAGAAATCTCTCAAAAGCTCACAATATTGTGAAAAATCCAATCAAATTAATTAATATCAATGTTAATGTTTTACAATGAAAAAAAGAAGCCTTTATATAGGCCTAAACAATCCTACTATCCCTAGGAAACGTTTATTAGGAAAATAAGATACCTAAAATATCCTAAAGTTACCAAAAACTGATAAAAGTTCGTCAAACAGCGCGTTACTGATATTCTGGACACAAAGCGATCGCTTTACAGCGATTCAGGGCGATCGCTTTACAGCGATTCAGGGCGATCGCTCTTCAGGAAGAGTGCGGGGCGATCACTTTTGGAGGAGACAGGGCGATCGCTTGCTGGGCAGAATCCAGGGCGATCGCTTTCGAAGGGACCAGGGCGATCGCTTGCTGGGTAGAACCAAGGGCGATCGCTTTCAAAAGTACAGAGCGATCGCTCTAACACCAGAAAGCTCTACTCTTCATGCGAGCGTCCTAGCCTCCAACACACATATGATCCGTCCGTCACTGTTTTGAGTTGTGTTGGCCTTGATTGAGTGTACAAGTGTCATGAGGGCTTCTCAAACTTTCTTGATTCGCGCTCTTGTCATCGGACCTCCGGATATTGCCATCGGATCTCTCGGAACGTTGGGCCTTGATCCTTGATCCTCATCATTCTCTCCCTCCTCGAAAGGATTCGTCCTCGAATCATCACCTATATGAAAAGGAGAAAGATCAGTGACATTGAAAGTTGCATGGACACTGTACTCACCTGGTAGGTCAAGCTTGTATACGTTGTCATTGAGTCTTTCAAGAACTTGAAAAGGACCATCTCCCCTAGGATGCAATTTGGATCGACGCTTCATGGGAAACCTTTCCTTCCTCAAGTGTAGCCACACCCAATCACCGGGTTCAAAGACAACTTGTTTTCGGCCCTTGTTGGCTTGCTTCACATATTGAGCAGTACGTCTTTCAATATTCATCTTTACTTGCTCATGCAATTTTTGAATTACCTCCGCTTTATGCTTACCATCCATACTAGCACGTTCCTCAACTGGTATAGGAAGAAGATCAAGTGGACTTAAAGGGTTGAGTCCATATACCACTTCAAAAGGAGAATAGTTAGTAGCAGTATGCTCAGAACGATTGTAAGCAAATTCAACAAAGGGCAAACTTTCTTCCCAAGATTTAAGATTTTTATGCAACACAGCCCTCAACAATTGAGACAAAACTCGGTTGACCACTTCAGTTTGACCATCGGTCTATGGATGATAAGAAGTTGAAAACAAGAGTTTGTACCCAATTTATTCCATAACACACGCCAAAAATGACTCACAAACTTGGCATCTCTATCACTAACAATGGTTCGTGGCATACCATGTAGACGCACTATTTCCTTGAAAAACAAATCTGCTATGTAACTAGCATCATCAGTTTTATGACAAGAAATAAAATGCGCCATTTTGGAAAACCTATCAACTACCACAAACACAGAATCATGCCCATGTTTAGATCTAGGCAATCCAAGTACAAAGTCCATAGAGATGTCGGTCCAAGGAGAATCAGGAATAGGCAAAGGAGTGTACAACCCATGAGGTTCCACTCGAGATTTAGCATGCTTACAGGTTATGCATTTGGCACAAATAGAAATAACATCAGATTTCATTTTAGGCCAAAAGAAGTGTTCTTTTAAAGTTTCCAAGGTTTTAAGCACACCAAAATGCCCCATGAGACCCCATCATGAGCCTCACGAACAAGCAATTCACGTATAGAACATCTAGGGATACAAAACTTGTTTTCCTTAAATAGATACCCTTCATGTCTATAAAACTTCCCAAAAACACTTGTCTCACAATCTTTGAATATAGAGACAAAATCAGGATCATTAGCATACAATTCCTTGATGAGAGCAAAGCCAAGTAGTCGAGAGTGCAAGGTAGTGATTAAAGAATGTCTACGAGACAATGCATCAGCCACTATATTATCCTTACCCTTCTTTTACTTAATCACATAAGGAAAAGATTCAATGAATTTTACCCACCTAGCATGCCTTTTATTCAACTTACCTTGGCCCTTCAAGTATTTGATGGATTCATGATCGGTATGTATCACAAACTCTCGAGGCCTAAGATAATGTTCCCAAGTTCGTAGGGACCTCACCAATGCATATAACTTCTTATCATATGTAGAATAGTTCAACGATGCACTATTTAATTTTTCACTAAAATATGCAATTGGTCGACCCTCTTGGTTCAACACACCACCAATTCCTACCCCTGAGGCATCACACTCTAACTCAAAAGTTTTATCAAAGTTGGTAGAGCAAGAATAGGAGCATAAATTAACTTTTCCTTCAACAGATCAAAGGCGGCTTGTTGTTTTTCGCCCCAATGAAACTTTACCTCCTTTTTCACTAACTGATTCAAAGGTGCGGCTATAGTGCTGAAGTCTTTGACAAACCTTCGATAGAAGCTAGCCAATCCATGAAAGCTCCTTACTTCACTAGCATTGGTAGGATCCGGCCAATCCTTGATTGCCTTGACTTTTTCTTCATCAACTTTGACACCTGCAGCACTTACCACAAAACCAAGGAAAACAACTCTATCCAAGCAAAAATTACACTTGTTGAGATTAGCATATAATGAGTGCTCACGTAAAGTATCTAATACAGCACGTAGATGCACTAAATGTTCATCCATGTTCCTACTATAAATTAAGATGTCATCAAAGTAGACAACAACAAACTTTCCAATCAATTCCCTAAGAACATGATTTATCAATCTCATAAATGTGCTAGGTGCATTGGTTAAACCAAATGGCACCACCAACCACTCATACAGTCCAAACTTGGTTTTAAAAGCAGTTTTCCACTCATCTCCTTCTCTAATCCTAATTTGGTGATACCCGCTTTTGAGGTCAATTTTTGTAAAAATTATAGCACCATGTAATTCATCAAGCATGTCATCTAATCTAGGAATAGGATAACGATACTTGATTGTAATTTGATTAATGGCCCTACAATCCGTATACATCCTCCACTCACCACTTTTCTTGGGTACCACAATTACTGGGACTGCGCAAGGACTTAGAGATTCTCTTACCTTACCATTTTTGAGGAGTTCTTCCACTTGCCTTTGGATTTCCTTTGTTTCCTCCGGATTAGCCCTATAGGCTAGCCTATTTGGCAAAGTGGCGCCTGGCATGAAATCAATTTGATGTTCTATCCCTCGGAAAGGTGGCAAACCACTTGGTTCGTCGTTGGGAAAGACATATTCATATTCCTGTAGAAGAGACAAAACAAGAGGAGATACAGTATTGGATAATTCATTAGTAGCAAGGTAACTCTCCTTATACACAAGAACTATCACACTTTGTTTATTCCCCAACTCCCTCACAATCTCACTGGGTTTGGTATAAAAATTTTGTCTCACTCTTTCTTTGCCCCTCGGCTTTTCAACTATTTCTTTTTCTTCCTTGAACACTCGTGTATCCACCCTCGTGCTTTTACCACTCTCACTTTTTTTCTCTCCACTCGGGTTTTCTCTCACTTCCTTTCCACCACTCTCTTTGTTTTTCCTCTCAACCTCACTATTCTCACGCTTCTTGGCTTGTTGTACCTTAAACTCATATACTTGCTGAGGGGTTAATGAAACAAGTATAGTCGTTTTGCCATTGTGCTTCACAGTGTATTGGTTGAGGAAACCATCATGCCTCACATGTCTATCAAACTGCCACGGCCTTCCCAAGAGGACATGTCCCACTTGCATAGGGACTACATCACACATCACTTCATCCTTATATCTCCCAATAGAGAAAGTGATCAAGGCTTGTTTTGTTACTTTGAGTTCCCCACAGTCATTAAGCCATTGTAGTTTATAAGGTTGAGGATGTCTTACAACAGGAATTTTCAATTTTTCAATAACTTCAGTGCTAACTTCATTGGTGCAACTACCACTGTGACGCTCCGACCCGAATCTCTATACGAAATCCCAAGGTCGGGTCGCCAAAACAACAAAACAACAGGAAGAGCACATGGCGTAACCGCCCATACTTACGATAAACACAACTTATAAAAAACCTGATTTAAATAAAACAAGTCTTCGGCGACACTACAGCCGGAACCCAACAACTAAACCACAAGTCCAGGACTTGGAATAAAAATCAACAACGACAATGATAACAACATCGGCCACAACATGCCGGAATAAACTAAAACCACGAGCTACATCATGCTCGGGAAAGAAACTGAATTTCTAACAAGGTTATATACAAGCACGACATACACATGTCGGCTACCAAAAGAATAAATCATGTTTACAAAACACCAAGTACTACCAAAGTAAAGTCTATATAACTTTACATAACCAACGTCCTTACCAAAGGAAATACTATGTAACCCAAAAGACAACCTTTCGATTATTCTCAAGCTATTCGTCCTCACCGTGAACCGCTAGGCTGGCTCGGATCTAAGGAAAAACAATAAACAATAAACGGGGTGAGTCGAAACTCAATAAGTTACTAAATGCAACTACATGACATGGCATAATGCTCAAGCTGAAATCATAACATGGCATTAACATTTATATACCACAACAAGACATGTATCAACATCATTGATATACAAATTATCCAACTCACATAGCACCTTGATTAACACATAAGTGCTTGTAAATAAATCACGTTACAAAGGATATTATTTCTCTTTCTCCAACTCTGCGTTGCTCCTGCAATACAAAATAATCAACTATGTCTCGATACCCATGTGTGTAGTATCAACGTCACCGGAATCACTCTTCGGCTATTGACTTCCCCGGAATCACTCATCGGGTTTTGACCTCCCCGGAATCACTCATCGGGTTCCCAGAATTACTCTTCGGGTTACTTAGCTAACCAAAGTCATGCGTATTGCTACAACAGTGGGGCTACTTCTCACCTGTGGGCAACAGGTGAGGGTGCGAACTCCGGTACGGCGACTTATAGCAATCACGAAACAAATTCGTAAAGACTATAGGTCGTCCCACCTTAACATAAACAACGATGACGCCAGCTGGACTTACACTACGCACAAGCAGGTATTTTAACTCAACTTATGCAAATAACCGTCAAGTTCCAAAGTAGTGAACTTGACAAATAACACGTAGATTAAATTATTCTACAAAGTATGATCATCAAATATATCATCCAAGAACTTTAAACCACAACTTTAGAGCTAATAACAAGTCTCTAATTTACTAGTATCATTTACTCGGAGGACCAAAATATATCTCAAACGAACTCTAAATCTCGTAGGATTTTAACATGGTGGTTGTTAATTACCACTCTAACTAAATATCAACTTCTTAGAGTCATTTCAACACTTCTAAAAATTTGGGTATATTTGCTATTTGCAAAGTTTCCCAATTAAGTCTCTAACTTGTTCCAGAGTCAATTTCCATGGTTGAGTGCTCAAAATCAACATGCAACATCATCCAAACACCACACATAACACATAAACATGTTATACACTTCCTCATATCATCCAAACATGAAATCATTAAGAATCAAGGCATGCATGAACAATATGTCTCAAGTATGCAACAAATTACTAAGCATGCATAAGGGGGTTAGTAACTTACCTTAAAATGCACAATTAAACCAAAGAAAAGAAGATCAAATCCTTGTAAAGAAGTCTCCTAGTCTTCCTCTACACATGCATGGTCTGGATCAACAAATCAAATGGTTGAATTGAGAGAACTTGCACCACACACACTATTCTCACCTCCCAACACACACAGTAACTCTCTCTAATATTCTTGATTGATTTGGAAGGAATGAGGGTGTAACCTTTACTCCCTAAGGTGTAATAAGGGTGGAAGAAGGTGTTGACACAAGTCCTAAGTCGTGGAGAACAAATGAGTTGAAATGCTTTTAAGTAAAGAGTAAAATAATTTTTTTTGAGAAAACAGAGTCACAATCTGACCAACCTCGCACGGCCGTGCCAAAAATACATGCACGGTCGTGCCACTCTCGCACGGCCGTGCCAAGTAAGGCGCACGGCCGTGCCAAACGTCACAGCCTAAAACTCAACTTTCTGTTGGCTCTTGCACGGCCGTGCCATGAATAGGCGCACGGTCGTGCCAAGTTTTTAATAGTCCAGTCACTTCTATTTCACTATATTTCCTAGGTATGATCACTTGGCCATTCCTAGGCTGATTATACAACACTTATAACACATCTAACAAATACCATAATTCACAATAATCAATTTAACAATGCATTATAAGGTGTGTGATGCATAAACTAGAAAATGTAACAAGAATTAAAACATTATTAATCTAACATGATATCCAAGAAAATTTTAAACACTTATAATAACATGTTAACATGCAACAAAGTAAGCACATAGGCCATAATTAAACCCAGGGCATTACAACCACTATCAATAATAAGATCACATACCTTCTCTTGGATAAAACAACGAGAATGAAAGATATGCTCTCTCTGTTGGTCACACTCTTTCTTCACTTGCATGTTAAGTACCTTTTTAATCACAAGGGCCTCTCCCCATGCGGCTTCGGCCACTTCATCATCCTCACCATCTTCTTTCTCTTCTTCTTCTTCTTTGTCATCCTCTGAATAATATTCCCCATTGTGAACGTATACCACTCGTTTGTTGGGACATTGAGATGCTATGTGACCCCTCCCATTGCATCTAAAACAGACAATCTCCCTTGATTTGGGGGTATTGGTTTCTACTCCCTTTTCCTTGTCGACCTCCTTACCCCTTGAAGTCTCCCCATAAGATTTGGTCGGTGTAACACTTGGGTTCTTGTTGCCTTCAACTTTGGGTTTATTAGGGGCTTGAAACGACGAAGAAGAATTATAACCTCGAGTAAAGGTACCCCTCCTCTTAAGTTGCCGTTTTACCTTGACGGCTGCATGGACAACTTCTTCCATCTCCTCATACTCCCTCAACTCGACTATATTAGTAATCTCTCTATTTAGGCCATTGATGAACCTAGAGATCATTGCTTCATCATCCTCAACAATGTTGGCTTGAGTAAGAGCCATCTCCATCTCCCTATGATATTCTTCCACCGATTTGCTCCCTTGGGTCAAGTTTTGAACCTTCCTCAACAAATCTCGGTGGTGGTAGCTTGGGACGAACCTCCTGTGCATAACACGTTTCATATCTTCCCACGTGTTAATGCGACCTTCTCCAATCCTCCTACGGTTGATTACTAGTTGTTCCCACCACACACTAGCATATTCGGTAAACTCCAAAGAGGCAAGTTTGACTTTTTGAGCCTCCGTATAGTTATTACACCCAAATAAAACCTCAACTTTTCTAACCCACTCCAAATACTCCTCTGGATCGGCCTTACCCTTAAAAGGAGGAACTTTCATTTTTATGTTTGAAATTCCTCTTTCTTGCCGTGGGTTATTCATCCTCTCTCCTCCCATCCTATCACGTCGCCGATCATCTTCATACTCTCTCTCTACCCACTCATCCTCATCATCCTCATACCTCCCCCTCCTCGGTTGGAATCGAGGTGGATTCTCCTGATGTTGTGTCTCCCCTCTCTCTTCCAATCTAGCCAAACGCCGAGTAATATCTTCCATCATCCTCAACATACGTTCATTAGGATCCTTCGGACCCTCTCTAGCTGCTCCTCCATTACCCCTAGGCAACGGTGCTTCATTATTTCCTTGTGACATGTTGAGACAAACACACACAACTCACAATCGCTCGTGTATCACTCTTGACTCACTCACACACTCTAATTTCTCGAAGAAATTCTTTTACCCACGAAATTATCAATATGGAGTGCAAGTTTTGAAAACGTTACGAGTTGAAACGAAAACAATGCAATCTAGGGTTTTGATTTTTTTTGGCAAAATTTCAAAGTGAGATGCAATTTCACAATGAAAGCAAGAAAAGAATGAATTTTAGTGGATGTTGGAAAGATTTGATGGACAAGATGGATGTATGAAAGTATTCTAGCAATGCCACTTTAGTGCAAGTGACAACTTTGAAGCAATTTTCCAAAACCCTAATTTTTTTTGTCCACAATTTTCGGCTCCTTCAGTTTTTTTTTTTTTTTTGACTTTTGCAACTTCTTGATCAAGTTTTAATTTTCTTGATTCAAGGAATTTTCTTTGGAGCCATAATAATTTTTCTCTTTTTTTTTTGTAACTAGGGTTTGGAAAGAAATAAAAACGAAACAAGATTGCCGGAAAATTTTGGAGGGAAGAAGAAAACTATGAATCCAACGAAATATAGGAAAGAGGAAAACAAAGTTTTATGAAAAACACTAGAAAGAAATTGTTGGTTACCTCTTTGCTGCTTTGATACCAATTGATGTGATTCCAAGATCGTGACAAAGCAGAACCAACCAAAACGTGGATTAAAAATAGAAAACAACGAATTGAAACGAAGATAGGGAGCTTCCCTCAACCCTAGGGAGGATTTAATCCCTAGAACCTTGGGGTGCAACCTTAACCCACTAATCGCAATTGATTAGGAACCAAGATCACGGAACACCACAAGCCTGCAGCTCAACAAACTTGATAAGTTCAAGGGTTGAGAATTCTAATCCAAGAAATCTCTCAAAAGCGTACAATATTGTGAAAAATCCAATCAAATTAATTAATATCAATGTTAATGTTTTACAATGAAAAAAAGAAGCCTTTATATAGGCCTAAACAATCCTACTATCCCTAGGAAACATTTATTAGGAAAATAAGTTACCAAAAACTGATAAAAGTTTGTCAAACAGCGCATTACTAATATTCTGGACACAAAACGATCGCTTTACAGCGATTCAGGGCGATCGCTTTTCAGGCAGAGTGCGGGGCGATCGCTTTTGGAGGAGACAGGCCGATCGCTTGCTGGGCAGAATCCAAGGCGATCGCTTTCGAAGGGAACAGGACGATCGTTTGCTGGGCAGAACCCAGGGCGATCGCTTTCAAAGGTACAGAGCGATCGCTCTAACACCAGAAAGCTCTACTCTTCATGCGAGCGTCCCTCCAACACACATATGATCCGTCCGTCACATGTTTTGAGTTGTGTTGGTCTTGATTGAGTGTACAAGTGTCATGAGGGCTTCTCGAACTTTCTTGATTCGCGCTCTTGTCATCGGACCTCTGGATATTGCCATCGCATCTCTCGGAACGTTGGGCCTTGATCCTTGATCCTCATCAGGTATTACACACATTCACATCTTATTGGTGAAAACCCCGACCGTCGGTGCTCCTACGTGAGCAACGCAATTGATACTACTCTGCAAGATGCTTGGGATATTATTAGGTCTGCACGGGGTTTGATGGAACCGATCATGCAGCGATTGAGATCTGAAGACTGATATATCTCCATGGGTTGTAATGGATTCCCCTCGCGCAAGATGTTGAGCTCAACATTTTCACAAATTTTTCTTAGAATTTCCTTCTTTATTGTGCTATTTTTTAGTTAATTATGCCTTGAAAATATTATTATTTGTGTATTTGTGCTTCAATGTAGGTTTCCAAGGCATTAACGAGCATTCATGAAGTTTAGCACAAAGTTCGAGGCAATTCCAGACTTTAAAGTTGAACCTTGAATCATTCCGTCAAAGTCCGTCAAGCATCCCAAGGCAAATGAGGCTAACAGAGGAGCAAATTGCAAAGCCTGGGAGGAAAGGGACTTCGGGAGACAGAACAAAAAGTTAGGGGGTAGCACTGTAATTTAAGAAACTCCTTATTAATGCGGTGGCAGCCTGTGGTGCTGCCATGTCACCCCTATAATCCGGCCTCCTGACCCGCGTGTCCATCCTTGGTGCTCCCGCTCCAGCCTCCTGCCTGCTTCACCTTACATAGCGGCCCATTTACCCTTGGATAGTCTGCGGTTCCTTCATGTGGATCAACCCATCCCCAACTTACCTCGATCCATTCCCTCTCTCATTCTGCCCCGCTCACCCTCACAGTTTGACCCGCGAAATTCCCTTGGGTTTGTCTATCTCCCAATCGGCACTAATTTGTCAAAATGTCCTACAAAACCTTAGTTTAATCCCCAAAATGCCCTTCCAGCCTTCCATAGCCATCTCTTAAATATCCCAAGGCAGCCCTAAATCAAAAAAAAAAAGTCCCATTTCGGGGCAGTGAGCCCCAAATGGGCAGCACCCCCCTCTCCCCAATTTTCTCTCCTCCGTCCAAAAATTGATCACTTTTAAAGGTTTGGAGCAACAAATCAAATGCCAAGGAAGATTGCAAGTGATTTCAACCCCGGATTTACACGATGCTCGATTTAATTCTTTCAATACCTATTTTATGATATTTATTGTATTTTTCTAGTGCTGAATAGCTTGTAATTGTGAACTTGGTTTTGTGCTTAAATGATTTATGGAATGCGATTATTATCTATGATGTTGTAGTGTTTTAATTTGAGATAATTGCAAAATAAACCATGCACTAGTTTCGAAATTTCAATTTAAACCACGTGTTTTTATTTTTTGCAAATTGAACCTTCACCTATTTATTTTTCTTTTAATCAAAAACTTTCGTCAACTTGCTGTTAAAACAAATGACGGAAGACTGATTTGGCAAACCACGTGGATCTTACGTGGAAATGGGGGGCTACTATTTTATGATTTCAAAAAAGATATTGGCTATTAACGAATTTAAAAAAATTTTAAAAAGAATCTTGTACAATTAATTTATTTTCAAAATAAACCCTGTTAGTTAGTGTGTGTGTGTGTGTGTGTGTGTGTGACAGCAATACATTAAACTACTTCTTCATTTCGAAAATAGTACAAGGTTTTTATTATGAATGTGTGTGTGTGTGACAGCAATGCATTAAAGTACTTCTTTATTTCGAAAATAGTACAAGGTTTTTGAAAATATCCCATTCCTTTCGTCCTCTCTTTGACGGCTGCGGCCGTTCCCGTGGCCCTAACTGATTCTTCGGACACTCGTACGACAAATTCCCCCCTTCTCCACACTCATAACACATACTTTTGTCCGTGTACACCCTCCGCCGTATAAACTCCTTTGCGCGGCCGTTATCGGCGGCGATCGAGGCGGTTAGGGTTCGACCATTGAGGACTTTTTCGTTGATTCCGTTCATGGCCTTGACGACGTCGTCGCGAGAGATAAAGAGGATGAAGGCGACGCCGTGGCTCTGGCGATTGACGCGATCTTTGAGGATTGTGACTTTGGCGACTTTATCGAAGGTGGAGAAGATGGTGTGGAGGTCGGAGTTTGTTAGGTTGAAGTCTAGGTTACTGACGTAGACAGTTGATTTCGATGGAGCTAGGCCTCTACTTCCGCTCCCGGTGCCGGAGGGTTTGGGAGCGGAGGAGGGTGGTGGTTGTGGGGCGGATGAATAGCGGTAGTAGAAAGTCTCGTCTTCATCGTCGTCGCTATTTCTCCGCACCATTTTCGCAACTCTTTGCTAGAGCAGTCATAAATGACACCCCAGTAAATGCTAAATTACACCCTAGTAAATTTATTATTTTGCCTATGTTTTTAATGGAAAAAATAAAATAAAATTGACAAGACCACAATGGAGGAAGACCCCCTTGGGCTTGGGTGGCAGTACTATAGAGGTTCCGTTAAAAATTTAACGATTTTGTTAACTTTTTAACGAAAATATTGATTTTAGGGTATTAAAATTAACATTTTTGTTAAAAAGTTAACAGAATCATTAAAATTTTAACGGAACCTTCATATGACCGCCACCCCGAGGGGGTCTTCCTCCATTAGGACCGCCACCCTTGGGGGTCTTTTTTTTTTAAATAATTAAATTAGGGGTAAAATAGTTTTTTTTTTTAAGGAGGTGTGGTATTTAGCATTTTTGAGGGTGTCATTTAGCACCTATGTCTACTGTCGAGTCCAACTCTACGGTTTGTGTCTATGGGCAGAGATGTTAAAAACAGGGTTAGGTCTTTTTTTTTTTTCTCGTTTAAAATTAGGATTTTTTTGCCCGAACCCTTTAACTCGCGGCCCATTAGGGCTGGCCCGCTAGGTTTCAGGGCTAGTTCGTCAGCCCGTGTAATATTAATTAGGCCATAAAAGGTTAGGACATACATAAAACAACCACCATGAGAATTAAACACACATCATTTGCACTATATGTTTCTTTGTGTTCATATAAAGAAATATTGAAATATAAACGAAACTTTTGGTGGGGACTAATAAGTAAAGTTATTTCAATATTTATTTTAAGGTAAAACATGTTGAAATTTAAATACAGTAATGTAAAAAATATACTCCCTCCATCCCTAAATTATTGTCTTCCTTTCTTTTTTTGTCCATCCCAGAATAATTGTCTTGTTTGAAAACTTTCCTTTTTAGAACATGACTTTTACCAATTTACCCTTACTTTTTCTCATACTTTAATTATGGATCACATACACATGGATATTAAAGGAAATTACACATTATACCAATATTAATAATCAAGTCAATTGTTTTTTCTTAATCCATGTGCCGAGTCAAACAAGACAATAATTAAGGGACGGAGGGAGTATAATTTAAATTTTTTATGAAAAACATAATAACATATCTAAATTATGGGTTGTAAATAATAATCATTGTCCACTTTTCTGGATATTTACAAAGATAAAATTAACATCCATCATATTTTTTTAATTTTTTAGTTATAACCCGGTAGTGGCCCGTTTAGCCCGAAGCCCGCTAGGGTTAGAGTTAGGTCCGCAATAATAGTGGCCAGAAGAAACTAAACCGTTTAACCCGCGACCCTTTAAGGCCATAGCCCGCTAGAGCTAGCCCGAAATCGCTAGGGTCAGCCCGTTTAACATCTCTATCTATGGGGGGAAAGTTTTTGCCGGAGAACTATTTGCTATATCCAGAGTATTGATGAATGTCACTTTAATCCCCTCATCTTTGACCTTTCTTATAAGTACTCCCTTCTGTTCCCAAAATAGTGTTCTGTTTGACCGACACACAGATTAAAAAGAATAATTGATTTTATTATAAATATTATGATAGTGTGTGTTTCTCAAGAATAAACATATGATAGTGGGGTCCATAAATTAAAATGAGAATCAAATTAAGGGTAAAATGCTAAAAGTGTTTCCATAAAAACGAAGGTTTAGAAACTGAACACTTTTGGAACGATTAAAAAAGAAAAATTGGACACTTTTGGAAACTCGCAGATTTGGCTTGCCAAATTTTTGAAAGAATTTTTTTTATATGTTTGATTTGGTGTATAAAGTATACAAATGATTAATCATAATTTGACATATGCATTATATTTTCCCTCCGTTCAAGGCAAATAGTCAACTTTTGATTTTTTTTGACCAATTTAGTTAAAGTTTAACCGATAACTTACATAATTTAGTTGTTTTTACAAAATTATGAAATTTGTAATCCATATTATTTTTAAGGTAGCTTTTAATTAATGAAATTTTATTTCCTAAAACATAAGTAAAATAGGTAAAATTTTGATTTGATTTAGTCACGTGTTGACCTCTAAAAATGAAAAGTGAACTTTTTACTTAGAACGAAGAGAGAATTATTAGAAAAATAATACACGTGTTTTGTTATACTTAACTATAGAAATTTTATGAAAACCTTACAATAGGACCAACAAATTACAAAAATATGCAATAACTAAAGTTTATGACCCCAACCAACATGCTCAATTTGAATGATGATTATTGCATTTTCCATTAAATAGTTATAACTTAAATTATTTCACCCTTTTAGTAGGGCCACCTAACTTGAAATAAAAGGTAGTTTACATTTTACAACAATAAAACATGTTCTTTTTTGGTAAGTAGGTAAAACAGAAATTTAAATCCCGAAGCAGACCATCGATATTACAATAGAGGTGGACTCTCATGTGTGCAATTGACTTAAGTTAATTATAAGTCAGGATTTTTTCATTTACTAAAATCTTACGGTCACGATTCTATTCAATAGTCCACATGTGTGAAGGTAGTTACACTGTTGCACAACGACCCCCTCAAGTCTTTCAGTTCAACTCAAATTACCTCCATTTTGCACAATTGTCTCCTTAATTCTTGGAGTCTCAACACAACATTAAAAATCCTTTTTGATATGGTCCCAGGTTATCACCGTGCCATAGACACAGGCCTAAATCACTGGTAACCATACATAAGTAATAAGTTGATAAGGTTAACAAACTCACTCACAACATGAACAAGTTATTCCACATATGAGCCTATTTATTAGAGTGGCTAAGGTAGCTATATTGACTACATGGAGAAGTTATTCCATTCAATGGGACGGTCGATCTTGATAATTTGGGGGTCATGTGTTAAATTTAAAATTAGGCCTTAAAATTAATAAAAGACAGCAACCAAAAAATATATATATACTACATGTTTTACAAATATTTCATATTAAAATTATTTTTCTATAAAATGAAGTACCAAAATCTTTAAAACTCCAAACTAGTATCAAACTTTTACTTTAAAAGTACCATCGTTCTAAAATTCTTTGAAACAAAATCTTCAATTAGGTCTCTAAAATTAATTTTCTCCATAAAATCATTCTCAATAGTAAGAAAAGAATATTTAAATTGGGCTACTAATTTCCGTAGAATTAGGCCCCCTTAAATCTGGACCTGTTCAAAGGCCCATGTTGAACTTGCCCATAGCATTGCACTATGTGACTAGGGTGTTGTGGATTTGATGGGACTATGACTAGGATGTTGTGGTATGATGCATGCCAATACTTGGTTGTTGGTGTAAGATGTCCTATAATCGTCCTGGATCTAAGGAGCCTATTTGTTATAATTATAGGATAATGTTGTGTCAAAAGACAAATAAAACATCAAACTGTGTCAGTAAGATTACGTAATCTGGCATTTTAACTAAGCAATTTTCTGAAAAGATGACCAAGCTCAAACATCCTCTCTAAGACAGAAAACACATAACTCGTTCTACACAAATTGCAATAATAGTTAATAGCAATGGTCATGGCTTAACTGGGCCTGCAATTGGCTTGCAACCACACTCAGAAAGGCATATGGTCGTCTCATGTTTCTAAAACCTTTTCTATTTTAATTTGAAGGAATAGATAGTAGTAATGTGTTAATCTAGAAAAGTAAAATTTCAAGGTTATTTTTAAATGAAAAATACATCGTTAACCAAGACTCTTGTGTTTGATATCGGTCTAGTTTTCCGCCCTTGTAATTCTATAAGACATCCTTTTACCGCCCTCGTGGTCCTACCCGATTTGAGATAATTAGGCTTCTTTGCTAGCTTTTCTTCACAAAAAAATACTATTAATTCATACTCCATTGACAAACCAGTAAATCAGAACTTAAACCTAGTTATCAAGCCTCCTTCCCTGTTCTACACCTTTTGGGGAAGATAACGACCCATTTGTGAATTTTGTTGTTTATCTTTAATAGTTGTGGCTTGTAGCCCTGCTTATTGTTAGTTGGTTCCCAAACATGTTAGCTCTTGGTAGTGTTGTGATTATGTTTACTGACTTGTGTTATAGCCGATGGTATTGTTGATTATGTGGCTTGTAGCCCTGGTTACTGTTAGAGCCCGTTTGGTCGAACGTTTTGGCCAAAACGCAGGGATAAAACGCTGCTTATTTGCAAAAAATGTGTTTCAATACTGCGGCAGAAAACGCAGCGTTTTCAAAATGCAGCTGCGTTTTAAAACGCTGGAATTCTCAGCTTTTTCCCAAAACGCAGGTTTTAAAACGCTACTAGGAAAAAAAAGCTGCGTATTGAAGTGATATCCCAAACGTATTTATAAGGAAAGACCTCCGTTTTTAAAACACTGTGTTTTTTAAAACGCTACGTTTTTAAAACACTGCGTTTTGTAAACGCTGCACCAAACGGGCTCTTAGTTGGTTCCCGAACATGTTAGCTCTTGGTGGCGTTGTGATTATGTTTTCTGACTTGTGTTATAGCCGATGGTATTGTTGTTTATTGTTGAGCTAGTATGGCTCATGTTTAAACAGGTGCTATGTTGTTTATTTGTTGTGACCCACACACCGATTCAGGATTTCATATCGGATCTCGGGTCAGCATATTAAATCTCGGGTCGGGTCGTGATATGCTATATAACATAACCTCCATACTAACATAACATAACATTACATACTAAGTAACATGGCCAAATAACTTTCATCAACAAAAACCTCCATATAGATACCAAGTTCCCAACTACAAACCTCCATGCTGTATACTATGGCCATGTGAAAAAATAGACAAATCATATTACATCAAAACTACCTAACGCAACATGAATTGGAGAGTTATGTTGTCATTATTGTACATTAAAAGCTCACTGCAATGACAACAAATAGAACAATCAATTTCTCCTTCCAACTATTTATAGCCAACTTTGAGTTTGAAATAGCATTCTCTTCCTTGAATCTCCAAACCTCCTTTTTCAAGCTTCGTCGACATTGTCTTCATCTCAACCTCTTTGTTCTTAGAATCATTGAGCAGCTCCTCTTGCTCTTTGATTCAATTGAGAGTCATATCATGCAACATAATGACACATTTTTTCATCATTCTGCTAAGAACCATTGAAAAAAAAAAAAAAAACTAATTAGGCAATTCAAACTGTACAAATTACCTAAAACCCTAAATTGAACCATTCAACAAAGACTCATCAATTGAACCCTAAATTGTACAAATTTCCTAAAGCCATAATATCAAACTCCAATTTTTTGAACGAAAGTGCTGGAATTAAGTAAAAACCTAAGAGAATCACATACCTTCCTGTTTGAGCTTCCAAAAAACCTCATACCAAGATTTTCGTCAGTTCATGATGTCCACATACGAGCCCTTTTACCACAATCACAAAATCTTTCTTTAATAAAATCATTTGAGTTATTAGGGTTTTGAATTGCTTGACTTGAACTGGAAATCGTGCTCCCTGCATCATGCTTTTTTGATATGATGTTGTGCTTCAAGATCGTCTGTCACACGTGGTGCTTCAATGGTGTTGTGCTTCAATGGTGCTTCAAGTAGGAATGAATAAAATGGACTGCTGTGTGTGTTTATGTTTGGTTTAAGGTGAGGGTGAGGGTGAGGGAGAGATAACGTGACACACACATGGTAATAGTAAGGGTAGTTTTGGGTTCTTAAAAGGCTTAAATACCAATTTCGCCACTCTACTTTTTTCAAAAATTCAATAAGCTCACTTTTACTTTTTTTTCCACACTTTAATCACTCTACTTAGACTTTTCAATCAATAAGCTCATTGATTGAGTGAGCTTATTGATTCTCCTGACCAAGTAGAGTGATCAAAGTGTGAAAAAAAAGAAATACAGTGAGCTTAATGAATTTTTGGTGAAAGTAGAGTGACCAAATTGGTATTTAAGCCTTCTTAAAAATGTTTTAAGCTTCCCATCCAAAAAATCAAACGGAGTGATTAATGTGGAACTTTTTAAATAGTATAACTATTAAAGTCTGAATTTTTTTGTAGAGTGAGCTTATCAAACCTTTTGTATTAGTAGGGTGACCAAATTGAGAATTAATCTTATACAAAATAACATATATTCTTGTTATTTAGTCCTCTTTGTTAGTGATGGCAGTATCATCAATTTAGTCAAATTCCTGAAGTTTCTGCGTAATGACCTTGAAGTTGAAGATCTAAAAATTCTTCTAATTGCTTGAAAGACTTGGATACTGTAAAGTTGATTCCTGAAATTGTTTAGCTCTAATCTCAGCCTGTTGGACCTCATGGACAATTTCATTTTTGTCTATGATGTTTATCATGCATCCTTTTTGTCACCATGTCTATCAATCGATGCACCGAGTCTTAATCTATTACCAATTTTTGTTGTTGTTTAACTTGCTCACTTTCTTTTCGTATCTTTTTTCCCCCTCATTGGCATGACCAGCTAGTATCACGTACTTCATCTTTAAGGTTATAAATATATTTTTTCAACATTCTTGATAAGGATCTTTCAAAGAGCTTGTAATCATTCTTGGTAAACATTTCAGCCGTAATACTACGTGATGGTATGGGAGTGGGAAAGATTGGAATTGGAGCAAGAATAGATGGAGGGGACACAATTAGATTGATTTTCCTAGTTTTAGAAACCATTCTTGGGAACAAAGATTCTAAGCTTATGGGGGTAGATAAGACACTTTAGCTCTTTGATGAACAATGAGAGAGATCAAAATATTTTTGGACATAAGTTTCTAGTACACCATTCTACCAACATCTATAGCTTTCAAGATCTAGTATTCATTGTTCAAATTGAATAATTGAGGAAATGTTGAGCATTCGAAAAGATTGGCTAAATTTTCAATTGAAACTCTTGATTTTGCATAGCTTTCTCATGTGTTTATTTTAATTCAATTTTTGATTTTGCATAGTTGAAACAATTGCATTTGATGCTATGGATGATTTCTTTGGAATAATTGAGATTTCTTTATTTGTCTGGATTGTTTGTTAGACATTCAGCTATATAGTGATATGTTTTTCCACAGTTAAAACATCTTTCCTTTTTTTTCTTTTTGTTGTTTGGGGATTTCCTTAGGGTTTACCTCGACTTGAATAAACTTTTGTCTTTGGAATTTCATGGCTTTTCTTACTGTCATGGAGATAAGACTAGGAATGTCTACTCATGAACTGGAATTTGAGCATGTGTCTTGTTTGATGTTGACCTTCTTAATTGTATTACATACCATCATTTCAATGTCAGAAGCTATGATTCCCTTGTGTTGATCACAAGCATTTTGTGCTAATGTATGTTGCGTAGTACGTGTCGAAGTTATAGAACCATTAGAATTTTTGACGTGGATGCTAGTTCAATTACACATTCAAGGTCATAAGATTCTAATTTACCAAAGAACTGATTTAAAATCATATCTTTCTACTCTATATATACCTTCTCTTCCAATAAAACAACAGGTAAATATGCATTAAACCAATTTTAAACATAAGTCTTTTTGTTCAAACTTCTTACCATAAGCCTCCAAAGTTTGAATTAACTCTTCAAATCTATGTTTATCTACACTTACCTTGCTCATGGAGTGAATTTGAAGTTGTCTAATGGTCTCATCAAATTGTCACAGTTATGATCTCTGACACTACTGTGCTTTGTGAATTTTGTTCGGATGAGATCCCAAGCTTGTTTTGCACTTTCACATTTCCCAATATCTTGTGCTACGACATCATTCACACTCTTTTGTAGGATATTTTTACCTTTTGATTTGCTTTGACAAGATACCTTTTAGTTTCACACCATTTAAGAGAATATTTAAGTTTGATTGGTCCTTCATTAGCATCTACTTGCATTGGGGGCTTCACCTCATCTTGCAAAACAAACCAATTCCAGATATCATTAGCATCTAAGTATGTTTCAATCTTAAAGGCAAAGTTTCAAAAGACCCACAGTCATCAACTATGTGTAAATAAGATATCTTGTAAATGTATAGCTCGCTATATAAAAATATATAAAGCAAAAAACTAAAGTAACCATAACCATTACTTAAGAAAATAACTGAAAGAAGTATAGTACTGATATGAAGAACTAAAAAGAAAAATTAGTTTAAAGGGGAAAGGAAAGTCATTGATTTCCACGTGATCGCTTCAGTTGACGGAGAAGGGGAAGGCTCAGTGTCAGCTAGAGGAATGTTCAAACGTTTCCTTAGCTCAGCATTTTCTATTGCGAGAGCCTTATTGATTTCCTTCTACTTCGTCTCCTCTTGAAGGGCTTTAAGCAGAGCTTCCTCAGTGTTTTGGATTTGTGCAGCAACTTCCTTTTCAGTAGCAGCCACTTGTTCCCAATC